>CM043706.1:21630783-21712957 GCA_023969325.1 Oryzias curvinotus
CCCCCTGCCCCAGAAGAGCACCCCCAGCCCCAGACGAGCACCCCACCACCACCCAGGAGTTCTGGGCATCCCCCTCGCCTCAACCCCAGGCACAGGCCAGGGCCCCCCAAGGGAGACCCACGCCTCAGGCAGCCACCCACCCAGCCCACGGTTGGTCACGGAGAGAGCAAGGCAGGGGCCAGCCACCCCCGCCCAGGGGGAGGACGCCCAAGAGAAAAGGGGGTCCACAAGAAGTGGACCAGGCTCGCCCACAGTTGGAAATTTGGCGAGGCCCAACGCTCGGAGGCAAGGACCAGAACCCACACCACAGGGACACGGACACCCCCAGGCTCAGATGAGGTGTGATTCCCGGCTCTTGGTCTTGCCAGAGAACTTGGGGATCCCTCTTCCTGCATGGAGAGAGGGCTGCCGGGCCCAGGAAACCAGCACCCAGGGAACACGGCCACCGTCACCGAGGGCCTGGTACCCTCCTCCAGGGATGGGGTAGGGGACAGATGGTCAGAGGTTCCACCTTCCTTGCGAAATGCATGCGTGTGTGTTTGTGATGGTGTGTTTGTGCATGTATGTGTGTTTGTGTTAAAGTGTATATTTTGAGAGATAAATGGTGTGTGCACTAAGGGGGGTGCAGTTAAAATTGGCACTGGGGTGCCCTACCCGCCAATACCCGCCAATTTTTTTGAGCCCCCATCACCTTAATAAGTGATTATATGATTATACAAAAATATCTTTTTTATTATAGTGTTTTTTTCACTTTATTTATGGTCAGCTTTGATCATTTATTTATTTATTTTTGCCTTTATTACCCTTCAATGTAGCATTCAACCCTGCCTTTTTTTCTGGAAATGCAGCCCCTTCTAGTTCTTATTGTTGTCATTGACTATGATGGTCCCCGTTTTACATACCAGTGGAAATGTCAGCCATGTTTGGGATCATGTTTCAAATGATGCCACTGAAACCCAAACTTGCCCACATGTTTTTCCTCCTTTGGAAACCTGTCTAAGACTGTTGAACCCAACTACCACATAGTCAGACATTTGGAGCGGTCAGGTGGGCGTCAACAGCAAATTATTATATTGCTATCCATGCTATAGCTCATTGCACCAATGATAAGAGCAAAAAGCAGATGGAGGTTTGCCTTCTGGCCTCCAAGGGTTTGCAAGTGAATTTTATTTAAAAAAAAAAAAAAACCTAAAATATCCCAATAAAAATGTAACTTTAGTCTCTGTGCAAAACTTCAGTGCCTCAGTGCTCTGTGGTAGGTGCAGGAGCTGGCTCCGCTGAGGCATCTGGCAAATCAGTGGGGGAGATAAAAAAAAGCTTCTGAAAATCCATTCAGCCACCTTCAAATACAGCTAACCCACACAGCTGTGCACAGACAGACACACTCTGAGAGCACAGGAGCTTGGTGTCGGTCTGTCACAGACCGCTGACCTCAGTGGGGCTCTCACACATGCGCACACAAACACACACACATCTATTTTCTGACCACCCATCGCTGCCCTCTGATTACCACCAGCATCCACAGCCACCCTTCCCTCCATACCTCGTACACACTCCACTGCTCCTCCGTCTCTCTCTGCTTCCCCCACACTCGCCCCTCTCCCCGTCGCCATCCCTGCCTCCATCTTCCCAGTTTCCAAATTTTCTTCCAGCCCTTGCCCTCTCATTTCGTTTTCAAACCGCTTTCTTCCCTCGCTCTCCTCTCTCTAGCACATTAACATATAAAATGCCTCAGCTGCTTCGTGGGCTTAAGTGCTCTGCGACTTAATCAGTCAGATGCATAGCTACTTACCTGCTCATTCACTCACTTGATTAGTCAGCTGCTCGCTCGCTCACTCATTTACCTGTTTACTTTCTGAGTCTGACTCACTGAGTGTTTCGCCCACTCCCCGGCATCGTCTACGACGCCGACAAATGTTTCTGCAGCTCCTGTTAACGGGCCTTTTAAATGCACTGCATATTTAGAGATTGGGTGTCAAAACTAAAAAGGCCACATTTATTATTCATGCACTTTTGTTAAAAATAAATAAATAAAAATGTCTCACCTGACAGCTGAGACAGGTTTGTGACCCTGAATGGGATTTAATGCATAAATAAAATGGATGAATGAATAATTTTCGAGTTGTATTTGGGTAACACCCAAAACACAAAATACTAAATAAAGTATCAGAGTTTAAGGTTAAAAACAGTTTAACCTTTTCGTGTAGTGAATATGTACATTTTTCCTGTGTGTCCATTCTATAACAACTCGCTGAACAGGAGAATTAGCTGTGGCTCCTGCAAGACAGCTGCTGTGGATCCGAGGGCCTCGCACAGATGTGCTTCATTACAACGTGGCAATGCACCAAACAACTTTGGACTCCCCAACCTCCCTGGAAAAAAATGATAGGCAACATTGTGAGGGACAACTTTCAACCCCCCCCACGTGGCTTTTTCTCACTAGCTGCATTTCTATTGATGATGAAGCTGAGCAAATTGAATTTGCGACAGTAAATTCACCTATTGGACACATTAAAATAAAATAAAAACTCTCACATTTATCACAAAACAGTTGTTGCGCATGGAGGAGGTGGTTTTTGAGGCATACTGAAATTGACATTTCACAAAACTGCATCGGACACACTTTTTGGAATTAAATGAGTCACGTGACCAACAACCGGATGACAATGAGCTTCTTGGTAGGAACTGGCAGCCTTGGGCGCTGCATAGCGGGCTTCAACAGAGGCCCCACAGCGTCACACAGATTATCAAAAGTTGAGCGTGCCGTGTGGAAGTGTTGGATCCACAGACCCTTAGTAAAACCACCATTTCCCCAAATAGCTTAATCTGTAGCCCTTCCCTCGTGTAAGGAGCTCGCCGCTCCACGGCCTGTTGAAGACGCCAACTTCTCCTTTGATAGATGACGACGAGCGTTAGTGCTGTGGCAGAAATTGGAATGTATCTGCTGTCAATCAAAATATTGTTCACATCTGTCACCGTGTTTCTGATTGACTTATCGTTTAAGTTGGCAATTAATTAATTTACATAATTAAGATTGAATGGAAACTTCTGTATGTAGTTGAGAAATTGTGTTTTTTTTTTTACATTTTTGTTAAAAATGTGTTGCTGTGTGAAAAGATGCTGCTGGTACGACACTTGGGAACTGAAACAGAACAGATACCAACAGTCTCAACAAAACAGTCTACACACACTTTTTGTGCACTTTGAACAAGTATTGTATGATGCCGGCACATAGTGCCTTCATATCAAATTGATCTTTATAAAAACTACTGTTGTTATTATCCTTGCTGGACCATGTATCCCACCCAGTGACAGACTGATTCACCCTTGCTGTGTGAAGGAGAGTTTTTGCTGGTTTTTCCTTCCTGTTACTCGCTGCTTCTAAAATAAAAACCGACTATCCTTAAAGTTTATAACCTAAACTAGATCAATTCTGCACATCTATTTTCTATCGCTTTTCTTTATTTGTACATGTATATATTGTATATGTACGAATGTTTTGTTTCTAACAATGTCATTTCCCCAGTAATTTTTATAAATAAGCCATTTTAATTTAGACATATGCTAAATAAAGTTTATGTGTGAAACTCAATGATGATGACGGCCTTGTGGCTGCATAGTTAGTCCTTGGGTCTAAGAGTGTAGCACATGCTACATAGACCTACACATGCACGTCTTGGAAGCCCAAAGACCCGCACTGGACTCAGCTCATCGCGCCACCTGGGAATCAAACCCTGGTTCCTCATGCATCAGTTCTACACACAGCCAAGTGAGCCATATAGCAGCACTTTTTGTAAACAGATTTTTAAGCAAAACAACGTTGAGTTTTAATTTTGTGAGTTCTAGAGTCTTCATTGGAAACCCTGAGAGCTGAAGATCATTTATATTTCACATTTCGTGCCATGTAAACGGAAATCTGGACCGTGAGAGGTTTGTTGTGTTGAGCCAGGTCTACTTAAAAAAGACAGTGGCTGCGTGCGACTGGGTTGTCGGGTGTTGCCGCCTGGCTTGTGGCATGTCGGGTGTTTGTTCTGGGGCCCTGCTTCGTACTTGGCCTTGTCTCGGCGTCCGGCGCCCGGCGGCCCCCATGGCTGCCGCCTGGTACGGCTAAGCGCTCCTGTCCTGTGGCCTGGGGGCCGGACGCCGGGTTCGCTTATGCCTCTGGGCGTAGTGGGGGCCCCTGTAGGGGGGCCTTCTCTGCGCCTGGCTGGTTGGGTGGGCGGTCCCCGCCTCCCCCCCTCCCGGGCTGCTTGGGTCCGGTGTGGGGGGGGCGCTGGCCTTGGGGGCCTCTCCTCCCCTTTCCTGGTCTGGCTGCTCTGGCTGGGTAGGATCTGGTTCCCCACAACACAAGGTTCACTTCGGCAGCATGCATGTATCTCCACCCCCACGTGCACGTGCACACTGCCACACTGCTCCCTGTCTGCTTCATCCCTCTTTCTAACCTACAGTGTATTGATGGACAGATATTTTTCACTCATCTTCGTGTCAGATTTTTACCCATGATGAAATATTTGTCTTTCCAGCAGATCTAGTATAATTGTTACAGCTTAAAAGAATAACTGATCCAAATCAGTGCTTGTATCCCCCCTTTTTTCACCCTTCTTCCCTTTACTCTCTTCCACCCCCCCCCCCCCCCCCGACACACATTTTCCCTCTTCCTCCCCACACACACTAAATATAACAAATAAAGAAATAAATAATTCAACAAAAAGGGGTTAATTCAGATCTACACTCTGGCTTCTAAAGTTCTACAACCTCTTTTTGTGAGAGTAAAACCTGTCCAACACAAAAGGCCTGCAGCTCTAATCTGTTTGCTAAGTTGTTGGACAGAACAAGTGAAAAAAAAAAAAAAAAAAATAAAAAAATAAAAAAAGACCAGTTGTGCCAAATACGGACTGCGTCACAGGGACAGGTCAACTTGATGACTCCATTCAAAAAACAACACACAAACAACGACAAAAAACTAAATATCAAACTTCATAGCATCAAAGTTGTAGCAGATGGACAAACAGACAGGTTCAATATATGAAGAGAAACTGTAGCTTTGGCTAAAAGAGGAGGATGGAAATCGCTTTGGCAGATAAAAAGTTTTATAAAAGACACAGAAAAACTTCATTTAAAAATGTCTCTTTTTAAATATTGTATTTTGGCATAAGATTTCAATGGAATGATGGAAAAAAAGTTATTTTCTTGTCCGAAAAATCTGTTATTTTTCATTTTCATTTCCAAAAGGAACGTGACGACAAAATAATCCTCTGACCTTCAAAACTGCCAGGATTCAATCTTGTTCCAAGTGGACTGCTACAAGAAAGCATTCAGTGACAGTTAATACTCCCAAAAGTTGTGCATCCAAGAATTTATGAAAGCTACAAGCTTTCAGAAAGCTACAGATGTGTGTGTGCGCAGGTGTGTGTGTGTGCGGGTGTGTGTGTGTGTGGGTGTGCAGGTGTGTGTGTGTGCGGGTGTGTTCTTTGTTGGAACCTTTTTTGTTATCTTACAGGATTTTGCATCCTACCTAGGTCGCCTAAAAATGAATGTGTTTCATTATAATTCTTTTAACCCTTTCAGACCTGGTATCCACATGCGTAGAAATCACATTTTGGGTTATGAGTGACACTGTCATACAATGCCCTTATGCCACACTCTAGTTGTTAGTAAGGCATCAATCGCAATTGTCTTTATGGCTAGATACGGGCTGTCTGTGGGTGAAAAGTGGGCAGACCTATGCGAGGCAAGCGAGGAGCACACACTTATCATTTGAACAGCACCTGCAGCACTTGTGCTCCCCAAAATGGATCACTTTAATCAGTAATGCCATTGCTAACCTCTTCTGTTATAGAAAATGTATTCCAGTGTTTTGCAGTTTGTCTCCTCCCTCCTCTGTCCTCGGTCCTGTTCCCTAAAATCCCAACTGGTAACGCAGATTGCTGCCCTCCCTGAGTGTGTGTCTTTTCTGTTTCACGGTCTCCTTTTGCTTACGCAAAGATTCCACCGAAAACCCTTCATTGCAATGTTTTGGTTAAATATTTAGGCTGGTAAAATACAAAGTAAAGTACCCTCAAAATACAAGTAAAACTAACAGTTACTGACAGAATAAAAATGTTAACATCTGCAACTAACAGGGTTGTAATGATTAATCCATAAATCGATTTCTATTCAGTCCAATCAGATCGATCTGCCTGAGGTCAGCTGTTCATCGAATCAAATCGACCTAAACCATTAAAGAAATGTTTTGAAAAATTGATTACATTGATATTGGAAAATACCATTTGGATTGAGGCGCGATAGGTTTCTTTTACTTTATGAAACTAAAATGTGAATGGATTTGAAATAAATTCTTGTTTACTATGGAAGCCATTCTGTAGCATAATTAAAAATAAAAGTTAAAACCTGAAATGCTTTTTCATTTTCAAAATGAAGCTGGATTTTTTTGACTCAAAAAATTAAAATGAAAAATCAATCCATCAAACTGCTTTTTCATTTTAGTCATTAACACCACTTATTCTGTCACTTAATTAAATTCGTAATGAAAATGGTATTTGACATTTCATTTTCAAAAAGTTTTCTGGTAAATGTGTAGCAAAATTATTTTAGAAATGTTTAATTTGACAATTAAAATGGATTAACAGAAATTCTTTTTCATTTTCAAAATGTAACTGCATCAATTGACTCAAAATTAAAATGAAAAAGTAATCTTTAAATACAAAATGCTTTTTCATTTTCTACTTAAAAACTGCTTATTTTGTGTCATATTAAAAAGGAAAATGCAAAGAGGGGATTGCATTTGCATAATTCAATTCGAATTTGCATTTCCAGAGGGGAGGCGGGGCGAGGCACAGACACTAGCCCTGTGTCCGAATTACCGCCCTAACCCCTATATAGTGCACTATATAGTGCGGTCGCCATTTTGTAGAGCTGTCCGAATCTACAGTTCAAAAATCGTGAGCACTAGAAATTTCCCAGAATTCTCTACGAAAAACCAGTGTGGATCGATGCTCACTCGATCGGCGAATATTGTCCAGAATGCACTGCGTTCATACCAGAATTCATTGCGTGTGACCAATGAGTTGCGTGTGACCTATGCACTGCCTGTGAATTATTTGAAGATGGCGGACGATTGCGCGAGAAAGAGGACTTAAAATGTAAGTATATTTAAAAGTATCAAGTATCTGTTGTAAAATATATTTGTAAATACGTATGATGATGTGTTTAATATGTTATATTCCTCAATCGGCAACCTACATTGTTTTGAAGCTCATCAATTTCGGTAATGCTAAAGCTAACGCTAGCGCGAATTAGCGCTGAAGGCTAAAAACAAACGCTGTTGATATTACATCAAAAAAAAGGAGTGAGTTCTAAACGTAGTCATAAGTTATTAACACGTTTTTTAAATGTGTTAATATATGTAGGGACTGACGATGATGAGGAAAATCTGATTCATCTGTGGATGGAGAAAGATAGCCTGTTTGTTTTTAGGCAAGCTAGTGCCGGATGGGAGTAAGAGACACTTGATCAGATTGGTATTTATTTATCATTAAACTGTAATAGTTGTCATGTTGGGGTAAAGGTTGTTGTTGAAAGAGGAGAGGAGAGGAGGAAAGAGCAAGAAGGGACAAAGAGTGACAGGAGAGTCTGACAAGCTTACCTGAGTTTAAAATATTGTTCACAAAATGTAACGTCATTGCTGTTTTTGCGATTTGTTTAATAAATGCAGGAACAAAAATGAATTATTTACATGTATTATTTAAATATGAGCAATTTTTTAACAATCTCAAAATGATTTTTTATATAAATATCAGATGTACATATTTACAATTTCATTTTATATGTTAGCATTTATTTAATATATCTTAACAATAATCCTGGTCTTCTAGAGTCATGTGTGTCACAGTTGGAGCTGAAAAGAAAGCAGAGATTTGTCCTCGCAGACGGACGCCACTCTGCTCGTCCTACTGGTTCCTGGTGTGGCTCAACATCAGTGGCTCCCAGCAGTCCCCTTTGCTGATGCACAGATTGTGCAGAACTGAACTGCAGGCAATGATTTTCATTGCAAAGGTTGGTTTTACTTCCAGTGCCCCCAGAAATATTGCTCTCCTCCTCATATTCTTAATGCCAAATCCTCTCTCCACCACAGAGCGTGTTCTGGAGTGGTGCTGGTTGTAACGGGCCTGAACCACATTCGTCATGGGTTCCCTGTAGGGTGTCAGCAGCGTGATGGGATGAGCAATGCAGGGATACCCACCATCACCCAAAAGGATCCTTCAGGTGGGTTTGTTTGATTTACATCAATTGGGCTTTTAAGTAGAACCTGTGAATTATGGACTGATCCTTGATTCCCAACAAAAATATCTATACATTTGGCATTAGAGTCACATACAGCCTGCAGTTGAATGGAATAAAAAAGTTTCCTGTTAAAATAAAAAACTGCATTTTCTTTTAGGGCCTTTTTTCTTCAGTGGCAGCCATCGATGCTCCCCACAACCTTGTGGAAGGTGGAAGACCAAGCGAGCTGCTAAAATCCAGAGGCGACTGATGGTAGTTCATTCCCACTGGGAAGCTGGACAACCCTGCTCATCAGCTGGAGGATGCGGTCTGCCGTCCTGTGGACAATGTCGTTCACAGTGGACCGTGTCATGTCAAAGGCCCTGGTTACCACACTGTAAGATGTGCCACACGCCAGCCAGAAAAGAAACACCAGGACCTCGGTCTCCTGTGTGCCCCCCCCCCAGAGTGTGGGGAACCCGAAGCTGCTCCACCAGATGCTCGATGGTCCTGCGGGTCAACCGTATATCTGGTTTTGTGTCGGACTGAGCGTCAGGGTAAAGGGCCAGAACAGAAACCTTTATGTTGGCAAAGCAGTAGAGACGTGGAAGACCCTGTAAAATGCAACAATAATTATTTCATTGAGAAAATTAAATCTGATTTTTTTAATGTTTCATTATATTTTGATGTCTTACATTTTAGTTAATGAAGTATTTTTGAATGCTGGAAAATCTCTTTTTTTGGGGCTGGGTTTTTGGATTTTTATATAAATATTTAAAAATTAAAGTATTTATGTTTAAAACAAGTGATTGACTGTGAATAAAAAATACTAAACTTTGAACTCACAAGTGTTTCATGCAATTAGACTATACAACTCATAATCCAATGTTGAAAAAGAATGTGAAACTCTTACCCAGCAGACTGTGTAACCTTGAGCACAATTTGTAACAAATGCTTAAGTTTAACTAAAAAAGTGTAAGTTTAACTCACAGGTTGTTCATGTCTGGTCAGGGCATCCAGAGGAAATCTTCTGAGACGTCTGCTTCTCCTTGCTGCTCTGTGTTGCTGCATATCTGCTCGTTTTCGGTTTGATCCCACGAAAAACGGTTGAAATATTGCCAAGGATACGGACATATTCATATTCAAAGCTATTTTCAGTAAGGTAGAAAAGAAAACTACAGAAAAAAATGCCTCCTCGCAAGAGCCCGTAAATCGTTCAGCGGCACAAATATAAATATTGCAATGGAGTAATAACATGGGGGTTTATTTATGAACAAATACATAAAATCTACACCAATGTGTTTGTAATTTTATTATTTATAAATCAGCCACTTTTTCCATGATCAGAACACAGTAGATGCATAAATAGTCTCCGTAAAATGTTCATATTTATTATGTTTTTACTTTGACAAATAGGTGTCATTCTCCGTGTTAAATAGAAGTAGTTCCCCTCCAGACCAGGTGGTGGCGGTAATGCGCCACTTTGTTTCCGTGGCATGTGCCTTATGAAAAAGACCCGAAAAAGAAAAGTAGTGAGCACGGGTGTCCGAATTGCTTCTAAAATTCAGAGAACTATATAGAGAACTATATAGTGCAGCACTATATAGGGTTTTAGTAGTTAGAGGTTAGGGCGGTTATTCGGACACAGCCTAGGAGCAGCACGGCCAGGCCTGTAGCTTTGTGTTAGCGGCAGAAGAGAGGACTTTGTGATGGTTGTGAACTCCTGATGACTGTACACAGCTACTCGGGACTACGTAGCAGCATTTCCGCCTTCTGCGGTCCTCCTTCGGACGCACCGCGGTTCGTTCGTATTCGGACCGGCAGTCGCCTTCACATAGTGGAGCGCGAAGCGATCCAAAGTTCCAGATTGCCGAAGGCGGAAGTGCTGCTACGCAGACCTGAGGAACTAAACCATCATATGAAGTTGTGTTTCCAGTGGTGTCCAGACTAAATAAATCCTGATGTGATTCCCAGATATTTACACCCAAGATGCTCATTGCGGCATTGCCAGCACAGAGTTTTAAGTACCTCCACGGTCAATGTTTTTAGAACATATTAGCCTAATGCTAACCCGTCTTTCAGGTCCTTGTGTCGAATAAAAAAGCACTGACCCTCACCGCACAAAATATGAGCGAGCAGGCCCTTAATAATAATCATGACAGTAATAAAAGCTTCCCGTTGAGTGGGTGTTCAAGCACTAGCATTAGCATTAGCTGGGTTAGACGGGTTAGCATTAGGCTAATATGTGCTGAAAACATTGGCTGTGAACGTACTTAAAACAGGAGGCTATCTTCTAAATGTGCTTTTTGAGAAGCTGTGTACAATCATCAGGAGTTCACAACCATCACAAAGCCCTCTCTTCTGCCGCTCACACAAAGCTACACTGCTCCTAGCATGTGTCTCTGAACAGCCGCACAGACGGAGATAGCACTGATGTCATCGCCCCGCCTCCCCTCTGAAAATGCTAATTCGAATTGAATTATGCGACAGTGTTCGCATGGTGGGTGTGAAAATGAAAATGCAATCCCCTCTTTGCATAAGCAGTTTTTAAGTAGAAAATGAAAAAGCATTTGGAATTATAGATTTTTCATTTGTAATTTGCTGCAGTTACATTTTGAAAATTGAAAAGCATTTCTGTTAATCAATTTTAGTTGTCAAATTATACATGTCTAAATGAATTTTGCTACACATTTACCAGAAAACTTTTTTAAAAATGAAATGTCAAATACCATTTTCATTTTCATTTTAACCCTTGTGCTATCTTGGATGACCCCACCCTTACTTTGACATGTTCTCCCTACCATGACAAAGGTGGATAAAGGTGGACAAATTTCATGTAATCCATTGAACCAGTGAAGATCACAAAAAAAAGTTTCAGAGCTCTGTCTAGTGAATCTAGATGACCCAACTCCCAACGGTAAAGTGCCTAAGATAGCACAAGGGTTAATTAAGTGACAGAATAAGCGATGTTAATGACTAAAATGAAAAAGCATTTTGACAAACTGCTTCATTTTGAAAATGAAAAAGCATTTCTGGTTTAGACTTTTATTTTTAATTATGTTACAGAATCGCTTCCATAGCTTACTGGTTAGTTTGTACACATATTTACATTTACACAACACATTCAAAGAATCTGGAAAAGTTCACCTGCACTGTTTAGTACCCAGGTATTTTGGCTAAAGAAGTCCTGGATTGATTTCAAGTCAGTGAATCTGATCGTTCTAAATGAACCAATATCGACAATTAATCAAGTTGGCAACCACAAATTGTGACATGAATCAAATTGTTGTTGAAAGGACTTGTTACATCCTTAGTAACAAAGCTTGCACAACAAAGAATAAAATTCTTGCATCTTGTGTAGAAAAAAACCTTGGTTGTGAATGGTGGCTTTGTAATAAGCTGAATTAATAACATTTATTCAGCAGGTGCCAATATTTTGGCTGTTTAAGTTTGTTAATGTTTTATTCTTTTGTCAGCAGCCTTAAGCATCATACTTTGATCTTCTTTGTGGGCATCTAGTTGGGCTCAGAATTGCTGTACGTTTGACTTTTTCATGAAGTATCAACAAGAGCTTTTTTAAGACTTATAAGAGCCACTCTAGAACATAATCACAGAGGTGTTCTTTATAAAGGAAGCAGTGACACAAAACCAAAGATGTCAAATGCATTTTACCTGCAGTTTTATACAGCCTTTGAGTGACTGCAGCTGGAGTTTTGGTTTGATGAGTACTTGTGTGCTTGTGTTTTCCTGCTGTGAATAGAAGCCGCCTTGGTATTTCTGTTTGGCCTGGTGTGTTCATTGATACATGAAAAGACACACACTCACACTGAGATATGAAAGCTTTTTGCCACCTCGAGTGTGGAGTGTGTGGCAGCACACAAGTTCTGGGAATGTTGTGTGTTGTTGTTATTATTATTCACACCTTTTGGCTGTGTATGGAGCCTTTAATTGCCTGCAAGGATTCAAGCCAGAATTAAAATTCACTCATAAAGCCTCCTACAGACATGCTGTCACTTATTATACCCATATGCACAGTTGTCTCACAAAAACAAGACAAAACTTGAAGAAAACACGTATGCACAATTCCTGCTCACATTTGGAGCAATTCTTGCTGTGTAATCTGTCAGATTACCAGGGTCTTCACTTGTCTCTTGCACAGCTCTGCCTGTCTGTTGCTCTGCAGTGTGAAGAGAACCTGGTGATTTTGAGGCCAATGCTCAATTATTTGGGATCTCGCATCTGTACTCACTGAACCCCATGGAGAGAGAAAACAGGGAGGAAAAACACAAGAAGCAAAAACAGTGACGAGGAGGCAGACGAGGAGCGAGGCCGAGGCGAGCCGAAGACTGAGTCACTGACTGACATACTAAGCAGTAAATGAATGATCAATAAACGAATCAATCTTGAACAAGAGTGAGTGACATGACAGGAGTAACGAATTTAAATGAATACTGGAAATGCAACATAAACATTATTATCTATTTATTTAAAGGGCCTATATTATGCAATGCTTAAACCTTTTTTAGTAAACTATATCCACATATATGACAGTATATTACTTTTGGCACAGATAAAGAACACATTTTTTTAAATTAAATATTAGTTATTTTCCAACCCGCAACAGTAGCTGGGATAGGCTCCAGCAACCCCATGGGAATTGAGTGTGTTTAGAAGATGAATAGACGGATGGGAGAAGTTGCTGCATGACACTGGATTGTCTGTCTTTAAATCCTTCTCATAGTACTCTTGTGGGGAAAAGTATGCAATCAAGTGTCAGCTGCTCTGCCTCTGGATGAGGAAAAAATCAATTCTGGCACAGAAATGTTACACTTTAGAAAGTATAAATTTGATGCCAACAAGATCAGTTTTATTGCCTTTTAATTTGGAAAAGAAAAACAAGGTCACAATAGCAGAGTCTTGAGTTAGCAGTTGGTGAGTGAGGAAGGTGAAGTAAAAGAAGACATTTTGCTGGATGGCAGTGAAAGTGGGTGTTGCATTTCCAGAAGATGGAGGAAGAAGTGGGAGGACATAGTGAGGAGGCCCCAGGACAGAGCCTTAGGGCACACCCTAAAGTGACAGGGGAGTCTGGGATTTGAAGGTTTTGAGGTGGATAAACTGAAAATGATCTGACAAATGTAAGTGAAACCACAGTAGAGGGGTGGGATCAGAGGAAAGAGGATGGAGGGTAATGTGAGGGATGGTGTCAAAAGTGGCAGTGATGTGGAGAGGAACCAGAATGGAGTACAAAAATGAATCTCCCGCAATCAGAAGGCCATTTAAGATGCAATATTTGAGTGTGTTTGTTTGCCACCTAATACCCAGTGAAAATTATTTTTTGAGATAGTGAACCACCCCCCACTCCTCTAAAAAAACAGAAAAAAGCTACATCACGGCGGTTAAAATTGTCAAAATAAAAATGAAAAGGACTGGAATCTCTGTTGGGGCTCAATGAAAAATTTTTCAAAATCCAAAACAGACAAAACTAAAACAGACATGTCTGGGATATCCAAAGGGAGCTTTGTCATTATTATGGGATGGCTTCAGGGCCTACGACTTATCTGCCTTTTTGCACAATATGGGAAAAGAAAACTTCTTTTTTGAATGCTCACATAATTTCACATACATACCTGCCAGCTTAAGTCTACAACCACAAAGTTTTGTTGACCTTTGACATTGGGAAGAGGCCACCATCTTGGATTTTCCCAAAAAAGGCTTTAAGTGCCAGGTGGAAACAGTTTTGAAATGCACTTTTTTTATTTGACAGTCACATCCGTTTGTGGTTTTATAGGAAAATAAGTGGCTGGAAGGCAGTTAAGGTAGGTGAAGAACTGAAGTTTGGAATCATGAACATCTGCCTCTTGTTTTAAGATTGTTTTAATGCTACACTAACCAAGCTAAGCACTGACCTTAACACTAACCTTATATACTAATGACCCATTCTCCCCTTTTTAAAAGACATAAAGTAATAGGTATGTCATCACACATTCAAAGCCTCATAACAAAACATTTATGAAAAAACACTTTTTTCAGAGACAGATAATTGTTACTGTTTTGGCGACCCTAAGCCGTCTTCACAGGTCCATCCTCTCTGAACCCTCCGCTCTCCATGCATCCTTATGCCAATCACGAACGTCATATTTTTCTCTCCTTCATTCAGATAGGGAACTTCAGTGTTCATGTGTCATTTGTTTTCGTTTTCAGTTTTCCTTAATTTACCCAGTCAGTTTTTGTTTGTTAAACAAACCTCTTTTAGACGGTTCTCATCCATCTTCAGCCATCTGTTGCATGCAATTATTCCCAGATTAAAAACATATGGTCCCTTTCCAAATTTGCTAGTGAAATGCATAACTGCTACATCCAATGTCCTTAGCTTTTAAACACAGTACTTATGAAGCTTCATAAATTGATGTAAAAGTTTCTTTCACAGCAAAGCCCCTCCCACTGCCTGATTATCAAGCTTGTGATATTCGCCTGTGCTCCTGCCCATTTGTTGCTGTGCTCACCTGCTGATCTCTGTCAGATGGTTCTCAGTTTTCTGATCGCTTAACACTTTTCTTGCCCAAAGTTCCAGGGTGGACCTGTTTCCGCTGTGTTTTACCACCGTCTGTTCTTCTGCCTGGTCTCAAAGCCCTCATCAGTTATAGCTCGATTTGTATAAAAGCAAGAAAAACAAGTTAGATGTTTCATTAGGGATGTTCTGATCCAATTTTTTTTGGGCCCTGATCTGATTCTGGGTTGTTTAACTTTGAGTATCTGCTAATACAGAGTCCTGATCCAATCCTTTTGTAACACATAAAAAAAGAACACATTTATTAATCAGGCTCAGGTAAAGCCAAGTAAATACAGTGCAACTAACAACCAGAAATAAATAAGTACTTCAATTATTTTTTTATCAGACACTGGTTTGTTTTGTGTAAAACGTACCGACATGTTTCAGCGGAATGCCTTCCGCCTTCGTCAGGGTCGTCATCAGGCGGTGGTGTGTGACGTCTTTAGAAACAGATGATTGTGACTGAGGCGGAGTCACCTGTCAAACTTTGACAAGTGACTCCGCCCCTTGATGTCTGTTTTTTACTGGAGGATGTTGCTCCAGGTTTGAGAGAGCAGGAAGTCCCCCTCATCCCGGTTCATAGAAGTGTGGGCTCGCTTTCTTATCTCCACCGCCTCCATGATCCATCTGCGGTGTCTGTTGTCTTCAGTGCGGAGGACTTTGGCCTTTTCCCAGTCCATGATGTGGTTTTCTTGTTTGCAGTGGTCCGTTATGGCTGATTTCATATTTTCTTGTACTGCCTGTTGTCGTCTGGCTCTTGTTAGTATTTTATTTGTTTCCTTTTCCCATTCTTTTTGATGTTCTGTTTTTCTTGTGATGAAGGTGCGTCCTGTTTCTCCGATGTATGTTTTATTGCAGGTGTGACACGGGATTTCATAAATGACATTGCATTTCTTATTTTGTTCAATCTTATCTTTTGAGTGAACCAGTAGTTGCCTGAGCTTTTTATACAGTTTAACTGGGGTGCTGATGTGATGCTTTTTCATGGCCCTTTGGATGCGTTCTGTTATTCCTCGGATGTACGACAATGTAACCATTCCTTTGTTTTCAGATTTCTTCGTCAGATTTTTCTTCTCTGCTTCCTTGCATTTCCTCTGCTCCACCTGTGTTTGTCCCTTTTTTATGGCCCATTGAGGATATTGTAGTGCATTTTGTATGTTTCTTCTCTTCCGTTTTGTCCTCCCCGTCTGTTACCAGTTCTGCACGCTCAAATAAGGTTCTTACGACGGATATTTTGTGAGTGGTAGGATGCTCTGAGGTCCATAATAAATATTGGTCTGTGTGAGTTGGTTTCCTGTATACTTTTATTTTTATGTCCCTGTTTTCCATGTGTCTGATGTTAATGTCCAGAAAGTTGATGGAGTTGTCTTTTTCCTCTTCATGTGTGAATTTGATTTGTCCCGTACCGTCCATGGTATTTAGGTGGTCTGTTATATCCTGCGTATGTCCTGCTTTGATCTTTTCCAGAATGTCATCGACGTAGCGTTTCCATAAGGTTGGACGGCAGTGCTCTGGTACAGATGTTATTGCTTTCTTTTCCAGGTCCTCCATTAAAAAGCTGCACATTGTGGCTGATAGTGGGTCGCCCATAGGAAAGCCTTCCTTTTGTCTTTAAATGGTGTTGCGGAATTGGAAATAGGTGGATGTAGTAATTAAATGGAGAAGTTGTGTAATGCCATTAACTGTGAGGTTTGTGCGTTTCCTTAGCGATTTGTCTGCTGTTAACTGTTCCTGCACTATTTGTAGTGTAGCTTCTACTGGCGTCCTGGGGGGTATTCCAGGAAGCATGTTTAAACTAGCCTGACTTTAACCCTGAACTTTGGCTGAAATCCGCCTGAACTTGCTTACTCTGGGTATGTCGGTTCGAAAAGACCGGATATGAGTTGCCGTAATTACGCTCGACTTAGTAACCCTGGGTTAATGCATGTGCACGCCAGGTACATAAAGACATTCTCAATGGATCGCCGATTTCTGGAGTCACCATGGAAACGCGTGGTGAAATAAAGAGAGTGCTATACTTCAGTGAGACGGAGTCTGAGATTTTAATGACGGCGTATGAAGATTATAAGACCATCAGAAAAGTAACACGGCTGCATCATCAAAAAAAAAAAAGAGTTTCTGCTTGTAGACAAAGTAAACGCACAAGTTTCTGATCTTATTTCCATTTTCCTTGTGACGCATATATATATAACTTATCCAATTTTGCAAACTTAAATGAATTACTTCTATTGGTAACAAATAATTGAGTTAAATTTATTCAACCTAATTTCTTACGTCTATAAAACTCAATAATTGTTTATACAACTCAAATGTATGTATTTATCTAACTAAATGTCATGTTACTCCAATTCAATTAATATTTTATCCATCTTAATTAATTATATTTCTTGATCTCTCATATGTTTAAGGAAGAGCCTGCAGATATACTCATTTTTATAACAATAAAAAGGACGGGAAAAAAAATGCATGGAGTGCATAAATTCATTAAAGAATTTTCCATCGTTGTCATTACAGTGGAAAATGTAGGGGTGCTATATAAACTTCCCTAAATCATTCCCTCCTTCACTCTCACTCATGGTGCAGAGACGTAAGCATAGTAGGACAAAATAACCCATCAAAACACAGTGAAACACAGTAAAACAGCTAAACAACTAAACACATATGGTCAAAAAGCCACACTTAAACCAAAATCCGTCCAGACAGGCAAAGGAATTGGCATCCCACAATCCTTTGCGGTGCCGATCTAACAGCAGCACCATAGTTACACCCACTTAATTGAATTAATTTGAATGAAAGTAAAATAACTGTCTGAAAACTACGTGTTATTTTTAAACTGACTTAACAAAAAAACGATTTATCTTAACTGAAGCAAATAACTGAGCTAGATCAAAGTAAAAAGTTTAATTTTCCAACATCCATATGTGGTCTTATCACTCTATCACGGTGGAAATAGTATTATCTGAGCTTCTTCATCCACTAAATCATCTTCAAATGGACATGCCATGCTGCTTCACCTCTCTGTAAACAAACTAACCTTCAACTAAACCTGCTCCAGACCGGTTATGTTCAGAGCATGAGTTGCTATGGCAACTTGACCTACCCTGAAACATACCTCTGTTTCTGGAACCGAAAACTGAGGTTATCAACTTCCTTAGCCTCAAACTTACCGTGGGAGCTAGCAGAACCTGCTTTCTGGAATACCCCCCTGGTGAATATTACGTCATGTGAAATTAATATTTCGTTTGCTTCAATCTTTGTGTTTTTGAGTTCTTCTGCCTTCTTTGCATTTTCACAATGGTAGTCTATGTTTCCTAGGAGGGGTTTCAAAATGTCGGGAATGAATTTAAATAGGTTATATGTCACTGATCCCATGCTGTCTATTATGGGCCTCAGTGGTGCTCCAGGTTTGTGGATTTTTGGAGTGCCATAGATCCGGGGGATGATGCTGGCCGTTGGTATGAGGTGGTTGTAGGTTTGTTTGTCTATTTTCTTTTCCTGCTGTAACTGTTTCAGTATAGTCTTGAGTTTTTTCTTCTTTGCTTCTGTGGGGTCTCTTTTCAGGACCTCATAGGTGTTCCGGTCTTGAAGCATCTCATTCATTTGTTTTTCATATTGTTCTGTGTCCATGATGACTGTGGTTCTGCCTTTGTCTGCTGGTAATATTGTGATTTCTCTATTATTTTTCAGATTTTGGATGGCTGCCATTTGTTCTTTGGTTATGTTACTTGGTGTTAGTTTTGCGGTTTTGAGGATGCCTGCTATTTCATTGCGTAGTGCTGTCTTTTCTCCTGGGCCCTGTATTCTTTCACATGCTAATTCAGTGGCTACGATGAACTCCTCACGCGGGACCTGTTTTGGGGTTATGGCGTAGTTTAATCCGTATGATAATACGCTGTGTTCAGCTTTGGATAGTGTGTGTTTTGATAGATTGGAAATCCGTTTATCATTTATGGTATTTTTTAGTTCTTGCTTTTTTCCTGCTTTGGCTAGTTGTTTTTCAAGTTTTGCTATGTGGCGTGTTTTTGTTTTTCATACTCACTGTTGTGTATGTTGCGTAGATGTCCTCTCAGGTTTTGCTTTATTTCTTTGTTAAGCGAGTGCCGTTGTGAGAAGTCCTGTAGTTCCCGTTCCAGCTGTGTTTCCAAAATGTTGATCTTTTTTGTTGTGCACCGTATTCTTTCTTTGACCAAAGCCTCCGCACTCTTTTGATCATCCGCTCTGCGTTGTCGGTTCTGATCGGGTTCTTTATGTTGAGACTGGTGGGAATAATCCCTTCGTCCCGGCAGCGGAGGTTAAACCGCAGATGGTTCCTCTGACCCGGGCGTTTACGTTCCAGTTTTTCCAGCCGCCGGAGTTCTCTCATGCATAATTGTCCAAAACCTTTTCGCAATGATTCAATGAAATTATATTTTTTATATACTAAGTACTTAAATTGTTTTTTATCAGACACTGGTTTGTTTTGTATAAAATGTACCGACATGTTTCGGCGGAATGCCTTCCGCCTTCGTCAGGGTCGTCATCAGATGGTGTTTGTGGACCTTCTGCTCAAAGTGCTGCCGTAAACACAAACTCATTGCTGGAAGAGAAAGGTGTGTCGGATTGGGACTTTTCAGTGTTCTGAGTCCTGATAGGCTGTGGACCATGTCAATCAATCTCCACTGTGCCGTGTCTCCTGCACAGAATGCATTCAGTTTGCCACTTTTACATACAACTGTGATCAACAGCAGACCTTTGTTTTCGTTAAACTACTGGACTTGTAAAAAAACAAATGGGAGGTTTTTTTGCAGACTTACCCCTATCGCGAGGTGCTTTTATAACGTAACTCTTGGGTATTAACAAGGGAACACTGTATTGGTTGTCTGTCTACCATTTGCCATGACCATGACCCCTTGCACGCTCTACTGTACGTTTCTTTGAAGCAGAGCTAGTAAAGTTAACAACAACTGTTTATTTTGTACTGCTATTGTCTAAAAAGCAAATTGCACCCAAACCGCCATGTCTTAGCAGTGTTCTGATCATCAAACTTAGCGCTTTTCCATCTATGCTACACCACAGTACTAGTGTGGTGCCACTCCATGTCCACACTTGGCTTTCTTGTAATGAAATTCTCTGCTCTGTATTCTGGTATAGACCCAACACACCTTACAAGTGCAACTTGTACTCGCATTTATTCAATGAGTCCAGACAAAAGTTCAGCAAAGTTTCAAGGAAGTGAGCAGAATAGTTGGAAATGTCAATAATCAGGGCCTCCAGATTTATATGCAATGTTTAGATTGAGAAAACACTTTTCTGATTTGCTGCAGCTCAAAGCACATAGTGAAGTGATGGATGTTCTTCTTGTGTCTATTTCCACTTTTGTGAGCATTGTTTATGTGGAAGTACACAAATAATTATCTAAAGTTTAAAAAGGAAAAACAACAACAGAAACGGCATCCAGGTGTACTCTAGCAGCACCACATTGCTTTTTTTTTTTCCCAAAGTGAGGTTGTGTTAAGTTGTCATGGATTGTCAAAATCTAAACTGTAGTAGACAGGCATCAGAAACCTCCTGTCAAAATGGGAGGCTAATAGCTACCTAGAGTGGGCGCTAAAGAAGAGAGAATTGTCAACCCTCAAGCTTGACATCTTGGTTAGAGACAACTTTAAATTAATGTATGATTCCAACATCTTTTAAAAACACACATTTATTTTGAACACCTGCTAAACAGGCAAAAAAAAAAAAGCTGCAACTCTGCGACATATCCTGCAGTCAAACAGTAATGACTGACAGGCCATGGAGAGCTGCAAAAACGTGAAGAAACAGATGATCGGTGGCTGAAAAACAGCAGCGAAATAATTAACTGCTGTGCAAAAGGGTCACCAGTAATCCTGGAAGTCAAAGCTAATTAAAGAAGGTTTTTTTTTCACAGTTTTATACGAGCATGTGATTTTTATGTGTGTATTTTTATCATCAAACTTTATTTATAAAATAGCGCTTCTAATGCTTTGCGGAGCTCAAAGCACTTTAACATTAAAAACAAAAACACACAATATTACAGTAAAAACCCAACCCACCCTTTACCCTTCCCGCTCCCCTCCGTTAAAACATATGACCCATGACCCCCACGTACAAAGAATAATGACTATGTAACCTCATAAAAAAAATATATAAAAGTAAGGCTTGGCTCTACTGTGAGGAAACAGTATTTGGGAATCTCTTCATACCAGGAGCCAGGCTGGCCATGGGAGCATCACCACAGCGCCCACCCAGACTGGGACAACAATGGGGTCCACTTCACAGCCGTGAGGCTGCAACGTTAGACTCCAGCTGCCCCAGCAAGGGCAAGAACTGCAGCAACAACCACCGATCGAGCCGGCAAGCCCTGGAAGAAAAGATCCCCACAAGAATCACTGGGGCTAAAACCATGATTGGATCTTAAAATTAAAGACATAAGATGTATATAAAAGCATAAAATTGAGAATAAGATGCATAAAATGAAATTAAATACATAAAATAGCCTATACTAAAACTAATAGAATAAATTAGCAGTTAAAATCAACTAAAACTAAAATTAAAAAGGTGAGCCTCTTCTTAAATACCTCTACAGTCTCTGCAGCCCTGAGGTTCTCTGGCAGACTGTTCCACAGGCAAGGACCATAATGGCACAGTGGAACCTCACCATAAGTTTTGGTCCTCACTTTAGTAACAACTAAGAGGCCAGCACCGGAGGACCTCAGGGTCCGCAAGGGCTCATATTTTAAAAGAATATCATTTCAATAAGAAGGCCCAAGACCATTAAAACATTTATAAACCATTAAAAGAACTTTAAAATCAATTCTGAAGCGCACAGGGAGCCAATGCAGCGATTTTAAAACCGGTGTGATGTGGTCCCGCCCTCTGGTCTTCATCAGAACTCTTGCCACTGAGTTCTTTTAAGGGTAAACCAGAGAGCAGGTCATTACAATAATCTAAACGACTACAAATAAAAACACGCATCAGCACCTCTGTGCTGGCAAGAGAGAGGATGGACGGACTCTGGCAATGATTTTAAGATAGTAAAATCCTGTCTTAGCAACATTTTTGATATGTGGGATAAAATTTAACTCAGAGTCCAACAGTACGTGCAGATTTCTAACACACCGAGAAGGTTTAAAATTCTGAAGAAATCGTATGGGAAGTGTGACCATTCTATAGTAATAAAGTTGCTTTATGAAGGAAAAACTTGTCTAACCAACAATTTAAGCAGGCATAATATCGTACATAAAATAATGAATACATAAAATTATATTTAATGCATTTGTTTAAATGACACACAGCTGTTTGCATGCAAATAAACACTCCTGCCTCTAAAAATTCAAACAGATGTTCCAAACTTTGGACACTTAATGCAGTTTTTGTATTTTTTTACGAGTATTGTTTTTTCATGCGTATTTTTTAGATTGCATTCAGTGAAATTCTCCTCTCTGTCCATCTCCATAGGCTGAAACCAGAATACCGCTGTCGTTTGAACAGAGCCAAAACTAAACAATAAATAGAACTTTAAAAGACAATCTTCATATAGTTGAATAATCATAGTTGAATGATCAAAGCATATTTTCACACAGACATTCTGCTTGTTTTGCACACTAAAAACTTTTTTCTTCGCCAAGCTAGACGAGATCCTTTTTCCTGGTTCTCGTCACTCACTCGTAACACCACTCATCAATTAAGCCTTCACTCTCTAAACCAATAGCAAAAACACCTTCTATACCCAGCCAATCACAATCATTTTTCTGCCTTTAAATTCATGGATTTTTATCTCCCTATAAACGCCAGACAGTTCTTCCAGCCCTGCTTTGCCCCATTCTCCACCTGGACCAATGGTGCGAGGAGTAGCGCGTGGAGGGGCTGTTTACGCAGAGAGACAGTGTTGTCAGTTTGGGCAGTTTTTTGCTCAAATCTGGCAGGTTTGTGCTTAAACTGGCCATTTTTGGTCCAATCTGGCAACACTGCAGAGAAATAGACACCACACTTGCATGAACACTGTAAGGAAATTTCAGCTTTTTAGTGTACATATTAAAGAAATCTGCAACAAAAAGTATTGAAAGTATCAATCTTATCTTCACCTTCACCAAGACTACCAATGCTCAGATTGATCCGTCCATCCCTACTCAGTTTCATACCTTGATGCATCTTTGGCAGTGTGGGGTTGAGCGTCTTACCCTCAAACACAGCAGCATGCAGACTATAAGGGTCAGAGACTGAGGTGCAGCAGCCCAAACAAAGTTCCAGTGAAATCGGAGCTCCTGTACAAACGTGCATTTCCCCAGCAGCTTCAAGCAATTTCTTTCTACTTTCTATCCTTTCACCTCTTTGGTGGTAAGTTGAAACATTGAGTTTCTCAACTACAATCTTGGGACAGTTCGGTGCATGCCGCCTCACTCCCGTCTGAGTTCAGATCCTCCATCAGGACAGCAACAGAGTGGAAAGGTAAACCAACAGTGAAACTGTCCATACATGGGAACTTAACGGAAACATTCACTGTCCCTGCTGACAGAGAATAAAATGCCTTTGTTCAAAAAATAGTAGAAATGCTTTCAAATGTTTCTGTGGTCAAAAGTCAGAAAAAACACCCTCCCCCTTTTTTTACTGTCCCTTCCATGATGGAGCTCCCATGCATTAATTGTCCAGTGGAAACAATTCCATTAAAATGTGCCATTGCCATAGAGCGCTTTGTGGCGAGATGTTGTGAAACTCTGTTCTTTTTAATTTTATTTTGTATAAAAAGTTAAAAACTAACTCCACATCCAAATATCTTCTCAAACTTCTTGAACAAAAGAGTCCTCGCTGTTTCTCACAGCGGCAAAAACCTGAACAGCTGACGGGTGCTGAATGCAACCACGGGTAGAACCAAGTTCAAAAATCTTATTAAGAGCTCTGTCTCCCAGTCAGTTTCCCCATTTTTTTTACTTAAACTTCATGATTCAGCCACTTAGACCTTGAAAGTCTTGGCTCACTTTGCCAGGAATTCTGTTTTTCTTTTATCATTAAAGAAGAGAATAATCTAGCAAAGATTTACCCAATCTGATCCAGAGAGACCCACTCAGCCTGAGCAACAAAGACATTCAACAACACCGCAAACATACTCAATT
This sequence comes from Oryzias curvinotus, assembly GCA_023969325.1. Classification (NCBI taxonomy): domain Eukaryota; kingdom Metazoa; phylum Chordata; class Actinopteri; order Beloniformes; family Adrianichthyidae; genus Oryzias; species Oryzias curvinotus. Next base: position 21,654,706 of record CM043706.1, read on the forward strand.
TATTATGAGCAAACTCAGATTGCTTTTCATTCTATAATAACACAACTGTTGTGTACCATACATAGCAATCCGTTGTAAATAAATGAAAGATGTCCAAACTAGATGTTCAATAAAAAAAAAAATCAGGCAAATATTAAACCAAAGACTAAACATCTTGATGTAAAGGCAGGCTCAAATGCATATTTGCATGTCTTCATTCACAAGTCAGCTGCTGCTCTGACTTAGAATGAGCTCAAAAAGCCTCTTAGCTGGTGATTAAACATTTAACAGGGAGTTTGTGATTTTCACTGTTGTGCTTAATCAATACTGAGCAGAAAGTGTTTCATTTTTTATCATCCACAAATTGACATCGCTGTGCTGTTAATGAAGATGTTCATTGTTCCAAACTCTCGAGGTGAAGCAGCAAAATAAAGTAGCACGCCTCATTGCTTTTGTGTAGCGAGGCAGTGGATGATATGGATGAAGCCCAGCCTGCTTGTCCACATTCTCCACTTTCCAAAAGTTGTGTTCATTAGGCAGCAGCGAGAACTTGCTTGTTTTTGTCACACTGCTGGGGTTTGTGAGCACATTATGTCCCATCCAGCCTGCATCATTACCATTACAGAGAGTTGCTTGTACCCCCGTTGAGCTCAGTACTTATGCATGAATTCTGCGTAAATCATCAATATGCCAGCAAATTGTCATTGTTCAGCGGCACCTCACCTCGAGCAGAGACAGCTGAAAATCAGCGCAGACGCTTTTGCATCTGACAAGACGCAGCTGTGTAGGTGTGACATTTACACCAACAGAATGTTTGTAATGTCAACAAACTGCACAATAAAAAGCAGCGTGACTGCTGCCGCTGCTAAGCGGTGAAGGAAAGCAGCAGATACAAGGAATCAAAGTGGGGTGTAGGGTAATGACTGAGTGCTGAGGTGAGGAGGGGATGATAGTCAGACAATCTCACAAGAGAAGCAGTATCAAACGGTAGCTAGATCGGTGTGTCAATTTTGACAGACATCTATGTACTTCTATAGTGAAAAGCATAGAAACATGCATTTTTAAAACAATTACACCTTGTCGGAGGGAAAAAAAGTGAGGTCTTTCTCACCTTTACAAGACTAGTTTGGAGGTAAAGACAGTCTCAGACAGAGTGATGAGTCTGGTGATAGAAATGGAAGGTGTGATGTTTAATGTTGTTAGTGGGTATGAACCACATGAAAGATGTGAGCTAATTCTGGTTGGACCTTGATGAAGTAATGATGAGCATCGCTAGAAGTGAGAGAGCTGCCATTGGCTCAGACTTCAATGGACATGAGGAGGTGATGGGCAGGTTTGGTATCCAGGAGAGGAACATGGAAGTACAGATGGTGATTGAGGCAGGAACATTGGGTTACCTACAAGAGTGGAGGTAGAAGTGCACAGATAGACTGCATCTTGAGTAGACGGTGTGTAATCTGAAGGAGATCACTAACTGCGTTTCCATTGACTAGAGAAATTGCTCAAATTGAATTTGCGATATTAAATGTGTCTAACGGAAACACAACAAGCTGGACTTCATTTCAATTGGGAATGGCTCATATGATATGGCCAGCAATGACCCCTGACCTGAACCCCATAGAGCACGTCTGGGACCAGCTTAAGCAGAGACTGGATGATCGGACTCCACCCCAAGTGACCTGGCAGACCTGCAGGTTGCACTTATGAAAGAGCGGAACACCTCAGAACACATCATATATGTTGTGTGCTTTTTATATTTTATTGTTTTAATGATGGTAACATCTCATACTTATCATATTTGGGAAACGGATTTTAACTGTAAAATCTGTGCAACTAATTTGAATTTATGATGAGACCTACTTCTTAAAGTCAAACTGCAAAATTCAAGTGGCCGAGTGAAAATATAACAGGCGAGGCTTTAAATACATTTTAAATCAATATGGCAGAGTGGTCTAATGAGTACAGCGGGTTGATTCTTTTCTACTTCATAACATTGGGTGAAAAATATAGTCTACCCACTCTCCAAAAACCACTTAATCGTTGGAGAGAGGTTACATTTTGTAATTTATGTCATTGGTAAGGCCAGTGGAGCTTTGAAAAAACGAATTAAATGATAGAATAAATTGCAGGCAGCACAACTGCTGTTCATATGTACTGTAACTGACTTTAAAGTTGGGCTAAAACCCAATCAAAAGAAAAAAGTCAAACATAAAATAGTTTTACAGCCCTAGAAGTTGCTATAACTGCTATTAAGCTTGACAAGCAGAGAAAAGCAATACTTTCATAAATCTGCAATATTTAGACTTTTTGCTGCTAAGCTCCAATCAACTCTATTACCCCATCAGTTCCAACAGGTTCAAAAGGTTCACTGCATTAGAATTTGAATTTGTAAATCTCACACACTGAGCATGAAAATGACACCATTCATGCTGTTCTCCTGCTCTGACTGTGCACACCTATTTTTCTGAGTAGTTAGTATGCAGACGGTGGGGAGAAGCTGTTTCTGAGAACATTCGCAGAAATCTCTGAGGACTGAAGTCCTTAATCATTTTAATGAGTAGTAATCTTTTTCACTGGTTAGTTAAAGATCTGTGGCGTTATGTTTCTGTACGAGAGTTTGTGATTAATTGTTAAACCCACGTAGTGAACTTTATTAACATGTTTCAAGTCCGGTCTTGTTTAATACAAAATATTATTTACTCTTTTTTTAGTACTCAATCAATGTTTAGTATACTCTTCTTGTTTGTTGCAAAGGAAAGCCATGAATATATGCTGATCGTCATGACGGGTTAAATAATGCTTCAGTTCAGAGGGAAAGTTCACCTCTCTCTTTAAATTTTGCTCATTTTATGATTTATTTTACTATAAAATACACTATTTTTCTTGGTGTACTTGTTTTTGTCACCAAGTATGTGCTACATGCAGTAAATGAAGATTGATGATTAAGTCCCAAATAGGTTCTCTCTCTGATTGAGTTTGAACGCTTGCTGTCATGCATCAACCACAGAGGGTAAAAATAAAAACACGAATAAAATCAGGGGGGCTTTTTTGTTATTGCCTCCATGAAGATAAGAAAAACATCCTAAAGTTCAGAAGGCCCCAGGAGGCTGGCTCTCCATCCCGCAGCGGGTCTCTGTCTGTCCGCCAGCTCACCTCCCGGGAACCGGCATAGTAATCAGGATCGCTCCAGCTCCATCGGCCCTGCGACAGACGGTCCAGGGTGTTTCTGCCGTTAAGCTGCGTTCTCAGCAAGCACTATTCGCAGCAGAGGCAAACCCAACAGTACCTGACCCGGCAACTGTTGGCCAATTTCGTTCAGAAGGGTACCAAATTGCAGCTGAAATTGCGCTGCTGGCAGACCTTCGTGCTACGTCTGTCACTCAAATCACACCGCCGAACCTCAGATCACGTCCATACCATCGACTTAACATTGAAACTGTTCGCCTCTGCCGGGAATTGCGCTTGCTGAGAACGCAGCTAAACGGTAACCCGTAGTCCTAAAACTTAAGCCCTTCTGAGTTCATATGACCAAGAAGAAATGTTCAGTACTGACCACACGTACTTGGAAAATGACTTTCTTTTTGGCATTTCATTTCATTTGCTGTGTGAGTAATTCCAACAATCTGCATGTGCTAGCATCAGATCAGTTCTGAGCCACAGCCAGTGCTGCTCGCTGCTGCAATGTAGCCTAAAGTCATTCAAAGCATTTTTCATGGACTTACCAAAGTTATTTCTCATCTGTGATTCTTTTAAACGTCAGTGTCTGGTATACACAATTGTTTTTTCATTCCACTCATTATTCAAAAAGTGTCCATTTGGAACCAAAAATGTGTCACTATTCACCATTTCTTTAATGCTAAAGAGAGACTTTTGAGAATAGAGACTGTCCGTTGGTGTCATTTGTGCCCCCCCCCCCCTTTTTTTTTGTCATGGTATTCACTCGTGCAAGACGCAGCTTGCAGAAAGGGGGGAATCGAGTGCAGGCCTTCTCAGCTCAGCACCAATGGCCACGCCCATGTAGAGGACATTGGAGTGGAATCAGAGGCTTCGGGCAGTGTCTGGAAGACCAAAGTCTTTGGGTTCCGGGGGGAGAATGGTTGTAAAGCTAAAACTTAAAGGAATTGACGGAGTGAAACTTCGGCTTCATTTGACTCAACTTCAGATAGACATGAAATATGGCCTTTAAGACATTTAGACTGTTGGATTTTGGTTAAAAACGTCATAATCCTAATGAAAACACCACTGGGGATGTTTATATTTAAAAAAAAGGTCATAGGGGGACTTTGAAGCATGCATAATTATTCCATAAAATAAAGATGAATCCTTCACAGAGACTGTCTATTATGGGTTATTTTTAGAACGTAGCTTCTGCGATAGATAATAATTGTGCTTTTGCAACACTAAGATTTGGCCAGTGATTACTGTTTATGAGACATTGGTTTTATTTAAAAACAACAGGTTTCCCTTAATCTCCAAACTGTCTCCAAAGCCTGAATGGTGATTGAGGGATTCCTGCAGTCACAGTCTGAACCCCATCATGAAGTGCAGCCCAGCAGCGAAGCTTCGGACGTCATCATTTTAAGCCCCTCCCCTAAATAAAGCAAGCCTCAATACGTGCTTCACAAAAACTCATCCTCCACTGCTCCACACGCGCCTGGAAGCCTTGATACAGAACGGCAGTGAGCTCCTGATTAAGCAGCAGTACACAAAAAATCTAGAGAGATTATTTGTTATTCATTTTAGAAAGAACGTAATCAAAAAGTAATGATTCCAACTGCAAATTAAAAATGCTGTCAAGCTTAAAAGGAATAAGGGTCAATGAAAAAAAAGTCCATAATTTGATTTCACGAGAAAAAAAGGCAAGAGTATGAACAAGCTAGTCAGAAAAGATTCACTGAGTATCATAATTAAAACACTAAAACTGAAATTAAACAATAATGCTAGTTAAACAGCCTCACCTCGTGGTTCAAAGACAGGCATAATGGGTATGAGAATCAAAGAATTCACATCTCTACAAAGTGTCCAGTTTCCAGGGTGTGAGTTCCTCTTTAGTGGGTTCTGCCCGACTCCACCCCAGCTCTCATGTACTTTCCTCCCATACCCTCCCCATTTGAAACGTATTATTGCCTCTCCATGGTCCATATTTGTTGTATGCACAAACCAAGTAGAAATGTAAGGATGCAAAACTTAAAGCGAACTTTGGCCTGTGGAACATATCAACACATTTGTGCCCATTTTCAAATCAGTGTGGACCCATGTGTGAGGTACTGCTAGGTCTTCCACAGAACAGTTGGAGACATTTGATGAATAAATTCAAGTTTTCACATCATCAGATGTATCATTCCTTTTTTTTTTCATTTTGTCACAGCTTAGTAAGTTAATAATTGATTTTATGGAACAGAAATAAACATTTGCTATTGGTGAATAGGCAATAATCCAAAATATTACATTATAATAAAGGAAGAACATTATGCCAGCAGTGGGAGAGGGAGGAGCAGCTGCAACTACATGAAAACACACGTGCGTGTTTGTGTGTGGTTTCTAGGATATGTCAAGCATTTACAGCAAAATATTTATAACTTAATTTCATTTTTCTGCAGTTAAATTGTTAAGTATGAGCGGTAACGTGATGCACAGAGCATTCCACTCCTGCAGCTGAGGTTGAGGCTCTTTGGCCATTTGCACAGTCAGCACCACACCCCTCTCGCTCCCCCCTTGCTGCTGCCGTTGCGACACAATGTCTGCTGGCGGACATCGAATAAAGACAAACAGATCTACTTGTTCATGAACTATGATGCAATAAAACAGAGATTATCATCAAATACACATCATTTCTATTTCTTTGGTGACAGTCTCACCCTTGGTTTCTGGAGGAAATCCTGACAAAAATGGTTCCCAGGATTTGTGGCAATCCTCTTATCTGTGAAAAAAGGAACCCCACCACCTCACACACCAACACTCACACACACGCACATCTTTGTGATGTGCAGAGATTCTTTATTTTGCCTCAATTTTCAGGTCTTACCATATTTTTTACTCCTGAAACTGTTCTAGTAGAACCTATGGTGTGAAATGCTGCGGCCTAGTAACGATTGTGTGTCTGTATCTGAGCATTTTAGCAAAAATGTTTCTAGAGATTCCTCCTCTCTGTATCAATGCCAAGCAATAAGGGCCAAAAATGATAGAAAATGTTGTGTAAGGCTGCATTTTAGGGTTAAGTAATAAAATAAAGAATAAAAATGTGTAACACCTAAGGAAAGGAGGCATTTCAAATGAAATCATTATAGGTTAAATAAACATAAATGTAATTGGCACTTGATGAGTACATTTAAATGATTTGATGTTGACTGTACAAATTATGAGTGGCATGAGGTAAAAGAAAAAAATCCTTCAACATTAAAGTTAACTTTCGTTTCAGTAAGTGGCTAAAAATCCTGTTTCAGACTCAAAGTAGAAAAGAAAAGGCTGCCATATTACAGTATGTCACAACTTTGGAAACAGTATGTCTCAAGTGTTCAGGTTTCAAATGGGACGTGACCTCTTCTAGCGAATGTTCAAAAGATGGATGGGGCTGTTTTCTTCCAGTTAAATAATATCAAGCGTCTTGCAATCAATGTACTGAAAACTACAGCATTGCCTTGATAAGTTGTCACAGAGATACCCAACGGGACAACCCCAATAAAGCAGTAACAGGACATTGCCCAATAGCCTTTTTTATATATACAGGAAATGATTTTGAATATGTTTTTTCCCTAAAAAGCCCATAGCCAGGGACACTTCCAGAACATGTGGCTCAGATTGGCTGGACTGAGGCCGCACCTAGAGCAGGAAGGGTCACCAGATGCATATAATCTCACTAATTAACTTGGAAATAGATCCATGGCTTCCCTTGACTTAGGACCCGTGTAAATTATGTCTGACTACTCAATTTTTTTTACAAATTGCATATAAAAAGCAGCAGTTATTAACCGCTAAAATGCTTACCTCGCATTTTTCCTTGTAGTTTTTGGCACTTATCGCTTGCCATACTGCATCATCTTAACCCTGCATTACAGAACATGTTTCTTTTTCTTTGTCCACTGATATTTCCACTGTCTATTTCCCGATTGTGGATGTTTACGCATTCCTTTCTTATCAACATGAACTGTATAGTTAACTGAGGCCTGGGGCCTCTGGTGAAGAGCAATGGCTTTTTCTCTTTCTACTAAAATAATTGATTTTTTTGCATTATATAGTTCTCTGTCGGGAAGGCTGTTCTTAAATCCAATCATTTTGGAATTTTAGGACTTTTCATCCCTGACTGCTCTTCTAAAATGCTAGCTGAAGTGGAAACTACTGTAGTCATTTTTCTTTGGCAGTTTTGTCTACTTTAGTCTTAAAGTCATTCCTGTGAGAGCTGAGTGTGACAGCAGACCAAACCATGTCTAGCCTTTCCCACCAATCAGAACTGTCCATCAAAATTTCTATTGTATTTCTACAGTAAAAATCTGATAACTTCCATTGTTAATTCATTCTGCCCTTAAATTACTTTTTGTGTGTTTGCTCTGGTGTCTTGGTCATGGCCAAGTGAGAAAAATTTTTTTTAGATACACAATAAGTAATAAAAAAAGTTGCCGTGAAGTGTTTTTTGTGTAATTCTTAGAATATTGAATAAAAGTGAATTTCTAGTGGCATACAGCAGAGTTCAGCAACCTTTAAGACATGAAGTGTCAATTCAAAATTTTCTCTAACAAAAGTGGCATCACCAACTATAATGCCAACTCTAATACAAAGAAATACAAAAACATTGACAATATATCTGCAAATGTATTTATTTACAAACACTGGGTCAAACAGCTTTTTAAAATAAATGCTGGCATTAAAATTATTTTATAACAATACTGCACAAGGTAAATTGGCCAAAGTTGAAATAGTATTGCAACTATATTTGTTTGAAACCCAAAGTACTGCATTTGTGGTTTGTCATACCCACAGCAATAGGATTAGATATGTCAGAACAAAATACCATCAATATTTCTAAGAACTTTACAAGCCATTAACATAAACTTGAATACGTGTATTTTGGTTTATTCATGTTTTGTTACATTATCAGACAGGGTCTGAGTAATTTTATGTAAGTTAATTATTTAGTGATGCTTTTTTTACATGTAAAATTCAATGCTTAACTTTTTCATTAGTTTGATAATTATAGTAATATACATCTTTCACAATTGAACAGCGTCATTATTAATTTGTTTCAGCCCCAGTGGTGATCAGCTGTAGTATTCATTTTAATACTTGTTCACATTTCATTTTACCCTGTGACAGACCTGTTCAGGGTCTCCCCTGCCTTCGCCCACAAGTGGCTGGGATAGGCTCCAGCAGCCCCGTGGCCCTGAAAGGGAATAAACGGAAGAAGATGAATTAATTTCAAATTCACTTTTGGCAGAACAGAAAGAAAGTCTGACCTTGCTTGAACCTACAACTTCATAAATGTCAGCCGCTGCAACGCCTAAAACATGACCGAAAAAACATCTGTGCAGTCATAAATGTGTGCGACACCTCGTGTGCTTTTCCCGATAACGCATGCGTTCACGTTCCATCCACAGACGCTCATTTCCCCCCACCTGTCATCTCACCGGCAATAGTTTCACACAGTCATTGTTACGTTTTTATTTGACCGTGGCCAGCTTAGTTTTTTTTTTTCCTACACCGCGCTTTAATTTAAATGAAAGCAGACGCCAAAATGAGGTCACAGTAACAGTGCTGCGTGATTGGACCCTTTTCTTATGACGTCATTGGGGAAATGAGATTATAGTGAGAAGATGTCACTCAAACTTGATTTTTTTTTTAATTAATGTCATCCCCCCATGTGCCACTGCCTTTCCCTCCAACAGTAAGTCTTAAGATCTGGCATTTACTTACACCTCTTTATCTGTTGTCTTTTACATATCAAAAGGGCTCCATAAAGCTTAGGAAGTTGATGTTTGTGATGATTCTTGACTGGAAAAAGGTGGTTTCTCCGCTCTGGGTGGGTGTAGAGCTCCTGCCCCAGGTGGAGGTGTTTAAGTATCTTGGGATCTTTTTCATGAGAGAGTGAAGCTCAGAGCGTGAGATTAACGTGTAGATTGGTGTGACGTCCGCTGTCAAGCGGTCGCTGTGTTGTGGTGAAGAAAGAGCTGAGCCAGTAGGCAACGCTCCCAATTTACCGGTCAATCTTTGTTCATGACGGAAAGAACAAGGTCCCGAATACACATGATCAAAGAAGGCTTTTCCCAAAAGATGGCTGGGCACTTCCTTAGAGGTAGTTCGGTCAGAGAAGTCACATTGAGAGGAGCAAGTTGAGGTGGCATGGGCATCTGGTCCGGATGCCTTCTGGATGCCTTCGTTGGGAGGTCCACTGGACGGAGACCCCCTACCCATCTCAGTTGGCCTGTGGACGCCTCACAGTCCCCCCAGATGAAATGGAGGAAGTGACCGGAGAGAAGGAGGTGCCCTTGGGACCTGGTCCTGTATGAACGCAAAAAGATGAATGGATGGATGGATGGATGGACGGACTGATGGATGGATGCTTGACGTCATCAGTCAGTTCGAGTTACAGATGCTTATTAGCTGATTGATGTGATTGTGCTCAATGCATCAAGCTCACAATCTCTAAGCACAATAATAAAATAGCATTTAGTTAACACACATTTGCCAATTGCGCTCAAGTGGTCCATACTTTAACAGACAATTTAGAAATGATTGTGCTTTTATATTTCTAAAAATGTTGGTTTATGTACACCTTTTGTAAAAGAACATTCAAAAAAATCCTACTTTTTATTGTTCTAAAGTAATTTAGGTACAAATTGAAGCTGGCACTTGCCTGTTTGATAGAGTGATACCATTTAACAGATCCATCCATCCATTTTCTAAATCCATTTTCTAGAACCCTTTTGGGGTCACGAGGGTTGCTGGAGTCTACCCTGTCAAGTGAAGGCAGCCAGAGTACACCCTGTACCACCATTCCACAAATCTAGAACCCAGAAAAATGTGATGGTTTTAAAATTCACTCCACACCACAGCGTATTAATCACACCTCTGTGAAATGCATACAAAAGACAGGCTCACAAGATCTGCAGCTTATGTGTCCACAGCAGTGAATGCTGCTGCTGCTTTCCCATGCTGCAAACGAAAGAATGAAATGAAATGCATTAGGAGATGACAATTGCTTCCTCAGAAGGCAGAGAGGTCCTTGTGGCCTTTTGCTGACTGATTCGGACCAGAGCTGCAAAATCAGTCTGTTAACCTGTGATAAGGACTGGGAGTAACAAAGGGACACATGGAGGGAAGGAAATGAAGGAAAAACAATAAATGAAGGAGGCACAGGTATGGAAAGGACAAAGAAAAAAAGGGAAGAAAAACATGAGATGGAAATTTCCATCTGCAGAGTTTCACCATTGAAATGGACCTCCAGCTGTCATTTGATCAACCTTTCTCTTCTTCATTCACACAACTGTTCACTCACCTCCACACATTTGAAGCCCCGTGGCACTTTAGTCAGTACACAGTTTCTTCATGATGTGAAAAAAGTTGTGTAACCTTTCTGCAGTTTCCCAGCTTATTAATATTCGTCATTGCTAAAAGGCACGAAGGGAAAATGTCTCATTTAAATTTGTAGCGGCACAGAGATGGATGTGGGGTTCCATTAAAGGTGTCTCTCTCTCCTCTTGATAAACACACGAGTACACGCTCACGCTGGTTCGTACAACCCTCGGCAGACTTCCACGCAGCTCTGCAAGACTCCATGATTAAAAGGTTGGCAGTGGATCTCAATCTGAGCACGTCCCTCTTAAAGCTGACATTTCAACTCCTTGGTCCTCTCCTTTCCGATGTCTACTGAAGAGGGCTTCATGTGGCGGTTAGTGGAGGGAATGATAGGCTTCTCCTATTCACCGATAAAATACTTGCTCTTTATCATATAACTATATCTTATCTCCACCTAAGGTTTCTTAATCCGTGATACTTTCATTCTTTGTTTCAGTTTTCTTCCTCGCTGGAATTCTTTCTCATTACCATCCTCGCTATGTTCACCTGCTTACAATTTATTAAATGTTGAAGAGTCTCATAATGCTGATTTCTTAGTAGTATTTTCATAAAAGGTTCAAGGCAAAAAGTGTGAAAATTATTCCTTTCCTCTCCTGTTTTCTACTATTAGCTGTAAGTAATGATGTCCCACCCATGCTCCAGATATCTAGTTTTCAGTCTCTCCTGCTCATTAAACCACAAATACTGGATTCATGAACTGTTTAAAAAATAAAAACTGGGTTGATGAAATCGACTAATCGATCTGTATCGATCCAAGCTTAGTAGATCAATAATTGATCCATGAAAGTAGAGATCGATTCAGTGACCTAAAGCAAAAACAGCAGTAAAGCGAAAGTCTCCTAGCTTGATGCCAACTTAAAATGGAATTTCCCATAGGACGGCTAATGCTAACACTCATTCAACCTAAACATGTTGACTACTTGAACAGCCTTATGTACACACACGCATGTATTTTCCAAACTCGTTTAACCCTTGTGCTATCCTATGACCCCCCCCCCCCTTCCATTGACGTGTTCTTCCTACCATGACAAAGATGGATAAAGGCGAAGAGGCTTTCATGTAATCCATGGACACCAGTGAAGATCAAAATCATTGAAGAAAAAGGTTCTGCGCTCTGTCTAGTGGGTCTAGATGACCCAACCCCCAATGTCAAAGTACCCAGGATACCACAAGGGATTATGGAAGCATGTTTTAAAATAACCATTTGTGGTCTAAAGCATGCTTTTTTCTTTCAAATCTTCTGGAATAAAGTGTAATACTATAGCAAGAGCTCCACCTAGTGTCCAAACTAAAACGCCCTAGAGGAGGGGCAGAACATAATAATCTAAAACAATTTTGTTGAATCTTCTGCCTTTTACAATTTAACCAGTGTTGGGGTAACGGATTGCAAAGTAACGAATTACTGCAATTTAATTACTTTTGTCTGTAACAGAGGAACGTCATTCTTTACAGTTCAAATTTAGGTAATTACAATTACTTGACTATAGTAACTCTGTTACTTAGGTTGTGTAGGCTCTGACATTTTCTCTCGGTTAAATAAAACAAAATGGAGGTTAATTAATAAAAAAACTGAGTTACTGGCGCACATATGTGGAGGGGTTGGGAATCGGTCAAAGTAGAGACATGGCCTCATTGCTGCAGTCACATTCCTTTCCAAACTGTCTCAAAGATGAGACAAAAAGAGATGCTGCAAGGAGTCTTCTCATCCCCGACGAGCAGCAGGTGAGCAGCAGAGCAGAGACCTGCCCTCGTGTACTGATGTGTCGGTTGTGAATGAAACAACTCTAAAGTCGGCTATTTGCTGTGAAAGACAAGAGGCGACTCCTTCCTGGGTGTCGTTTTTTTTTTCAAATATTAGTTTGCACTCTGCAGAGGGATGGGGGATAGTTAGACAGAGTCTGCAAACCATTGATATATAATACTGGATTGGTCCTTGTCTATTTGCTGCCATACACAGTAACGTGCTGTAAGGTGCCATTGGTCACATCAACAGAACATTGCTGTTCCAGATTAGGACAGGCAGACATCAACCACAAAAATCGGGGATAGCTCCCTCATTTCCAAGCCGATTTACACAAAACATAACTCGAATTAAAGCTTGGACAATTCTTAATCTTGTGGTGTATTTAAATAGTTACTATCTGTTAAGATTAATCTATAAATAGTGTTACAGGTAACACATTGCTATCAAATTAACAGCTTCTAAATATCCGTGATTTTTTATTTTGCTGATGTGTTGGAATCTATGTATCTGAGGTTGTAAATGCTTGTCCCCTAAGCCCAGAAAGGAGGGAGATTGTTGAAGTTCAACAGCTTAAATGGCTGATAAACTTCACAAAGTGAAGTAACATAGCCCTTTTCTTTTTATCAACACCTAAAGGAGCTGAACAAATAAAATTAAATAAAAACTCCTTCTACCACACACACAAGTAAAATTAGGTATGCAACACCTTCTAAAAATCCATAATGAAAAGAAAATAGTTAGAAACTACCTCTGCTTTTTTCTTTTCCTATTTTTGCATTACATACATGACAAATGTATCTCAAATGTATTCAGAAATTCCATTCAATTAGACGATTTCATAACCCTTTGAGAATAAAAAAGGCTCCTCCTCTCAGCTGGCATCTTCTGTAAACCTAAGAACATACATCATAACATCAAATACACCTGCTAAACTGTTAACATTCAAAACACAGTCATATTACTTGTAAATGGTCTGGCAGGTTCAAATTTTTCAAGGGTTTCTGACAGAAAGTGAGCAGCACTGCATGTTCATGCTGGGTTTTCTCTGATCTGTGCGGCCAGTGTCAGCTTCTCTCACGCATTAGCCGTGAGACTCACGCATTTGATTGAGCTCTCACGTTATCACGCCGCATCTCCATTTCTCACGTCAAAATACACTTAAAGGTACTGTTTCCAGTTGATATTTTTCAATGAATGCGTTGAGGTTGAAGCATCACTAACAGGATCCGTAACTTTTACCTGCAGAGACTGTGGTGATTAACTACATAGAGTGGGATTCTTTGTTTACGCAGTTTTGGATGCATAGTTTCTTTTTGCTCAATACAGCTCTCAAGTTAAACATCAACAAGAGTTCATCTATTTTGATTTAACATTTTCCAGGTGTGTATTTTGAGTATGAGTGGTTTTAAGTTCTAAATAATATTTACTTACTTTAATATCCTCTTTAAAAAACGTATATTTCATTTTGAGAATCTTGTAAACAAAATGTTAAGGCGCAAGTGGAGAAGGGAGTTTTTGGTCCGCCCATGGCAGTTGCTGCATCACAACCCCGAGCTTTTTCAAACTGCAGGTTTTTGTCTGCTTGTGATTCATCAGGATTTGAATAACCCTTGTGCTATCCTAGGCACTTTGATGTTGGGAGTTGGGTCATCTAGACCCACTAGACAGAGCGCTGAACCTTTTTTTCTTCAATGATTTGTGATCTTCACTGGTGTCCATGGATTACATGAAATCCTCTCCACCTTTATCCACCTTTGTCATGGTAGGGAGAACATGTCAATGTAAGGGGGTAGGGGGGGTCATAGGATAGCACAAGTGTTAAACAAACACTCAGAAACACCATTTTTTCTATAATTATTTTATATGTCACACCAGAAAGACCATTTTCATTAAAGTGGTCAATTTTTTATGCATACTATTGTTATTTTTAAAGCACCAGCTCTGTTCTGTAACATTTTGCTGGATTTCCAACCATTAAGTCCATGCTAACTGACAATAATAAGGTCATTGAAATTTCTTGTTCCCATTGCAGCTTTATTCCATCTTCAACTTTTTCTATAAGTGAAATTACCCACCACTAAAAACGTTTACAACAATGAGGTTTCACTACAAGTAAACAGCATGGTTCCATGGATTAACACATTTTACATAATAACACAAATAAACACATTCTTGATTAATGGATGCACATTCTCAAATATCAGACATGAAAAGTTGTCCTAATGAATCTTTGGGTTTGAGGTCCCATTTGAATCTTTGACCTCATCTGCACAGATGTACACACAAATTGCACGTTTGTTCATCAAAAATCTTCCGGTACTTCAACTGACCCAATATAGCCAATATGTATCTCTGTTAATTTATTATTTATTTATTATTTATCATACCTACCCTTATGGGTGGATAGGGGCTGTCTGTATTCCCTTAGTAATGTGTTGCATATATCGGTGCCAAGCCTATATGAAAAGCCACTTTTCTCTGCGTCAGAATCAGCTGTTGACTGCATAAAAAGGCAACAGCTACATAACACTGCTATGTAGGCGTTGCTGGTGACATCTTCAGTGTTAAAGTGTCAAAACATCAACAGCCTTGTTCCATTCAAAACCCTATTATGCACTAAAATGTTGTGAATGATGTCTTCCCACTGCAGCAGAACAAGCAGGGTTATGCCGAAAGAGATAATTATCTTGGTTGTTGGATTAGAACACAGCCCAAAGTTCACTGACGCTGCAGTAATACAGTGGCGATTTAGGAAGACTAGCAGTAGCAGATTTATTCCTTTTTTATTTACAATTATAAGGTGCTATGATGACATGTATATGAAAATGTATCTCCTGTACACTTTCTTATGGACAGAAAACATTTGCTCATCTTAAAGTTGACTGTATCTGTGTTTGTAGTTAATGTAAAGTTGGAGTTTTTTATGTGGACATAAATGGGAATCAAATCCACCCTACAGTGGCCATTGGAAAACTGTGCATCTTGCAGGCTGGTGTGTAAGCTGAAAGTTTGCCTCTCAGATGGAACCCATTTTCATCTTCAGTCACATGAACCTGATTAGTTCTCTGAGGACATGCTCCATGAGAATGAAGATGTTTGTGTTGAAAATAAAGGATGTTCTAGTGTTAAATGAATCCCACCTTCAATGCACAAAAATCCCCACAAATGCACTATTTATTATGAACCCATATGTGATACATGACAGCTCACCGTTTGTTCAGCATACATTAACTTTATGTACAAACTATCTGTGATTTAATACTGATTAACCAGAATTTTTGAGTAAAATACTTATACATAACATTAACTTGAGGTGCTTGGTGGAGCAGTGGTTATAGCCTTTGCCTCACAGTGAGAAAATCCCAGCTGGGACCCTTCTGTGCCGAGCTGCATGTTGCCCCTGTGCATGCATGGGTTTTCTCTGGGCACTCCAGCTTCCTCCCACAGTCCAAAAACATGCTTCATGACTTGATTAATGACTCTAAATTGTGTGTGGTTGTGTGGCCCTTTAACGACTGGCAACCTGTCCAGGGTGTACCCCGCCCTCATCCAGCAGCAGCCAAGTTAGACTCTGGCAGCCATAAAGGGAAACAACAGGGTTAAGGCAATGGATGGATGGATGGATTGATGTTAAGTTTGGACATTTTACATTAGTCTACTAAACATGTGCAATCTTTGAGTCAGGAAGTGCAATAATTTATATGTGCAATACATCTTTATACACTATATGACCAAAAGTATTCACTCACCTGCCTTGACTCACATACATAGACTTTAAAAACAACAGACATACTGAGGAATGACGTTACCAATAGAAAATGCCTTACCTCTTGCTCTCGCGAAATCAGGCCAAATCGCTCACCATTGTTAATATAGGCGCCGCCGTGTTGAAACCAGTCTACAGTGATTGGTCCAAGGTGCTCTGAGTCATTGTTTCTATGGCAACAACTGTCACCAAACAGGAGTGAGTTTATTGTGAGTCGCCACCTCTTTCCTGGCCTCCACCTCTTGAACGCTGCAGTTCTATTGACCATGAAACCGTTCAAATTGGATTTGCCTAATGGAAACAAGTCGATTTAAAAAAACTTGCTTTATCGCTAAAAAGAATGTTTGGATTTGGAGGAGGTGTTTTTTGAGGCATGTATGGTTGGTGGTTTTTGAGGCACATATTTCACAAAACTGCAATGAAAACACTTTTTTTCTAATTAAATGAGTCATGTGACCAACAACTCTGCGGTTCAATATGATGTGGGTCCACCTTTTGCAGCTATTACAGCTTCAACCCTTCTGGGAAGGCTGTCTATGAGGTTGAGGAGTGTGTTGTGATGTTGGTGGAGAAGGCCTGGCTCTCAGTCTCTGCTCTAATTATCCCAACCCTATCGGGTTCAGGTCAGGACTCTTTGGAGGCCAGTCAAGTTCATCCACACCGGACTCTGTCCTCCATGCCTTGACTCGTCTATCAGACTGCCAGATGGAAATGTGTGATTCATCTCTTTTAGAGAAGGCGTCTCCACTGCTCTAGAGTCCGGTGGCGGCGTGCTTTCTGCCACTGCATTGCCGCTTTCCATTGCACTTGGTGATCACCCATGCTCACCCATGGAAAACCGTTCCATGAAGCTCTCTGCGTGCTGGACTTGGGCTAATCTGAAGGTCACATGACGTTTGGAGCTCTGTAGCCATTGAATGTACAGACCCTTGACTGACCTCTTTGCACTATGTGCTTCAGCATCCGCTGACCCCTCTCCGTCAGTTTACATGGTCTACCACTTCGTGGTTGAGTTGCTTCCTTCTAAGTATTACATTCTATATTTACATTTTATTTTATTCAACCTTGACTTTTACATTTTCTTTTAACAGCTGGAGAACACCACAACTTTCATTATATCACAATCTTCGTTGTGCAACAATTCCAATAAAGGGATTTCTGATTTCTGAAAATGCTTGAATTTCAAAATCTGAATTTACTGTATGTTTGAGTGGAAGGAAGGAGCTGATTTCCTTCTGAATCCATCCAATTTGTTCTCATTTTGATTTGTTTTTTATCTCTTCCATGAACAAGTCAGTGTTTGTGTGAGGACACAAAAGCGGCAGGCAGCTAGACATTCACTTATCCCTGGTCTGTAATAACAAAATGGATAAAGTCCAAGTAATTTGCTTGACTATGAACCAAAAAAACCCAGAGGCTCCATGTCATTATGTCCCAGCTCTGAACAGCATAAACCAATAAAAAGACACCCAAAAGGGCCTTTTATCCTCTTACTGTTGTTTTAGTCATGCTCACTGATAACCCTTCATCTAAAAGGGGGACCATTGCCTACACTTGCTGGAGGGGATGTGCAGAGAGAAACAAAATTACCCATTTTTAGAAGACCCTGGCTTTTTTAACTACCAGAAAAACCATCAGTGTACATGAATATTAAAGGATCAGACAACCCTACTTTGATAGAAATGGTGATCTCTGTGTTTTTAACCTATTATTGTGGTGTTTTTCTGATAGCAAAAGACATATATAAAGAAATATAAGCTCAAAATTGCATTTCTGAGGATTTCTGTATTCAAATCGTTGAGAATCCGGAGCAGACGAAAAAATGACGCTTGAAAAAAAAGCTCATTTGTGACATAGAAAATACAATCTGCGGGCCACACGCCCCCTGCTCCTTGAACAGAGACCTGTCAGTTTTGAGTAATATACAGCAGGGGTTACTCTGCGCCAGCAGTCTTGCCCACAACTCAGAACTCCTGCTTCTCTGCAGAAACTATTCCCTAGGAAACAGCAGGGTTTGTTTTTGTTTGTTTGTTACGAAGCAGCCCAATGGCAAATACATTTTACTGTTTTGTTCACAAACCTGTTCTTTGTCAAGTAGCACTTTTGTCAAACAATGAATCACTACAAGTTCATTGGTAAGCTTCTCAACACACTAAAATATGGCTTTTTTAGTTTTGTGCTGCCTTCTGCAAACTCATAACTAATGCTAAATAAATATTATTTAAGAAAGAGCTAAAAAATTCAGTGAAAGTACTCAGTTCAAAAACTACCCTAGTCAAAAGACAGAAACATTTAAATGACTTTTTAAGATTAGTCCCCTTTAAGTTTGGAGCTACCCCTACATGCTTGACTTTATTTCCAAATATATACACAATAATCTTTGTTAAAATATGCTTATGCTTAATAAAGTGGAGTCCTGAATTTAATGGTATGTTGTGTATTAGAGAAATATGGCATCATGGGGTTAAATTGCTGACACGTTAGACATAAATCAGCCCAGTGTGTAAAGCTTAGAAATATTTGAATTTGACGATATATCTAAAACAGGATCTGATTCCTCGACAGAAGAGCTTGACCTTACCTCTAAATAGAATTATGCAACTTCACAAACCACAAAGAAAAATGTGTACAAAGTGCTCAGCTAGGGTGAACACAGAACCTCTCAACAATCTTTGCCCAATGGCGCTTAGTCATAAAAAGGTCATTGCACTAAAGAGAAGATCAAATGTGAGAAAAGTCTGTTTCTCTTTCTTTGCAGAGTTCTCATGGAAGCATTTCCAATTGGCTCCTGGCATTTTCAGCAACCTGTGAGGCTAAAGGATTGCAAAGAGCTGGCATCAAACAACTACATCCACTGGAGCATTGCTAGAGCATCGCTCCAGTGGATGAATCTTTGTAACTTTGAGGCGGTGCAGAGGTAGAGCAGTCAACCTCTGATTGGAAGATTGCAGGTTCTGTTCCCGCCCTGTCCGCCTATGTGCCAAAAGGATTCTTGGGCAAGACACTGAACCACATTGCTCTTGGTGGTTTAAGGTTGGTGCCAGTGTTTGCTGTGGAGCTGCCATCAATGTGTGAATGAGACTGTAAATCCCTTTGAGCCTTCAGTAGTAAAGTTATATACAAGTATACACCATTTATCAACGTTACCATTAAAAAGAAATCTGTGTCCAACATATTTGTGTGAGGTAAAAGCTTGTGTAAAATTCTGTTGTAGTGGACCTAAAATGTCCGCTGAATAAAAAATAGAATATGAGTTAATTACAGAATGAAGTGTTTTAGGATCATAAGCACAATAAAGAACCAGCTGCAAATAAAAAAATGGTAACAAACCAGCAACACCTTCGCTTCCATCACACATGCGCAAATTAGTGAAATTCTAGAAATGTCAAAAAGACAAAGTTTCGCAATTGCAGTTTCCATTAAATCATAATTACGCAAATAAACACAAACCAACTCGAGTGATTCAAAAACATGGTGACAGATCTGAAAAACAGTTTGATTGAGAGCAGATACATTCAAATACCTGCCACAGCACTAGCGCTCATCATCCTCTATCAAAGGAGACGTCGGCGTCCTCTTCAGGCGAGCTCTTTACACGTAAATTTCATTTCATTTTGGGAAATAGTGGTTGGGGATTTTGCAGAAGAGCTTTCCACATGACAAGCTCAACCTTTGATGAGCTGTGTGATGCTGTGGGACCTCTTGTTTCTGATGTCCACCACCCAAGGCAGCCAGTTCCTACCAATAAACGCGTCGCCATCTGGTTGTTGATCACGTGACATTTCATTTTTAAGTGTTTCCATTGCAGTTTTGCACAATGTAAAATTCAATACACCCCAAAAACCACCTCCTCGAAGCACTTTTTTTTTATTAATGTGAGTTTTTTCAAAATTTCTGTTTCCATTTGGCAAATTTTTTTTCCCAGAAATACAATATGGGCAATATCTTATTCAATGGAAACACAGTGAAAACTAAGAAAGAGGGCTCCTGTTAACCATTATTATCTTTCCTTAACCACAAATTGTATTTTTCACACACAAAAAAATCTCTCCTGATTAATTCAAAGCTCTACATCAGTCAGACAATTAGTCTGCCTGGCACCTGCCTTTTCCCCCAGTAACCTCCACTGGCCTGTTGTGTCTGCATAAATGCTCTGTAGCTCCTGATCTAGTAGCCCTCTTCTTCCTGATTTTAGATTAGACGTTTCTTCCTACTAACCACTGTTTGTGTGACATTTTACCATTTTTTAAGTTAATTTGGGGGTATCAACCTGTGCTCTATTCATAAAAATAGAAAAAGTGTTTTGGGAAACTAATAGACCTTTCCAGGCTGCTTCGGCTTTGGCCTCCTCTTCTGGTCTGGAGGTCTCCCGGGGGTTTCCTTCTATGTCTGGCTTCAAGTACCGCTCCATCCTTTTACCTGACATCTAATAAGCTTTTACTGCCCCCCTGGGAGCGTGTCATATTGGCTTTATCCATTACTAGAATACTTACATGTGTGGGATGGTGGAACAGCAGTGGCACAAAAGGACTTTTAAAGCCTTGACAAAAACATGACAGAGAACCAATTCTCTTTTTTCTGAGCAGCGTTTCAAATGCAACAGTACAAAACTCACTACACAACCCTTGAACTGGCTCCTGTCCGGTAAATTCTGTAGGCAGGTAACCACTCACACGTGTCCCACATCTAATGCCCCTTTGGGCATAAAATAAGAACAAGTTTGAGTCCTTTTCAATGATGCTCTCATGATTTTCCCACATTTTTGATGCCATTTGATGGTAAGTATTTAAAATTCGAGCCATTTGAGGGAATGAACCACACAATAATTAAAGGCAATTGATCAATCCCATTAATGATTCCTGACATGTTTTAGAATCACTTTGTTATTTAAACCAAAAAGTTGAAGCCGGGTGAGATTCTATCCTTTGAAGCAGGATAAACATAGTTTCCACATTACCTTTCGATTGAGTTTTCTTACTAGAAAGGCCGCAACAACAATTTTGCTTTAGCATAAATTCGTTTGACACAACTTGGAAAATAATGATCACTTGCAGGGGGCTGATTGATGTCAGAGAGTCAGAAAATCACGACTTTCCCAGCTAAAGATTTTATCACACACCCAGAAAATATCCAGCCCCATCATTACTGCCTGGCTCACCCTATGCGTTTTCCCTTCATCACTGAAGCTCTGGGGTTTTCCCTAGACACAGACCATTGAGTTCAGGCAGTTTTCCTTCTTTCATAGACCCCCCCCTTTAAGAGGAAAACTGAAGGTGTTCTGGCTCTTTCTGTGTTCATCTGAGTCTGTCAGAGTTACTGCAAAAAGAGCTTGTTAGTCTATTACCACCGGTGTGCACGTGTGTCAGTGTGATTCTTAGAAGTCTCTAATAAGTGAGAAGAGAGCTGTGGGGTGTCAGCGTGTTGAACTTTTAGCACAAGGCAGAAGAAGAAGAAAGTCACAACAAAGTAGCTGATTGGAAACACTTGAGAGATACCAAATCTCCTGGCTGGAACCATCTCTCAGGAACTCACACTTTTAACCCTAAACAACACAAAAACTATCCAGTCCTTGGGAAACACACGCACCAAAAATAAAAAAAAAAAGCAAAAGCTGTTCTGTCTATGAAGACTCTCATTCATCCAGCTAGATTCCATCATAGCAGGAGGTTTAAAGGTTGTCATCTGGACTTGTTGGTTTTTTTTTAAGTTGAAGACATTTCACCTCTTATCCAAAAGGCTTTGACAATTCTGAAATAGCTGGTAAAAGAGCTGATTTATATGTGCGAAAGGGGGAGGAGTCAGACCTGATACTGGACAGTATTGTCTACCATGTAGTCTAGGTAGGCCACTGTGCAGTGACCAAGGCAGACTGTTCCTACCAAGAAGCGCATTGCCATCTGGTCCTTGGTCACGTGACTCATTTAATTCCAAAAAGGAGTTTACGTTTCAGTTTTGCTAAATATGTCAATTATAATACGCCTTAAAAACCACCTCCTCCAAGCGCAAGCTTTTTTTTTTTTTTAAATTTTTGTTTCCATTAGGCAAATTTATTATTAAAATCCAATTTGAGTAACTTCGTAGTCAATGGAAATGCAGCAAATGTCGTCATTCAGAAACAACAGCTTCTTAGATGCTTTCATCCATTTTTTCAACTGCAAAGAGAGTTTGTGTGTGTGCGGTAAGGAAGGGAGTATTTCATGCCCTTTTAGAAGTGCATTAAAAAGAAGAATTGTGGATGGTTCTAAAGGAATTCTGTATGCCCCCAAAAAAAAGTACAAATTTAAATATGACGCATAACTGGAGGCACTTTTGGGGTGTAATGGGTACAAAGAATTTCTGCTGAGCGGTGACTTGAGAAGATGTACATTCATCACCGTTTACTGTATCTGTTAACTGATTATTGTTCATAAAATAAAGTGTTTTTTTAACTTTCTTTTATTTATTTGTTGTTGGGTAAAATAATAAATGCTAAATGCTCAGAATATGTTCCAGACACTCACAAAAAGCAAAGTAATTTTGGTGGTTTTAAAACTGCTATTATGACATGGGAAGATTTCAGTTACTTACATAAACCAAAAACATGAATAATGTCATCATGCAGAGTAGAACTTGGTCCAATTAAAACACTGCCCTTGGCTGAATAGACAAGGAAAATATGACAACTAATTCGCAGCATAGAAAAGTTGTCTGCTGTCAAAGTCAATGAACTGCCAGGCTAAAGCTGGTTAGCTTTTCTGTTGTAATCATCACTCTGTCAAACCCAAATCACTCCTTTGCTCTTGAAGTAAAACAGAAAATCTGATACATATCATAATTAAAACTTTAATAAAAGATAATAAACCTTTCTGTTGTTGATAGAGAGGTTTTGGTGTAACGCAGGTCTTCACAGCCTTTGTTGTGAGGAGGATTTTACTTCAGTTCACTGAAAACAAAACCCACTTGTTCTTTAAGGTTCAGTTTTTGCAGTTTTTCTGATTTTATAAACATCTCTCAGAAAGTAAAAAAGAAACAGTCATGGCTCATCATTTCCATGAAGGATGTCGACTTGTGGGTAAATAAATTGATTTAAAAAATTACATTATTCTGAAAAGTAAAGTCTCCAAACAGCACGTCAGTTTGTTTAGATCGTTCAAAAGGACAATGACTCTGATCAGTTTTAGTTTGAGGTTTGAGGTTAAACGCAGTTAAAAAAAAAAAAAGATTTCTGTCTGTAGCCCTTGTGCTATCCTATGACCCCCACCCCTTACATTGACATGTTCTCCCTACCATGACAAAGGTGGATAAAGGTGGATAGGATTTCATGTAATCTATGGACACCAGTGAAGATCACAAATCATTGAAGAACAAAGGTTCAGAGCTCTGTCTAGTGGGTCTAGATGACCCAACTCCCAATGTTAACGTGCCTAGGATAGCACAAGGGTTAAATAACTTAGAACACCTTAAAACCCTTTGTCTTGAATGACAAACACAATGGCATCTCTTGTTAAAAAGAATCTCTGTGAGGTTTATTTGCCATCTTTCTCAAAGATTGTTGTTAAAAGAAGAAAACCTGCAAGCACTTGTTTAGGGTTAAATTCCTCGCTAGAGTTTTGAACAAACTTTGAACTTCCTCCAAAGATCGCAGTTTGAGTTTTCTGTATGTTAAAGCATGACATAGAACGAATTGTTATCTACCCCAACTCTCTAAAACCACTTTGTTTTGATTTGGCAAATTTCTAAGAACCATTAGAAACCCTGGTATACAGGTTGTAGATTGCAATGACGTAAGGATCAATGCCTTTAGATACTTTGTCTCAGTGTTGTTCTTCAGTATTTTTCACTTTCCACATAAAAATTGTAAAGATGAAATATCTCATTCTTGGGACTAATTTAGGCAGATTACATAGAACCAATTTAACAATTCTGCAAAAACCAAAATACTAGAAACCACGTTGGTTATAATCAAACTTAAATACATGCTACAATAAGGACACCTGACCCACACAAAGCCAAGATGAGATTGTGTTTGATGAAACATGGAACTTGTCCAAGTAAAGAGTGGCCTTAATCCTTGAAAGTCTCTTTGTTTATTTTTTTAGACACATTTTTCAACTAAACTGATCTGCAGTTTTCTTTAGATTGTTTTGCATTCTGTGTCGTATATTTTCTGGTAATATAAAAGTGTTAGTGATAGGATGCAAAACAAGTCTCACTTTTTCACATTAAACTGTAAAACAAACAGAAAAAAAAATAGTACTATTTTCTCGCAAGAAAGTAAGTTGTGCACACGAGAAAGAAACACGTGCAGCGCACCAGTTGATCAAAGCTAGTGTATCCCCTAAGTTATATTAATTTCATTTTCAGGTATCTAGCTCTGAGAAGGTCTACTGTGCTAAAATGACCATCTCGTATTGACCAGAAATGTTTTTTTTGTTTGTTTATGTTTTTACTTTTATGTCCCTTTAGGTGCTCCGTAGAGCCACAATGTTCCCAATGTTCACATTGATTTTTAAAAGTCATCCCTTTGTGGTTCCATAAATTTTTTATGTTTCTCTATGTTTTGTTCAAAATAAGCATCTTTCACTTTACTAATGACAGTGTCGAAAAGAAATGGTCACATTTTCTTAGCCCCTAAAAGGAAAAAGTGTATACAATAAAACATGTTTAAACTAAAACTGAAACAGAAAGAGTTGTTCGACAATAGACACTCCAATCAGTCACACTTTGATTGAAGCTGCTATGCCCTTCTTGGGCTTTGCTAATTTTATTCTTCAAAGCAAGTTTGTGGCCTTTTAAAAAATGTCAGAGGTCAAATAAACTACGGCTTGTTCCCCGTGTCCTCTTCATATGGCAGGGTGAAGTGTTTCTCCTCCTCTCCGGTAGTACCTTGATTCACTGCTGCTCATCAGTGCACCTGTCGTTCATCAACTGATTGTAAGATGGTCTGAGACTAAATGTTTTTGAGCATGAACATTTGCAGTTTCACACTTGGAGTGACTGAGTACAGAGCTACAAACTGGAGCAACACAGTGCTGGGTGTGAGGGATGTAGCTTCCAAAACCATTCAGCTGTACACGAATGAATTCTTGCCTTCAGACAAACACAATGGATGATATTCCATCCATTGTGATCATGATGGATGATATTCCAGGGATCTGTCTTCTGAGCTTTGGTGCTTAGTGTTCAGTTTGGTTTTCAGGTTGGTTTCATGAGTTCCTCCGAGTCTAATGTCTGTAGTCGGCCAACTTATATAGTTTTCATTTAGCCTAATTATAATTAATAGATTTTGTTTTATGAAACACAACACCTGCAATACTCTGCTTCTGAAAAACCATCAACATGATTTCTGTTTTCATCTTCAACGTCTAAGTTATCTCCTGGCAGCCAGCAACTAAAAATAATTTGTAACCGTGCGGTTGCATGTGATCTCAGTGTAAGACATAACTACCAGAGGAGATGGTAAAGATGTTGTTAAACCACTCGGTATTGACAGAACAGTTTTTAATGTGAAAGAGAGACATCACTGTTAGTTTATATCAGGTCACTGAGGTCACTTTTAATTCAACCTTAAATTTGACAACTTCTACAGTATTTTTAATCTAAAATAATATGTTTATGTACTAATAATAAAGAAACTACACAGTAAAAGTCCCAAATCTTTGTGAGATGACGGTACAGGATGTGTAGGACAAGTGCTAGTCATGGCCTGGAATTATGCACCAAAATCACTTTATTCATCTTAAAAATTGACTACTTCTAATCTATCTTCAGTCAAAAATACAACGTTTCTGTATTAACAACTCTACACTGTTATTAGTATAGAAACATAGTAAAACTACACTGTTTGTGGTTTCATACTGTGACTGGTCAAGAGTTCATCAGAGTTATAGCTCGGGGCAAGAGACTGTCTTTGGGGGGAGTGGTTTTGACGTACATAGTTCTGAAGCGCTGCCCTGAGGGGAATAGACTGAGAAGATTATGTCCAGGGTGTGAGGGATCTCTTGACATTTTACCAGCCCAGCTCCTGACCCTGGACCAGTACAGATCCTAAATAAAGGGAAAATTGTAACCAATAATCCTCTCCACAGACCTGATGGTTCTCAGCAGTCTGGATCCAAGTTGTGGATCCAAACCAGACAATGATGGATGTGGTCCGGACAGACTGGATTATTGCAGTGTAGAAAATGGTCAGCAGCTTGAACTTCAGGTTGAACGTCTTAAGTTATTGTTACAGGAAGTACAACCTCTGCTGGAGGTCCACTTAAGGTCCCGTGAGATGGTGGACACTAGGAACCTTTGTGAGTCTGTTGAAGGGACTGTTCTGTTGTGAATCTTAAGTAGAGGGGATGGATGGATGGATGGATGGATGGATGGATGGATGGATGGATTTTATTCCAGATCATTCATTGAAAAAAAGCACACTCACATAATGCTGTGCCAGAAGTATACCAGGTAAAAAGTCATAAAAAAGCGATATTAAAAGGTAGAAATAGAAGTATACAATAACAAATGATAAAATCACAAAATAAAATGATAAAAAGTGTGGATAGCTAAAAGCTCAGATAAAAAGGCAGCTCTTCCAGTGCTTCCACATATCAGATTGAAGGCATAAAGCACTAAACATATTACTTATGGGCAAGATGAGAGTGTTTTCTGACATATTTACCTTACAGGGAAACTTTTATATAGGTGTGCTTCGTAAAGAATAAATAAGCTTAATTTTTTAGATGGAAAGTTTTGCTTTACTTACAGAGCCCAATCCACCACAACTAGAATAAGGGAAAAACTATTAACATGCAGAATGTTTTTCCTAACTTTTTGTTTCTTACACTCTGTTCCTCAAACCGCACCAGAATGCATAAAATTTACAGAAAAACACATTGAGCTTGGAGCAGAAATGGCCAAGAACATTTTAAATAATCATATGTTTGTCTTTTTGCAGACAGATTTACTGTGTATCCACACAAGTCAAAATATTGGACCGGAATATGTTTTTTCCATTGTGCAAATAAACTTTGACTTCTCAGCATTAATATCTTTGAAGAGTTTGCAGTAAAACAGTCGATTTTGCTGTGCAACCAAATCACAGGGAATTATTTCCTTGTTGCAGGGTGAGTTTATATAACACCCCTAATGCTTGGTAAAGTTGAATTTATGGAGAAGCGTGTTCTATTGTGTTCCGCTTCTCTTTTCTCCTGTCCTCTTCCACCAGCAGAGTCTGTTCATCTGGAGGAAGATGAAAGGATGACATTTGCTCAACGATATAAATAAATGGAGAGAGAGGGTTGAGGCGAGGCCGTGTAGGAGGGGAGATATCCTTGGGGCAAAATAAAGAGTAGGAGAAAGGGATGAGCCGACCATAGGAAAGAGAGGAGGTGGAGTGTGAGGGCAACAGGGAGGTGGAAAATGAAGAGCAGAGACTTAAAAGAAAGAGAGTGATAGGGGAGAGGACAAGGAGGACAAAATGGTAAAAAAAAAGAGCAGGAATAAATAAAAGAGAGAAGAATTGGTGATAAAGACCGGGAATAAAAATGAGACTTCCCTTAACTCTTTCTGTAAAGTAATGTATGTGCACCCAAGGCAGTGATATGTGTGCGTAAACTCTACTGTTTTCGATTTTTATGACCCTACTCGTCTGCTTTGTTAAAAGCCCCGCGCTCAGAGAATATAAACATGTATGCAGCCCCAACATCCTCAACCTGCAATTGTTGAAATACCTTTTATATGAAGCAGCAGTTAACCTTTCCCTCCTGTCTAAAGTCACACCGTTTTGACATTTTATTCACTGTGGTGGGTGATATATTACCACGCTTCCCACCGTATTACCCCTCATTCCTCTCTGCTCTTCCCCATACGCCTCCTTATCTCTCCCACGCTCGCCTGCCTCTTCCCTCCCTCTCCTGCTCGCTTACCCCACCCCCCCCACCCCCACTTTTGGTAAAATATGTCCTCCCACCTTCACTGTATCCACCAAAGTAATTACACTAAAGGGAACTACAAAAAAAGCAGTTAAGTCTACTCTTTACTCAGCAGCTTGGTGTAACTTGTTACCAGTGACAACCGCGTCGCCATGGAGGATTTTTAATAACAGCTTCCGAGGGGGGGGGGGTCATAATAACGGTGTAAGGTGGAGTGGAAATTCTTGTAAGAACAATGAGTTGTGCTTGCCGCAGGACTGATTAGATGAGGTGCTCAGAATCCAGAGACATTATTGCCTGAACAAGGAGAGCTGAGTGATTAGAGCTGAGATCATGAAAGATGCACAAAACAATGATGCATCCTTTCACTCAGGTTTAATGGGAAAGATGTCATGGTCGGTGATTTTCATCTCCCTATGGTCTGACGGGTTTTTTTAAACTCACGGTTGTTTCCATGAGTTTATCTCTTCTATCTATTTAAAGAAGCCTGTAAATTAGTTTAACATCTTTATTGACTTCTGGTTTAATTTCACTGAAATCTCTTTTGTGTTGTGTGATTTCTTTCATCACCTCAATGCACGTGCAGGCCCTAGTTTTTAACTCCTTATCAGTGTTTTGTGTTAGTCGATGAGAGATTGACACAGTTGTGTACTTTTGCTTAAAATTTTGTATCAACTTCATTTTGTTTTTTTTTGGTTTTAAGAGTAAAGGATAAAGGAATAAAGGATTTGTTACAGCTGCTTCTCATCTCTCATATTTAGGATCTCCAGCTGTACTTTGATAAGGTCAGGTCTTGGAAATTCATGTGGTACAGAACGATGTGCAAAATTAAGGAACATGTCCATCAGTCTTCTGCGGTTGGGCTCTGGACAGATGACGTCTTGCATGCCATGCGTGGGATAAACTCAGACCACAGATGAATAAACCCAAACTCTGATAGTTGCCAGGCCATGACAAAGCATAGTTCCTGGTGGAGAAGCTGGTGGAGAAGCTGGTGGATGAGGGCTGGCGAATTTGTAAACCCCCATGAATATAAAAGCAAAACCTACATTGGGATTAGCTGAGACAAAGGCGAGCAATAGTTGTAAGTACAAAATTGGGGCATAATGATGAGTGACATGAATAATAAAGTAGGAGAAGCCAATAGTACCTGGAAGCATATATATATATATGTATGTGTGTGTGTGGGTGTGTGCGTGTGTGTGTGTGTGTAAAGCCAGTGTTTAGTTGTAATTTGATCTTTCACTGCGCCACAATTTCACAAATTCTAATGTAACTATTTCAAAATGAGGATTTCTACTGCAATGATTACTCTAAAAATAAATGTGATTAAAAAACAGATGAATTAGTGACAGGTCATGATTGATTAATTGCACAAAACTATTGATCATAAGACAGCCCTATGTATTTATACAAAACAATCCCAAAGCTGTATTTTTGATCCATTCACGTATTTCAAGCATTCCTCTAAAAAACCCATACTCCAAGCACCAGCCCCTCCCTGGTTTACAAAAACCAGTGGGTTCTCACATTCATCCAATGCCAATGTGGGATAATTGCCCTTCCAGGAAGAGTCTGCACTGCAAGCACCGTCCCCAGGCTAACAAACACAGCCACTTTCTCCGCGGACAAAGTGATGATCGGCTAAACACGTTTATTTTATAATGCACAGTCTGCACATCCATCTTTGCAAAAGTTTGGATGCTGACTCAAGGATTTATTTTTAATCTACCAAAAGTTTCTAAAAAATCAAATTAGATGCTTTGAGCAATCAGTGCACCCTGACCCTGTCCCCAACATGTTCATCTTTTTAAAAAACAGTTTTTCAAAGGAGGAAGGTTAAAGATGAGACACAAAATGACTGAAATGATTTGTGTTATTAAGCCTCTCAAAAAAAGGTGAAAGTTCAGTTTGAAAGCTCCAAGTTTTTTTTTTTTTCCATATCTCTGTGAAGCTGAACTCTCCTTGCCTTGGGCGGATCCTGGAGCTTATCTTCATGGAACTATGTGGTGATTTGGTGACTTGCACAGAAACGTTTGGCATTTCTTCGGAGAGAACAACAACCGTAAACTGCAGCCGCGCTTTCCTCTAGGAGGAAGGAGCTACTCTGCACTGTTGATTGTAGTTTATTTGCATAAATCTGCTTGGCACGTGCTCTGATTGTATCTGGTTGGGATTTAATTCTTGCAATTTTGTAACTTTTTGACCCTGGCCTCCGCAAACAAACTTCTAAATTAAATAATTAAAACTACAATTTGGGTGAGATGGAGCAGCCCCCTAACGGATGCTCCTGTAAGTCACACCACAGCAGTAAATATATTTTCATTCAGACAATAAAAGAGTGGTGGGCAGAGGAGCAAGGATGCTGTCTATCAGGACATTACCTTCTTTCCTCTTCTTCCTCCATTATTCATGTCTTATCCTGCATTTGATTTGGCTCCTCTGGTTTGCACAATGGGGCTTTACACAAAATTCAGGTTTATTAAAAAAGAAAAAGCTGCAGGGAGATTACTCAAATCACTCTATAAATGATGTTCTCACGTCTCTATGAAATAACTCTGTGGTAAAAGCGCAGAGTGCAAGCTGGTTTCTGCAAGAGATGCTGATTCTTCCTTTAATTACCTTAAAATGACCCTAACAAAAACACTTTACAGTGACTTCAGAGCAAGTAAAGCCACTAAGGACAGGGGTTGACCCGTGTGGGTGTTTCGGGTTTTTTGGGTAGTTTGTGCCTGTGGAGGGTCGGCAGCATCTCAAGGGAACCCCAAGTGTTTTTTTGCAGTTCCCTTGAGGCTCATGCGGCCACCTCAAGGAACATTGTGATGAAACATACGATTGGATAGTACCATAGTTGTGTGTGTGTGTGTGGTAGGGTATCGTGAAGTATTCGCAAGGCTAATGGAAGTTGCACGCGTTGATGACGAACAAGTGATGCTGTTGCACAGTTCCTTTACGTCGCACTTTAAGACCGTGTCACGCAGCCACTACGTGGATATTGCACATTTTCCACGTATGAAATTCCGTTATTTGGTGATGTTAATTATTGATAGGTGTTTTTCTTGTGTTTGCCATCAGTCAATGTTCGCAGATGTCCATTGCGGATTTTGGCAGATGGGTCTTTACTCGAATTCGGTGTTGATAGAGAATTACACAGTTTATGCGTAATTTACATAGTTTATGCTGAATTATAACATAAATCTAATGCAAATTTTGCGTGGTATTTGCAAGATGCATACGCATATTTGTATTATTTTTCATGACTGTTACACATATGTCCACGTTTTCGCGCATTTACCACCAATGCATAACTTTTACATCTCGTATATAACCTACATGTCACATTAAAATTACATAATTGACACACAAATCACTAATGAATTACATACAAACAGCGCAATAATCATGCGCGGTTCATGTTCTACGTGGATTTTCCTTTTCAGGGCCTGTTTTATTCATACATCTTCCATTGTTTTAACGTGATTCATTCGTCATACATCTGAGAAAATTTTCCATCAAGACTACAACCTCTCTCACTTTTTCCACATATATTCATGTAGGACCAATTTTTTTCCCTGCAAAATGCGCAAAATGTACGTGGTGGTTGTGTGACACGGTCTAAAAGTCTTTAGTGAGGTGCGCACACTGGCTCCTTAATGTCCACGCGCAAATTCTGCACATAATAAGCAGACTCTGTCTTATTTCCAATAGTCAGACTGCACCACACGAAGCACCAAGAAGTGCACATTTAACATATGATCAGCAATAATGGGCTCCTTAGGATTGTGGGGTTAAAAAAAATCTGTTAGACACACCTGTGTCTCACCTACTTGAGGCTTTGCATGTTGTATAATTAAGTGATCACTTCAACCTGTCACCTCCAGCATACTCAGGCAGCAGATGTGCATTAATATTTTCACTCTATGGGCTCATCAAGTGGTCTATGGCCTTGTGGTAGAGTGTCCACCCTGAGACTGGAGGCCACAAGTACAAATCTGTGGTTGAGCCAAACCAAAGACTCTAAAATTGGAACATCACCATTAAACGGTTGGATTGGAGTTCTAGAGTGCGGCTGTGTCTGCAGCTCATCATTCCCCCGGGACAGGAGTCAAATGCAGAGAAGAAATTTCACACATCTTGGTGCAGATAATGGGACTTTACTATGACCTTGATATTTTGTGCGGACCACCTGCGTGCCCTGTAACGGTTTGCCCATTTTCTGCCCGCAGACAGCCCATATCCACCTTTAAGGGCAGTTGTGACTAAGGATCCCTCCTAAAGACATCTACCTCCTGATGACATTTGCAGGAGAATGAATAAACAGGGTTCACCCCTTTTTCATCATAGAAAAACTCCTTAATGCCACTGAACAGATGACTAACGCTGACATGAAAGGCCATGTAAGGTTAGTAAAACTACAACATAATTAAAAGGCTGCAGAGTTTTCACGGAGTCTAACTGCAGGGAGGAACCTACCTGTTCCGTTAATGGGACTGACAGCTTTTGGATGGGATTTGGTCCACTGAGAGAGTGCTGCTCATCAGCTCAGTCAGTCACTCTCACAGAGTCTGACACCAGACCGCTTTGCCCCTAATTCCAACTTCACATCCAATCATGTTTCCCTCTCTCATAAACCCAAATTGTTCCCGCCTCCCTTCCTGTACCCTTATTAGGTGATTGTGTTTTCATTTAAAGCTGCAAGTAAGCCATTAACTGGTCTGGACACGTTACGGGTGTGAAGCTGGACAGAAGGATCCATGACAGTTCATCCTCTTTGGCTCACTCGCTGAGCCCTTCTTAGCAAAATGAAACACTCCTGCTCTTGGAAATGAGATTATCCAAACTGCTGAGAACAAACACAAACACACAGCAGATGGCTAAATCCGCTTTCTTCTGTTTTCTCCTGTTAGGTTAAAAGCTTGACGCATCACACTTTAATTACATATTTGCTAGCTGCTGTCAGAGTGAAGAAGAAAGAAAAGGATCAAAATGAAGGCAGGGAGCTGGTTAATTTAGTTTCAGTGGGTGTCAGAGCATTATCAGTGTCTCCTCGGCATCAGGGTTGACTGGCAGCAAGGGAGAAAGCGTATCTGCAAGATAAAAAATGAAATGGGACTGGAAACTGGATGAAGGGAGGAGAGCTCCAAATGAAGAAAGGGTACAGACGAAAGGTAAACAGGAGAATTTCAATCAAACAAATAATAAAGTGTCTCATTCAATGATTCCAGCCTAGCATCTTTAACGGCCCAGTTTAGACTAAACTAGTTTTCCTTTTTTTCTCCCTCTCTGATGAGTTTTCTGCTGCTTTTATTTCCCATATCTCTGGTGATTGTGCTTCTCAGCTGTCTCACTTTGCACCATTCTTCCACACCGCTTCTTTGTAAGCTTCCCTGCCTTTTATCCACTTTATTGTACCTCTCTGGGTAAATTCAGAACACGTTTTTAAATCAAAGATGCCAGCCCTCCAGGAAACACTTCTCTCATTTGAAGAAACTTGCTTAGAATCCTTTCAAAGCAGAGAAGCCAAGGCTGAATGTTAACACTCCACATGATTGACCTTCTGCTTCCACAATGCTCCTTTGACAGTTTCCTCACTCGAAAAATACTCACCTTGCTGATGCACAGCCAGCTGTTGAGCAAAAGTCATTTAACTCTAAATCTGCACAGTTTTACAAGGTGAAAATTACAAAGTTAGGACCTTTGAAGATTCATGTGTTCTGATCAGTTAATAATAAATTAGCTTTTGCATTTTTTTAATGGCATGAGTCATCTCCACACTGAAGGAGCTATTGAACGAAGAAGAGCTGAAGGCGACATCGTTTCTTTTAAAACTCAAGGATTGCTCTTTACAGAAATCCTGAATAATGAAATAAGATTTTGATATTTTCCCCATTTCCTTTTCTGTCATTGTGACTTGAACTTTAAAAGACCGAATTGTGTATCTGTTGTTGACATAAATGTTGCATGTAAAATCTAAAAAATAGGAAAGTCTAAAACCTAAAAAAAGGGGATTACAGAGCTATTGCAAAATGCAGAACTCCTGAGGGAAGCTTGGTTTGCTTGTACGCTCTGATTCTATCTCTGCTGCTCCTAAATTTTGCAAAAATGTCCTGGTGCCTAAATCAGCATCATCCTTTGAGAAAACATCCATTGATTCAGAGGAAATGCAGGAGAGTTTAAACAGTTTAGAAGCTACTAATTAGGCGTCTCATCTTTCAGTACGTCACAACCAGAGGGATGAGAGAATGTCCTCACTTTAAAAAGAATGAAAAGGAATCACAAATCTTTTCTTAGTGGCGTTCAAAACAACTTGTGTTTTCATGGGAGACCTTTTCCAAAAAAAATGCAAGTCACTTCTACTCGAAAGCTTTTAAATATGAGGTACATTTATTTTTTTAAACTGACATTTATCGAGAAAAAAAAAACGGTTATGCACTTGGAGGTGCTTCTAGAGGCGTATCTCAAATTGATATATTTCACAAAACTGCAATGGAAACACCTACCCGGTACTTGAATTAAATTAGTCACATGAACACATTCTTAGAGCTCATCAAAAGTTGAGAATGTCACGTGGAATTGTTGGATCCACAGCTCCTCTGTAAAATCACCAACCACCATATCCCTAATCTGTGGCCCCTCCCATGTGTAAGGAGCTCACCACTCCATGGCCTGAAGAAGACGCCGACGTCTCCTTTGATTCATGAAATTTGAATGTACCTGCTGTAAATCAAAGTTTTGTTCACACCCGTTGTCATGCATTTGATTGATTTATCGTGTGAGTTGGCTTGGGTTTATTTGCATTTATGATTTAATGGAAACAGGGAAATTGCAGTATTTCTAGAATTTTGATAAAGTTTTGCACATATGTGTAATGAAAACGCAGCTTTTGTAGCAAATCAGCTAGCTTGTTTTAAAAAGAGTTGTTTTTTTTTTAAATAGCACCTGGGATTTTTCAGCCAAAACAGAGTTCTAGTGAGGCCCAATTAGAGCATTTTAGTAAAAGTGTCACCTATAAAGGCATTATCTTATACTGATTGATGCGCTTAATGATAGTAGGCACAATGAATTGAGTTGAAGGAGATAAATGGCTGTACTCTAATCATCCAGTGCCTTTCAAACCATTGATTTGTCTCTTATCTTGGTTAATAGGATGCTGTTGGGAGGAAAGAGGCAGAACTAGTTCCTCAGGCCTGAGCCATTTGGTTTTACCTGTTCCACATGCTGGAGCCTGAGAAAGCATTAACAGCTTAATTGCCAAATGTAATTAACATTTGAATAACTTGTATTTGTCATAGGGAGCATTTGGTTTATGATTAGAGAAGACCTCAGTAGTGGGAATCAAATCAAACAATTACTGCAAATAATGTGAAATGTATTTGAATCCCTTTGAATTTTGAAACAAAAATAAACTTAAATCAGTAACATCAGTAAAATGTTTAACAAATATATTTGTAGGGTTTAACTGAAGAGGTTCAACACAAAGTTAAAACGTTTATTAGTATTCTTCTTAAGATAGTCAGATACAAAAATACTTGAAAATAAGTTTTTAAAAGGCTTTAAAACTTTCTCGAGAATAGCTGGAGAACTATTGACCGGAACTATTGATCTCTTTAAAAGGTTACAAGAAAGTCAACTACTTGGTGGTAATATAGGAAATAAGGGGAGGTGGTGGGGCAGACTACCCCAAAAAGCCCTTTTTTCCCCCCACCTGTGTCACCAAGTTTTCCAGTGATGCATTGCTAAAATACAAACTAAGCTGCCGTGCAAGTTTGTTGTTTTTAGTGAGCCTGACCTTTTTAATCAACACGAAGATCCAGATGTGTTAAACATGTGTAGACTTGTGAAAGGCTCAGATGAGATCTCTGGCTTCCCTCATTACAGTAGAAACTGTCTCCATGGGCAACTTCATGCACAAAAGGGCGTCTAAAAATGCAGCTTCAGAAGATGGGGTGATCTCGTGATCTCTATGAAAAAAGACAGCTTACTCCTTTAGAACTGAGTTGTAAAGTCCTTCTGTGGATGTGCTCCTGATTACCTGTGTACCACAGTCCATCTGGTTCCATCCATCCACCATTGTTCAAGTGAAAAAAAGACTCACATTATTATTACTTCCTTACCCAGAAATGAAAAGAATTTGTTCTTAGTTGATATGTTTGAGA
This sequence comes from Oryzias curvinotus, assembly GCA_023969325.1. NCBI lineage: Eukaryota > Metazoa > Chordata > Actinopteri > Beloniformes > Adrianichthyidae > Oryzias > Oryzias curvinotus. The sequence continues at coordinate 21,690,814 of CM043706.1, forward strand.
GTACCTCTTTAAATATGTTTTCCTTACCATGAGTTTAGCATAAAACGGCTGTCTGCTCCCCACCCCCCTCCACGATCCATTCAACGGCTAAATTGTGAAAAAGGCTGCAAAAAGCAGATTTTCCCAAACGCTCCTGAAGATGATGTCTGCAGCGGATTTATGATGCATTCCGAAGACGTCGGTGGTTGAAACGCTGAGAGACGTTGAAGTGGCAGATGAAATTAAAAGAATGAAAACCTCCACTGTCAAGCTTCTAGCTTTGAAGACGCTCACATCAATTATCCATGTCGTCTCTCTCCCGTTTGGTGCATTTCCTTTAATAAGTGAAGAGCAGGTGCTGAAAGATGGTTCAGTTTTATCTGTTCATAATGCAGCATTGGCAGCCATGACACCAAACCAAGATAAATACTATAATTATCATTGCTGCCTTTCACAGCTCACCCGTCTGCCGATCGCCTGCCTGATCCATCATCCACACAACAAACACACGTGCGCACACAAGGTGTTCTGATACATCACATCTATATCCATCATGGAGAGTCAAAGTGAGATTTAGTGGAGGACCCTGGCGGGGTAACTGCACTGTGGGCGACTCTATATTAAATTGTCTACCGAAGTGGGCCAGATTGTGTTAGGCCAGTCTATCCATTTGTCTGTGCTAATGCTTTGCAGCCTTCATTCATTTCATGAAGCCGACTGGAACGAGCAGGAAAAGGCTCAGGAGGTGAAGCACGGAAAATCCAGAGCTTCAGGAGAGACACAAAATATGGATTTGAATCATTTGTTTTTTCTTGGTGGGGGTCACTTATTTTCAATCAACACTGTTTTTTTTGGCAAATACTATGTCAGATGTATGAGCAATGGTTGCTTCTGTAAGAGCAGTCCAAAACAAGACTAATAGATCGGTACAGCGTGCAGTGTGCAGCACACAGCAGCTGCTTACCTAACAAGGCTCTGTGGTAATGAGCAGGAGGAGGTGTTAACACATATGCATGAGTGGACACCCCCCACGCACACAAATCCACAAACACCACCTCTGTACACTAAGACACCATCAGCATGCTCTCCTTTCGCCACGGCCACTTTTAAGTTGTGTGTTGCCATGGAGATGCTTTGATTTATTTCCCAGTTAAGAGTTAGTCAACTCGCTGACTTGTGGCCAGTGATATCAAGCTGCACATAACTTACCTTAAAATCTAATGTGGTTTATTTAAAAAAAAAAAAAAAGATTATTTAAGAAAAGTTCTATCATTGTCACATATCTCCCAAACAAGAAAGCTTCAATTTTCAAAGTGTTTGTTTCTTGCGCACAAACAGATTTTTTCTGATAACTGTTTGCTGCCTCTAATTGGCAATTAATGTGCTTGTTAAAGCGGTTGAAATTCAGCCACCTTCACATCCAATAACAACCTTTTTCATCCATCTCGTTTAAAATGAAGATAAACAATGTGTGGATGGATGAGAGAGTCAAGCGGGTAGGTGGGAATGTAATAGAATCAATTAGGCTAACCCTTGTGATTTATATTCTGCACTGATAACAAAGAAATATTTATTTTGTTTAGGTCTTTTTTTCACTTTCTGTATCGGTATTATTTGTTTCTCTTGCTTCTAAAGTAATAATTGATAAATCCTACTCTCTCTCTCATGACAAACTATTAAACTTCAGTGCTGTTCCTTGCTTTTATGTGTGACTGTGTTGGTATTTGTGTTGACTCAGACGAAAGTTCATTCATCTTCATAGCTTGAAGATGTGTTTTTAAAACATGTTTTTGAATGTTAAATGGGGAAGAAAAGTCCCCAAAATGGATCTCAAACGTTTTCCTGTAATTAACTCTGCATTTCTCTCTTATCTATTCCCCTCATTCTCCCCTTCTGCTCGCTCACTGCAGTGTTCTTGAGCAGAAGAAGAACTTGTCTGGCCCTCATTAAGGTCCTTGGCATTCACTCAGCTCTGCAACTCTCTCCTTCTCTCCCCCGGCCTCTTACAGATTCATCCCACATTCTGACCGTGCCATTCTTGTAAGCGCAACTCCACCAGGCTTCACCCACAATTAGTGCTTAACTCGTCAAGCATTCACGGACGCACACAAATGCACACATACTACCAAGAAGCATTTATGTTCAGACCCTTCTCTGTACCCAATACCACACAGCCCATCACTGGCCATGCAGCTTTATTGGTGATGGACTTGCTGGATGATAATTAGACATAATGAATACATGTGCCACTAAATTTTCACATGCTGGACAGCACTTAAAGAAAAAAGAAAAACCTTTAACATTTACTAAAATTTTAAGGAACAGCTTTATAATACATGAACGCAATAGATTCCAGTTTGTTTACATTGCCTTGTTATCCTTGTGGTGTTTTTAACATCAATACAATTGTTTTTCTCTAATAACCATTTTTTTTACTGCAGTTCTATGTATCAGATTCTCAGAAAAATCTCCAGCTGATCTGAAGTGCTGCAGCCAGAGTTTTAATGAGAACTCTCAAGAGAAAGCTCATATTTCTTCAATTTTAGCTTCTTTTCATTGGTTGCCTGTTAAAATCAGCACTTCGGCTCACAGAAAAGGTTTTGAAAGACCGAACTTCAGCATATCTTGAAGATCTCAGAAGTTGTTATTTTCCTAACAGTTCACTTTGGTCTGAAAGTTCAGGATCCGTTGTTGCTTGAGCACTTCCTTATCGTAGAAAGGGAAGCAAACCTTCAGGTCTGGGAGGTAGACTTCCTCTAAGGCCTGACTTCTTTTGATAACACTTCAAATTTAAGTTAGGTTGATGACCGTAGGCCATGCCTTTGGTTATGCTATCACAGGCCTGGACTTCTTTGGCTCATCCTAGAGGCCAGGGGACATATTTCAGTCATTCTCTTCTCTCTTTTTCATAAAGAGGGTAATTTTTGTCTTCCTTGGTTTTTTTTTTATTCCAGCATCAGAAAAAGGTGCATCTCTCCAGCTGAGGGAAAGAAAATTTCTATTTTTTAGGCCTTCTTTGTGCAATTGTGTGATTTTTGTTTTTGCATAAATGCAGTTATTGTTGTATGGGATTGATAATGTTGCACTCATGTTAAAAGTTAATTGGGTTTGTGGCTGCAGCTTTGGCCTAAGGCTCATGTGTTGTGTGATGTTGTGTAATGGAGGTCAGTTAAACAAGCATTGTGTATTGCACAGTAACCATACAATCTAATTCTGCTCTTGCTGATAGCTTGCTAAGGTTGGAGATATTTACAGTGTTGTTTTATTATGAATCTTTTATTTGGGGCTCAAACCCAGAATCTCTAAGACGAAGTCATTACAGTTTTCTTTTTTCAGCCTCTTGTCCTCTTTAAGTTGTGTAATCGGCCCTTTATCCCTAGCTTTCTATTTTCCATCACAGCTTTATCCTCACTCGCAGCCTCAAACACTCTAAACTTACGGAAATTAAATCCACGTCTCTGTGAGAGAAAAGAAATGAAGGAACGAGGTCTGCGGTTATCACCGGAAACTTTCTGACATGGCAAATCAAGCCCTGAGCTAATGCTGAATGTTTTAGAGCGAGCTAGTCTCTCTTTCGGATGGGGGGAAGGCGGCGCTCCTGTTTGCAATTCTGCCGGGGCTTTAGAGGTAGAGGAGAAGCATCTCGTCTGCTCCCATCCCTTCACACTAATTAGAGAAAGCTGGCTTTAAATTTTAGCAGGGTGATGGAGGGGTGGGGAGGTGTCCTCAGGCTGCGCTCAGGTGGGGGGGGGTGTAGTCATCATTCATCAAAGCATTTTATCAAGATCCTGTTTTTGTATCTGAATGTGACCAGAAACACAAGTTTAGGTCACATTTTATTAGAAAACATGCTGCTGGAATACAGCGTGAAAACCCCTGTGTGTGTGCATGTGTGTGTGTGCGTGTGTTGGTGAATTCTGCAGACTGTGGTGGCAAGGCACCTAAGGCAATGATAAGGAGGGGGCTTAAGCGGCCAGCTCTCTAGACCTAATCACAGCACCTATTTCAAAGGCGAGAATGCCAATTAAAGCTGATAGGGCTCAATATGAGCTTTCAGGCTGCCACAGCGGAGAGCAACACAGCCAACGTGAAAATCAATCACCCCCCCCAACCGCCCCCCGGTCTGGAGAAGCAGTTTGCTGCTCAGTGATACAGGTGGAGCTTCAGATAAATACGCTGGCTCCATTAGGATGTGTAACAGAGTAAAGGGGAGGCTCACAGGGCCACCGACAGAAAACACAGATTTGAACCCCCTCTCCCGCTCCCCCCAAAGGTCTCTGCTGTGTGTGTTGAGAATCTGCTGGACTGTGATCTTCACTTCTGAAGGGAGGTGGAAAAGCAAGCCATGCAAACTTCATATTTCTGCCAGGGGAGAATGAACTCATTAATCAATTCCAAATGAAACTTTTCAAATCTTTAATGATCAAAAAAGAGACAATTGTTTCAAAGTGAAAAGATCCAAACTTCTACAGATTTGAAGAAGTTTCTCGTGGTCTGTCATAGTATTTCCCACACTAAAAGCAACAATTTAAAACATTGATTTTCTTTTTTTTTTTTTTTTTTTTTTTTTTTAACAGTGCTCCTTAAATTCTGGAGCGCTTTATACATAGATTCATTCTGGTTGTGTTAGTAATATAAAATTACTAACAAGAAACGAGACAAGATGAACAACACAACAAACTGAAGAAACGTGCTATAGTGAAAATAATTGGGCACTGTTTCAAAAATGAGAAATATCTACAAGTAGGCCATGTCAAAATTGCAGTCTTTTGCAACTTATGCTAATTCTTGTAGTCTGTTAAAAATGTTGTTTGCTTTATGCAGGAATTTCCCTGATGGTCTAATGGCTAGGATTTGGCGCTCTCACTGCCACGGTCCGGGTTCAATTCCCGGTCAGGGAATCCGTTATGTTTAAAGGAGAACTCACATGAACCCTTAGTTTAGCCTGTGCAAATAATGACCTACATTATAAACCACTTTTCAATAGAGACTTATCTAAGACTTCAACCAACCTTGTCATTTGAACACCTCCTAAAGAAGGTGTTTCAAGGAAAGCCAACATTTCTCAGCATTGAATGATTTCTCTGGCAACATAGACAAGGAGATGGAAAATTCCACACTTCCGTAGTGTGTGGGCTAGGTTTTCCATGTCATAGATCAACATTGGACATTGCCAGTTGACATTCTACACGTTTTACTTCAATAATATTCAGCAAGAAGTTTACTTCTGGAAAAGAACTAATCGTTGCATTGGCTGGGAATTGAACCCAGGTCAACTGCTTGGAAGGCAGCTATGCTACCACTATACCACCAATGCCCACTCCCTCAAAGCCACACCACATTAAAACTAGCGCAAAGTTGTGCAAGGAAGAGTTCCCAAATCCAGTCCAAGAACCCATCATTATTGCACAGTAGCCCAAGCCATTCACCTGCCCAGCTATGCCACCACTATGCCACCAATGCCCACTCTCTTGAAGCACTCTCCCAGGAGATTTTCCCTGATGGTCTAATGGCTAGTATCTGGGGCTTTCACCGCCACGGTCCGGGTTCAATTCCCGGTCAGGGAATCCACTATGTTCAAAGGGAAACTCGCATGAAACACTAGTTTAGCTTACACCAACAATGACACACATCCTAGTCCACTTTCAAAGAGAGACCGACCTTGCGTATTGACCACATCCTAAAGAAGATAGCCCAATGAATGAATGCAAGCATCTCTCAGCCTTGAATGATTTCTCTGGCAATAGAGATAAAAAACGCCCACATTTCAGTAGTGTGGGAGCTACGTTTTCCATGTCATAGATCAACTTTGGGCTTCACACGTTGACATTCTAGAGGTTTTACTTAAATACAATAGTACAAGAAGGTTACTGAACATAACAAAAACAGCAATCAATGCATTGGCTGGGAATTGAACCCAGGTCAACTGCATGGCAAGCAGCTATGCTACCACTATACCACCAATGCCCACACAAGACCTTCTACCCCACATTCAAAGTAGAATCTCCAAGCCTGTGCAAATTTGTGCAGGGAAGAGTCCCCTAGCCCAAGAGCCCATCATTGTTGCACAGTGGCACAAGCCATTTACTTGCCCATGTACATTTTTATGCAGTAATTAATGTGCATCTGAACTAACAGCCCAGGAGTACTAGCAGCTTGTGTGGGCCAGAGTTACCTGATCCATCTGGACATGTGTTTGACTTTTTAAAGTAGACACATGTTGCAGCCAAGAAGACCAACATGCCAATGGCAGCAAGACGCTCGGTCAAGAAACGCGCTCCTTTGGGAGCCTTAGCTCATTTTTAAGCACTCCCACACGTACACTCTGGAAGTGGTGAAGAAGATTCTGTTGTTGGGAATCAGAGTTCATCCTCTATGATACCTTCTCTGATGAGGATATGCCAGAACCAATGGATTTGCAGCCAAAACAGCCTCTCCTCATGAGACTTACACCTAAGCAGACTGAAAGACTAATGATTGTTGAAGAAGAGGACAATGAGGAAAAGCCTTCATCTGTAAAAGGAAAGTCTACCCAATTCAAGAAGGCCAATCAGCATGTTGAAGAAAACCAACAGTAGCAAAAATGCAGGCGCACTGGAGATGTCTTCTTTGGAGACTTTGCCTTATAGGCCAGTGCTGCCTGGTCCTCAAAACTTGTTTTCCTTACACGTGTAGCACACCGGAGAGGGGGAAGGGAGCAGAACTGTGTGCTGTCATATGACCCAGATCTAATTTGTAACTTGAAGGTCCAGTCATTAGGGTGATCACCACAACACTACTTGGAGAAGGAGAGAAGCACATTGCAGCAGAAGCTGAAAGTTTTAGGGTTTCTAGGGTCAAAAGACAATATGCTCACAAAAGACAAAGGATACATTAAAATGTTGTATTTTTGTCTGGCGGAATGATCACTGATTTGTTGACATTAGAGAAGTAAAAGTGCAGCAAATGGGGGCGCTAGTGCGCAGCTGTAAGATGTAGACGTGTTTTCCACAGCTCTCCACCGAAACTCGAACTTTTTCATTATACACCACCTTAAACTCTTTCTACTTTCCCATATTTTTGTAAGTAGACGCGCCGCTTTCCATTGCGGTTTTTTTTTTCTTGCAATGCCGCCGAAAGCGAAATCTTTGAACAAGACGGGAACCCTCGAGGGATATGTTAGCACCGCTGCTAGCGGTGCTAATGCTAACACTAGCATTGCAAGCGAGTCCTCTCCCAAGAGAGCGGCCGACCCCCGTGAAGACAAAAGCTACGCTTTGTGCAAAGAGATGTGTCGGGAGATGGCCACCTCTATACTCGGGAAAATCGACGAGCGGTTTGATGCTCTGGAGTCCAGGTTTCAGTCCATTCACTTGGAGCAGGCGGACATGAAAGCTCGCCTGGAAAACCAGGAGCATGCGACGAGCGCGCTGGATGAGAGGCTGGAAGCATTGGAAGCCAAGTGTACGGGTCTAACAGAGTACACACATCAGCTTCAAACCAAACTGCATGACCTGGAAGCACGTTCTCGCAGGAACAACATTAAAATTGTCGGCATACCGGAAGGTGCGGAAGAAGGCAAGATTACGGAGTTTGTTTCCAGACTTATCCCAGAACTGCTGGGAAAAGATCATCTCCCACATCCAGTAAAGATGGACCGCGCACATCACTCATTGCAACCAAAACCTGCTGCGGGAGCCAAGCCACGCACCATCCTGGCCCGAGTTCATCACTTTCAGGAGAAAGAGCTGATCCTGCGTTGCTGCAGGATTCAAAGAGGCTGTGAGTACAAAGGGAGCAAGATTCACATCTATCCTGATTACACCAGCGAAGTTATGGATCAACGCCGCGCTTTTGGAGATGTGATGCGAGCCCTGCGCAGTGATGGGATCAAACACGTGTTGCGGTATCCAGCAAAGCTCCATGTGTACTGGAATGATGGACAAGCGCCCTCTGTCTTCAACAACGCAGAGGAGGCGGCGCGCTGTGTAAAGCAACGCAAGTCACATGGGAGAGAGTAAGGTCTCTGCTTTGCTCCACAGTTTGACCAAACAAATTTGTGGAGATACTTTCTGAATGCGCTATGCGCACTGATATGTCAGGCTCGGTAGTCTGGCAGGTGTAAAACTGATCGACAGTTAATGCTGATATTTATTCTATGTTGGTGGTGTGTAAATTGTATTTTCATATAATGCAATGGTGGTGGGTGTTTACCTCTCTTACTATTTGTCCGGCAGCTCCTGGTTTAGTGAAAGGGGAATGTTATGCGTCATGTTCAGAAGGACGCATTCATTGGGGAGGGGGGAGGGTTTGTTTTGTTTTTTTCTTGTTCTTTGGTTCAGGTGCAAAAATTGCATTATATTTTCTCTACGTCTCATTACTGCCAGTTTTGAATAGGCTGTTAAGCACATTAAACCTCATGTTGGTAATTCTTTTCTCATTGTCCTCATCAGAATGCATAGATCGTAAAGTAACATGCACGTAGAAAACAGAGAATTACAGATGGTGTCCTGGAATGTTAGAGGGCTTGGTTCAATAGTGAAAAGGGGGAAAGTATTCAAACATTTGAAATCTCTTCATGCGGATATAATTTTCCTCCAGGAGACCCATATTAAAGGTACAATGCAGCATATTTTGAAGTGTAACTGGGTGTCTCAGGTATATCAGTCATCTTTTACATCACATGCCCGAGGGGTAGCCATATTATTTAGGAAAAACGTCCCTTTTCAATTAATATCTGTGAAAACTGATCCACAGGGCAGATTTGTGATGGTCACAGGCCTGATAGATTCCTTTCCATTAACTTTTTTAAATGTGTACGGCCCGAACACAGATGATCCAACATTTTTCAGGAAAGTTTTTGACTTGTTGCCGGATGAAAATGACTCAAGCATAATAATATCAGGAGATTGGAACTGCTACTTAGATCCTTTCCTCGACCGTCTATCCTCGCGCCCTCCTCCAGAAAGTGTGTCTCTGCGGGTTTTACAGAATCTCATGAAAAATAGAAATTTAGTAGACATTTGGAGAATTCAACATCCCACAGATAAAAATTATTCTTTCTTTTCCAGTGTGCACAAATCCTATAGTCGGATAGATTATTTTTTAACGAGCTCTAACCTTATTTCACAAATCACAAATTCTAAATACCATAACATTTTGATATCAGATCACAGCCCTGTGTCTGTATCACTGTCCCTAAATCTACCTAAACAAAACTATTCCTGGCGCTTCAACCCCACCCTTCTCAGTGATGAACACTTTAGTAAACATATTGCTTTTAAGCTTAAAGAATTTATTGAAATTAATGATAATGGGGAGGTGTCTGACTCAACGCTGTGGGAAACACTGAAAGTTGTTATACGTGGAGACATTATTTCTTATACCTCAGCTCTCAAAAAGGAAAAAAATAAAAGGCTTTCTGAAATTAAAATTGCCCTTTCTGTTCTAGAAAGGACATATCAAACTTCTAAATCCCCCTCTGACTACAGAGAAATGCTGAAACTTAAATATGAATACAATGTAATCATGAGCAGTCAAATTAATAATATATTATTGAGACTGAGGCAAAAACATTTTGAGATAGGAGATAAGCCCAATAAGCTCCTAGCACAACAACTTAAAGGAATGCAGGCTTCAAGAGCCATTCATAAAATAAAAAATAAAAATGGCACTCTTCTAACAAACCCAGTAGAAATTAATAATCGTTTTAAAGAGTTTTATCACGAACTTTACTCTTCTAATCAGAACTTATCACAGCGTGACATAGATGATTTCTTTGGCTCTCTTCATTTGCCCAGGTTAACTGATGCTGCAAGGCGTCATCTTGACTCCGACTTCACACTGCAAGAAGTGATCGCAGCCATCAAATCATTTCCATCAGGCAAGGCTTCAGGCCCTGACGGCTTTGGCTCAGAGTTTTACAAAAAATTCTCTGATGATCTTGCTCCTCTCATGCTTAGGATGATATGCGATTCCAAACGCAGAGATAAATTACCCACAACTCTGTATGAAGCCAACATCTCCTTAATCTTGAAGAAAGGCAGAGACGAGACCGATCCAGCTAATTACAGACCCATTGCTCTCCAAAACTTTGATCGGAAGGTAATAACCAAAATTTTAGCAACCAGATTAAACACGTATTTGACTTCTATTATCCACCCTGACCAGACAGGATTCATCCCTGGCAGACTGTCCTTTTCCAATGTTAGACGTCTTCTAAACACCATCTATGCCGACCACGATGGCTCTGATGAAGCTGCGGTTTTGAGTCTTGATGCGCATAAAGCCTTCGACCAGGTTGAATGGCTTTATCTGTTTGAATTGCTGCGAAGGTTTGGGTTTGGTGAAACGTTTATATCTTGGGTAAAACTAATATATGCAGGTCCGTTGTGCTCAATCCTGACTAATGGGGAGAGATCAACGCCATTTCCGTTACAACGCTCAGTCCAGCAGGGCTGCCCTCTTTCTCCTGCCCTGTTCGCCTTAGCTTTGGAACCTCTTGCTGTTAAAATAAGAGCAGATCCACATATCCAGGGCCTTCTGGTTGGAGGTGCAGAAACTGTTATTAGCTTGTATGCAGACGATGTATTGTTATACTTGCGCAATGCTGAGGAATCAGTGCCCCTTCTCATTGATTTGATAACAACCTTCGGAAAAATTTCAGGGTACACAATAAATTGGACTAAAAGCGAATTAATGCCTTTATCTAAAACGTATCCGCCAAATTCTATTCAAAACGCTACTTTTAAAATAACCTATGACCATTTCACTTACCTGGGCCTGACTATTCCCAAAGACCCAAAATTAATCTTTACCTTGAATTTCACAAAATTTGTATCAAAACTAAAGCAGAATATTGAGTCTTGGAAGACTCTTCCTTTATCCATGATCGGCCGAATAAACTCTATAAAAATGGTTTCTCTGCCTAGATTCTTGTATTTGTGTCAGAATCTCCCTATTTACCTCACGGCCTCCTTCTTTAAAGAGTTGGACTCAATAATCACTTCTTATATCTGGAATAATAAAAATGCTCGAATCTCGAAGTCGCATTTGCAAAAATCCAAGTTGGAAGGAGGTCTTGGCCTGCCGGAATTCAAACATTATTACTGGGCTGCTAATATCAGAGCACTGATGTTCTGGCAGCAGGGATCACCAGACACCATTGGTCCCACCACTCCGCTGTGGGTTAAGATGGAGGCTGGCGGAGTGAGAGATTTCTCATGTTTACAGGCTCTGCTCTTCTCCAAACTGGAGAGGGCGGAGTCTCTCCGAAAACTGGGTTTTGTCCTAAAGCAATCAGTGCGCATTTTTAATCAAATTAGAAGCTTTCTTTCTTTGCCGGACATTTCTGTTCAGTCACCAATATGCCATAATCACTCTTTCTTGCCTCCTTGGGATGACAAATTGTATCAGGAATGGAATGAGAGGGGTTTGTTTAAGCTTGTACATTTATACATAAAAAATTTGCATCATTTAATCAACTTAAACAAAACTTTAACATTACCAATTCACACTTCTATAGGTACTTGCAAATTAGACATTACTTGCAGTCCAAAATTAAATTATTTCAAGATCTTCCAGCTGAACATGATCTTTATGACATTTTCAAAAGTCCCCCTGGCTCCAGACATTTGGTTTCCATAATAGTGCATTTATTTGATGGCAGCAACAGGGTGACATCAACAAAAATGAAAGATGCTTGGAACGAGGAGTTGGGCATAGAGATATCAGACTCTATGTGGGAAAAGTGTTTATCCAAGATTCACTCGTGCTCAGTTAACAGCGGACACCAACTCATACAATTTAAAATCATCCATCGGCTTCACTACTCCAAAGTACGGTTGCACTAAATATATCCTTCAATTACTCCCATTTGTGATAAATGTAAAATATCCGAAAGCACATTGGCTCATGCTTTTTGGTCTTGTCCCTCATTGGCTGGCTTCTGGAACAGTATATTTGACTGGTATTCCAAAGCCTATGGCTGCTTTATTCCACCCGATGCAGAGCTCGCCATTTTTGGCTGCGTACGTACTAGAGCTATCCCAACTGTAATGCAACAGCCACTAGAACTTGGGTTAATGACCGCAAAAAGACAAATTTTGCGAGAATTGAAATCTACGGCTTCTCCATACTTTAAAGTGTGGCTCACTGACATGCTATCTCTCATCCACATGGAAAAAATTCGCCATGTCAGGAACACCTCAGTTAATATTCACAATAAACTCTGGACACCATTTCTAAATCACTTACAAAAAGTTAAAGTTATTTAGCTCTGTATTGAGACTGCATTTTTCTTTCTTCTATTTATGTCCTGTTTGGACGGCCTGTGAATAAATATTGAATAGAATGTAACTGGCAATTGTTTATTTACTTGTATTTTTACATTCTGTTTTGTAATGGTCTAAAGAGCACCTGAACTGTTTGTTTTGCCTGTTTGATTTTGTACACTTGAAAATGAAAATAAAATATTGAAAAAAAAAAAAAAAAAGTGCAGCAAATTTCAAGTCTATTCTGTGGAACCACAGTAAGCTCAGATTGGACTTTTTCCACTCTACAATAGACAAAGAAGAAACGAGACAAGATGAACAACACAACAAACTGAAGAAACGTGCTATAGCGAAGATAAATGGGCACTGTTTCAAAAATGAGAAATATCTACAAGTAGGCCACGTCAAAATTGCAGTCTTTTGCAACTTATGCTAATTCTTGTAGTCTGTTAAAAATGTTGTTTGCTTTATGCAGGAATTTCCCTGATGGTCTAATGGCTAGGATTTGGCGCTCTCACCGCCACGGTCCGGGTTCAATTCCCGGTCAGGGAATCCGTTATGTTTAAAGGAGAACTCACATGAACCCTTAGTTTAGCCTATGCAAATAATGACCCGCATTATAAACCACTTTTCAATAGAGACTTATCTAAGACTTCAACCAACCTTGTCATTTGAACACATCCTAAAGAAGGTGTTTCAAGGAAAGCCAACATTTCTCAGCATTGAATGATTTCTCTGGCAACATAGACAAGGAGATGGAAAATTCCACACTTCAGTAGTGTGTGGGCTAGGTTTTCCATGTCATAGATCAACATTGGACATTGCCGGTTGACATTCTACACGTTTTACTTCAATAATATTCAGCAAGAAGTTTACTTCTGGAAAAGAACTAATCGTTGCATTGGCTGGGAATTGAACCCAGGTCAACTGCTTGGAAGGCAGCTATGCTACCACTATACCACCAATGCCCACTCCCTCAAAGCCACACCACATTAAAACTAGCGCAAAGTTGTGCAAGGAAGAGTTCCCACATCCAGTCCAAGAACCCATCATTGTTGCACAGTAGCCCAAGCCATTCACCTGCCCAGCTATGCCACCACTATGCCACCAATGCCCACTCTCTTGAAGCACTCTCCCAGGAGAATTTCCCTGATGGTCTAATGGCTAGGATTTGGCGCTTTCACCGCCACGGTCCGGGTTCAATTCCCGGTCAGGGAATCCACTATGTTCAAAGGGAAACTCGCATGAAACACTAGTTTAGCTTACACCAACAATGACACACATCCTAGTCCACTTTCAAAGAGAGACCGACCTTGCGTATTGACCACATCCTAAAGAAGATAGCCCAATGAATGAATGCAAGCATCTCTCAGCCTTGAATGATTTCTCTGGCAATAGAGATAAAAAGTACGAAAACGCCCACATTTCAGTAGTGTGGGAGCTACGGTTTCCATGTCATAGATCAACTTTGGGCTTCACACGTTGACATTCTACAGGTTTTACTTAAATACAATAGTACAAGAAGGTTACTGAACATAACAAAAACAGCAATCAATGCATTGGCTGGGAATTGAACCCAGGTCAACTGCATGGCAAGCAGCTATGCTACCACTATACCACCAATGCCCACACAAGACCTTCTACCCCACATTCAAAGTAGAATCTCCAAGCCTGTGCAAATTTGTGCAGGGAAGAGTCCCCGCCTCTAGCCCAAGAGCCCATCATTGTTGCACAGTGGCACAAGCCATTTACTTGCCCATGTACATGTTTATGCAGTAATTAATGTGCATCTGAACTAACAGCCCAGGAGTACTAGCAGCTTGTGTGGGCCAGAGTTACCTGATCCATCTGGACATGTGTTTGACTTTTTAAAGTAGACACATGTTGCAGTCAAGAAGACTAACATGCCAATGGCAGCAAGACGCTCGGTCAAGAAACGCGCTCCTTTGGGAGCCTTAGCTCATTTTTAAGCACTCCCACACGTACACTCTGGAAGTGGTGAAGAAGATTCTGTTGTTGGGAATCAGAGTTCATCCTCTATGATACCTTCTCTGATGAGGATATGCCAGAACCAATGGATTTGCAGCCAAAACAGCCTCTCCTCATGAGACTTACACCTAAGCAGACTGAAAGACTAATGATTGTTGAAGAAGAGGACAATGAGGAAAAGCCTTCATCTGTAAAAGGAAAGTCTACCCAATTCAAGAAGGCCAATCAGCATGTTGAAGAAAACCAACAGTAGCAAAAATGCAGGCGCACTGGAGATGTCTTCTTTGGAGACTTTGCCTTATAGGCCAGTGCTGCCTGGTCCTCAAAACTTGTTTTCCTTACACGTGTAGCACACCGGAGAGGGGGAAGGGAGCAGAACTGTGTGCTGTCATATGACCCAGATCTAATTTGTAACTTGAAGGTCCAGTCATTAGGGTGATCACCACAACACTACTTGGAGAAGGAGAGAAGCACATTGCAGCAGAAGCTGAAAGTTTTAGGGTTTCTAGGGTCAAAAGACAATATGCTCACAAAAGACAAAGGATACATTAAAATGTTGTATTTTTGTCTGGCGGAATGATCACTGATTTGTTGACATTAGAGAAGTAAAAGTGCAGCAAATTTCAAGTCTATTCTGTGGAACCACAGTAAGCTCAGATTGGACTTTTTCCACTCTACAATAGACAAAGAAGAAACGAGACAAGATGAACAACACAACAAACTGAAGAAACGTGCTATAGCGAAGATAAATGGGCACTGTTTCAAAAATGAGAAATATCTACAAGTAGGCCACGTCAAAATTGCAGTCTTTTGCAACTTATGCTAATTCTTGTAGTCTGTTAAAAATGTTGTTTGCTTTATGCAGGAATTTCCCTGATGGTCTAATGGCTAGGATTTGGCGCTCTCACCGCCACGGTCCGGGTTCAATTCCCGGTCAGGGAATCCGTTATGTTTAAAGGAGAACTCACATGAACCCTTAGTTTAGCCTATGCAAATAATGACCCGCATTATAAACCACTTTTCAATAGAGACTTATCTAAGACTTCAACCAACCTTGTCATTTGAACACATCCTAAAGAAGGTGTTTCAAGGAAAGCCAACATTTCTCAGCATTGAATGATTTCTCTGGCAACATAGACAAGGAGATGGAAAATTCCACACTTCAGTAGTGTGTGGGCTAGGTTTTCCATGTCATAGATCAACATTGGACATTGCCGGTTGACATTCTACACGTTTTACTTCAATAATATTCAGCAAGAAGTTTACTTCTGGAAAAGAACTAATCGTTGCATTGGCTGGGAATTGAACCCAGGTCAACTGCTTGGAAGGCAGCTATGCTACCACTATACCACCAATGCCCACTCTCTCAAAGCCACACCACATTAAAACTAGCGCAAAGTTGTGCAAGGAAGAGTTCCCACATCCAGTCCAAGAACCCATCATTGTTGCACAGTAGCCCAAGCCATTCACCTGCCCAGCTATGCCACCACTATGCCACCAATGCCCACTCTCTTGAAGCACTCTCCCAGGAGAATTTCCCTGATGGTCTAATGGCTAGGATTTGGCGCTTTCACCGCCACGGTCCGGGTTCAATTCCCGGTCAGGGAATCCACTATGTTCAAAGGGAAACTCGCATGAAACACTAGTTTAGCTTACACCAACAATGACACACATCCTAGTCCACTTTCAAAGAGAGACCGACCTTGCGTATTGACCACATCCTAAAGAAGATAGCCCAATGAATGAATGCAAGCATCTCTCAGCCTTGAATGATTTCTCTGGCAATAGAGATAAAAAGTACGAAAACGCCCACATTTCAGTAGTGTGGGAGCTACGTTTTCCATGTCATAGATCAACTTTGGGCTTCACACGTTGACATTCTACAGGTTTTACTTAAATACAATAGTACAAGAAGGTTACTGAACATAACAAAAACAGCAATCAATGCATTGGCTGGGAATTGAACCCAGGTCAACTGCATGGCAAGCAGCTATGCTACCACTATACCACCAATGCCCACACAAGACCTTCTACCCCACATTCAAAGTAGAATCTCCAAGCCTGTGCAAATTTGTGCAGGGAAGAGTCCCCGCCTCTAGCCCAAGAGCCCATCATTGTTGCACAGTGGCACAAGCCATTTACTTGCCCATGTACATGTTTATGCAGTAATTAATGTGCATCTGAACTAACAGCCCAGGAGTACTAGCAGCTTGTGTGGGCCAGAGTTACCTGATCCATCTGGACATGTGTTTGACTTTTTAAAGTAGACACATGTTGCAGTCAAGAAGACTAACATGCCAATGGCAGCAAGACGCTCGGTCAAGAAACGCGCTCCTTTGGGAGCCTTAGCTCATTTTTAAGCACTCCCACACGTACACTCTGGAAGTGGTGAAGAAGATTCTGTTGTTGGGAATCAGAGTTCATCCTCTATGATACCTTCTCTGATGAGGATATGCCAGAACCAATGGATTTGCAGCCAAAACAGCCTCTCCTCATGAGACTTACACCTAAGCAGACTGAAAGACTAATGATTGTTGAAGAAGAGGACAATGAGGAAAAGCCTTCATCTGTAAAAGGAAAGTCTACCCAATTCAAGAAGGCCAATCAGCATGTTGAAGAAAACCAACAGTAGCAAAAATGCAGGCGCACTGGAGATGTCTTCTTTGGAGACTTTGCCTTATAGGCCAGTGCTGCCTGGTCCTCAAAACTTGTTTTCCTTACACGTGTAGCACACCGGAGAGGGGGAAGGGAGCAGAACTGTGTGCTGTCATATGACCCAGATCTAATTTGTAACTTGAAGGTCCAGTCATTAGGGTGATCACCACAACACTACTTGGAGAAGGAGAGAAGCACATTGCAGCAGAAGCTGAAAGTTTTAGGGTTTCTAGGGTCAAAAGACAATATGCTCACAAAAGACAAAGGATACATTAAAATGTTGTATTTTTGTCTGGCGGAATGATCACTGATTTGTTGACATTAGAGAAGTAAAAGTGCAGCAAATTTCAAGTCTATTCTGTGGAACCACAGTAAGCTCAGATTGGACTTTTTCCACTCTACAATAGACAAAGAAGAAACGAGACAAGATGAACAACACAACAAACTGAAGAAACGTGCTATAGCGAAGATAAATGGGCACTGTTTCAAAAATGAGAAATATCTACAAGTAGGCCACGTCAAAATTGCAGTCTTTTGCAACTTATGCTAATTCTTGTAGTCTGTTAAAAATGTTGTTTGCTTTATGCAGGAATTTCCCTGATGGTCTAATGGCTAGGATTTGGCGCTCTCACCGCCACGGTCCGGGTTCAATTCCCGGTCAGGGAATCCGTTATGTTTAAAGGAGAACTCACATGAACCCTTAGTTTAGCCTATGCAAATAATGACCCGCATTATAAACCACTTTTCAATAGAGACTTATCTAAGACTTCAACCAACCTTGTCATTTGAACACATCCTAAAGAAGGTGTTTCAAGGAAAGCCAACATTTCTCAGCATTGAATGATTTCTCTGGCAACATAGACAAGGAGATGGAAAATTCCACACTTCAGTAGTGTGTGGGCTAGGTTTTCCATGTCATAGATCAACATTGGACATTGCCGGTTGACATTCTACACGTTTTACTTCAATAATATTCAGCAAGAAGTTTACTTCTGGAAAAGAACTAATCGTTGCATTGGCTGGGAATTGAACCCAGGTCAACTGCTTGGAAGGCAGCTATGCTACCACTATACCACCAATGCCCACTCTCTCAAAGCCACACCACATTAAAACTAGCGCAAAGTTGTGCAAGGAAGAGTTCCCACATCCAGTCCAAGAACCCATCATTGTTGCACAGTAGCCCAAGCCATTCACCTGCCCAGCTATGCCACCACTATGCCACCAATGCCCACTCTCTTGAAGCACTCTCCCAGGAGAATTTCCCTGATGGTCTAATGGCTAGGATTTGGCGCTTTCACCGCCACGGTCCGGGTTCAATTCCCGGTCAGGGAATCCACTATGTTCAAAGGGAAACTCGCATGAAACACTAGTTTAGCTTACACCAACAATGACACACATCCTAGTCCACTTTCAAAGAGAGACCGACCTTGCGTATTGACCACATCCTTAAGAAGATAGCCCAATGAATGAATGCAAGCATCTCTCAGCCTTGAATGATTTCTCTGGCAAGAGAGATAAAAAGTACGAAAACGCCCACATTTCAGTAGTGTGGGAGCTACGTTTTCCATGTCATAGATCAACTTTGGGCTTCACACGTTGACATTCTACAGGTTTTACTTAAATACAATAGTACAAGAAGGTTACTGAACATAACAAAAACAGCAATCAATGCATTGGCTGGGAATTGAACCCAGGTCAACTGCATGGCAAGCAGCTATGCTACCACTATACCACCAATGCCCACACAAGACCTTCAACCCCACATTCAAAGTAGAATCTCCAAGCCTGTGCAAATTTGTGCAGGGAAGAGTCCCCGCCTCTAGCCCAAGAGCCCATCATTGTTGCACAGTGGCACAAGCCATTTACTTGCCCATGTACATGTTTATGCAGTAATTAATGTGCATCTGAACTAACAGCCCAGGGGGGTATTCCAGAAAGCAGGTTATGCTTGCTCTCACGGTAAGTTTGAGGCTAAGGAAGTTGATAACCTCAGTTTTCGGTTCCAGAAATGGAGGTATGTCTCAGGGTAGGTCAAGTTGCCATGGCAACTCATGCTCTGAAGATAACCTGGTCTGGAGCAGGTTTAGTTGAAGCTTAGTTTGTTTACAGAGAGGTGCAGCAGCATGGCGTGTCCATTTGAAGATGATTTAGTGGATGAAGAAGCTCAGATAATACTTTTTCCACCGTGAGAGGCTGATAAGACCATATATGGATGCTGGAAAAATATTTTTTTTTTACTTTGATCTAACTTTATTATTTGTTTCAGTTAAAATAAATAATTTTTTTGTAAGTCGGTTTAAAAATTACACGTAGTTTTCAGACAGTTATTTTACTTTCATTCAGAGTAATTCAATTAAGAAGGTGTAACTTTGGTGCTGCTGTTAGAGCGGCACCGCAAAGGATTGTGGGATACCATTCCCTTTGCCTGTCTGGACGGATTTGGGTTTAGGTTTGGGTTTTTGACCAAATATGTTTAGTTGTTTAGCTGTTTTACTGTGTTTTGCCATGCTTCGCCGAGTTATTTTGCCGTACTGAGCTTACGTCTCTGCACCATGAGTGAGAGTGAAGGAGAGGATGGTTAGTTTATATAGCACCCCTACGGCATGATTTTGTAATGACAATCAAGGTAAACTATTAAATGAATTTTTGCACTCCGTGCATTATTCCCCCCGTCTTTTTTATTGTTATAAAAATGAGTATATCTGCCGGCTCAAACTTAGGCATTTGAGAGTTCAAGAAATATAATAAATTAAGATGGAAAAAATATTAATTGAATTGGAGTAATATGGTATTTAGTTAGATAAATACGTAAATTTGAGTTGAATAAACAATTATTGAGTTTTATAGACGTAAGAAATTAGGTTGAATAAATTTAACTCAATTCTTTTGTTACCAATAGAGGTAATTCATTTAAGTTGGCAAAATTGGAAGTTATATATGTATGTGCGTCACAAGGAAAATGGAAACAAGATCAGAAACTTGTGCGGTTACTTTGTCTGCTCTTTTTCTACTTGCAGAAACGCTTTTTTTTTATGATGCAGCCGTGTTACTTTTTTGATGGACGTGTAATCTTCATACGCCGTCATTAAAATCTCAGACTCCGTCTCACTGAAGTACAGCGTTTTCTTTTTTTTTTCACCACGCGTTTCCATGGTGACTCCAGAAATCGGCGATCTATTGAGAATGTCTTTATGTACCTGCCGTGCACGCCCATTAACCCAGGGTTACCAAGTCGAGCGTAATTACGCCAGCTCATATCCGGTCTTTTGGAACCGACATACCCAGAGTAAGCAAGTTCAGGCGGATTTCAGCCAGAGTTCAGGCTTAAAGTCAGGCTAGTTTAAACATGCTTCCTGGAATACCCCCCAGGAGTACTAGCAGCTTGTGTGGGCCAGAGTTACCTGATCCATCTGGACATGTGTTTGACTTTTTAAAGTAGACACATGTTGCAGTCAAGAAGACTAACATGCCAATGGCAGCAAGACGCTCGGTCAAGAAACGCGCTCCTTTGGGAGCCTTCGCTCATTTTTAAGCACTCCCACACGTACACTCTGGAAGTGGTGAAGAAGATTCTGTTGTTGGGAATCAGAGTTCATCCTCTATGATACCTTCTCTGATGAGGATATGCCAGAACCAATGGATTTGCAGCCAAAACAGCCTCTCCTCATGAGACTTACACCTAAGCAGACTGAAAGACTAATGATTGTTGAAGAAGAGGACAATGAGGAAAAGCCTTCATCTGTAAAAGGAAAGTCTACCCAATTCAAGAAGGCCAATCAGCATGTTGAAGAAAACCAACAGTAGCAAAAATGCAGGCGCACTGGAGATGTCTTCTTTGGAGACTTTGCCTTATAGGCCAGTGCTGCCTGGTCCTCAAAACTTGTTTTCCTTACACGTGTAGCACACCGGAGAGGGGGAAGGGAGCAGAACTGTGTGCTGTCATATGACCCAGATCTAATTTGTAACTTGAAGGTCCAGTCATTAGGGTGATCACCACAACACTACTTGGAGAAGGAGAGAAGCACATTGCAGCAGAAGCTGAAAGTTTTAGGGTTTCTAGGGTCAAAAGACAATATGCTCACAAAAGACAAAGGATACATTAAAATGTTGTATTTTTGTCTGGCGGAATGATCACTGATTTGTTGACATTAGAGAAGTAAAAGTGCAGCAAATTTCAAGTCTATTCTGTGGAACCACAGTAAGCTCAGATTGGACTTTTTCCACTCTAGCAATAGACAAAGAAGAAACGAGACAAGATGAACAACACAACAAACTGAAGAAACGTGCTATAGCGAAGATAAATGGGCACTGTTTCAAAAATGAGAAATATCTACAAGTAGGCCACGTCAAAATTGCAGTCTTTTGCAACTTATGCTAATTCTTGTAGTCTGTTAAAAATGTTGTTTGCTTTATGCAGGAATTTCCCTGATGGTCTAATGGCTAGGATTTGGCGCTCTCACCGCCACGGTCCGGGTTCAATTCCCGGTCAGGGAATCCGTTATGTTTGAAGGAGAACTCACATGAACCCTTAGTTTAGCCTATGCAAATAATGACCCGCATTATAAACCACTTTTCAATAGAGACTTATCTAAGACTTCAACCAACCTTGTCATTTGAACACATCCTAAAGAAGGTGTTTCAAGGAAAGCCAACATTTCTCAGCATTGAATGATTTCTCTGGCAACATAGACAAGGAGATGGAAAATTCCACACTTCAGTAGTGTGTGGCCTAGGTTTTCCATGTCATAGATCAACATTGGACATTGCCGGTTGACATTCTACACGTTTTACTTCAATAATATTCAGCAAGAAGTTTACTTCTGGAAAAGAACTAATCGTTGCATTGGCTGGGAATTGAACCCAGGTCAACTGCTTGGAAGGCAGCTATGCTACCACTATACCACCAATGCCCACTCCCTCAAAGCCACACCACATTAAAACTAGCGCAAAGTTGTGCAAGGAAGAGTTCCCACATCCAGTCCAAGAACCCATCATTGTTGCACAGTAGCCCAAGCCATTCACCTGCCCAGCTATGCCACCACTATGCCACCAATGCCCACTCTCTTGAAGCACTCTCCCAGGAGAATTTCCCTGATGGTCTAATGGCTAGGATTTGGCGCTTTCACCGCCACGGTCCGGGTTCAATTCCCGGTCAGGGAATCCACTATGTTCAAAGGGAAACACTAGTTTAGCTTACACCAACAATGACACACATCCTAGTCCACTTTCAAAGAGAGACCGACCTTGCGTATTGACCACATACCTAAAGA
>CM043706.1:21713957-21783702 GCA_023969325.1 Oryzias curvinotus
TGGAATTTGTCGAATGCGTCTACTAGGAGGATTCTGCATGAGACTGATCTCACACCCCTTTTTGGTTTGTCAACAGTATCAAAGGTCCACGACAGTTGTACAACGACGCCGTTTTAAGGAGCGTGTTCTGGAATCTTTGTTTCTTCTCAGTGTTGAGAGTAGAGAGAGGAGCAACAATTTATTTTTCAAGCTAATTACCAAATTTATATGCTCGGTGTCTGCTCATGCGCCCACATTGTGCACACCCAGCTTCCCCCCCCCCCCCCCCGCTCGCTTCCTTTTTTTTACCCAGCAGGCTTCAGTGCCACAAACAAAAGACTAAAACAAAAAGATGAGCATTACTTCTTCAGGTGCTCTACCTCTTCAGCAGTATTACACACTCAAACCACTTTCTCTCCTGCTAAAACGTGAGCAGAGCACTGTCAGAGTGTCTCCTTGTAATTATTTTTATTAAAAGACTTGTTTTTTATCGGAAAAATGTGTCCTTCTAGGTGGATAAGGGCCTGACTCCGCAGGTGTGAAAAAATTCTATTACCTGGTTTGCATAATTATGTCTTCAATATGCACCCTACTGTATCCTTTTTATTTTCATTAAAGAAGGATAAAGGACAGAGCCTTATAAAATATGTTTTTAAGCCGGAATGTCACTGATTTGTTGTCGTTCTCCTTGTTCTGCCACGTTTAACCCTTGTTCTATCCTAGGCACTTTAACATTGGGAAGGGGTTCATCTAGACCCCGCTATAGAAAGTGTGCTGAACTTTTTTTCTTCAATGATTTGTGATCTTCACTGGTTCAATGTATTACATGACACCTCTCCACCTTATCCACCTTTGTATGGTTAGGGAGGGAGAGAACACGCAAGGGTTCCATCTCGGACCCCATAGGCTAGACAAGTGTTAAAGGTCCATTCTAATCAAGTTTCAAATATGTCTCAGTCCCTAAGCTTTGTCTCTAGTGTTGTTGATTTTGACGGTCAATGTTTTGATTTTGGACACATTAGTTGCAGTGCCAGGATGAGAACTTCTGCTGCCTGAAACACAAGAATGTTCTTCTCTGACAAAGTCTGAATTATTTCAAACACTTTTGGATCTATAACATTATTATTACTTTATTAGATCTGTTTTATGAGTCTCACAAGACAAAAAGACCAAACTTTTAGACGGATTTTCTGTAGTCAAATCGGTGAAGAGAGATGATTGAAGAGAAATTATATTTTTAAAAAACGACATGAAAACCTCACGGCGCTGCTAAAACCCCCCCCAAAAAGTTCCGTAGCATTTGGTGCGTCTCAGTTTACACCCAGGATACAAATATTCACGAACTCTTATTTTATTACAAGAACAGAAAGTAATTGCTCCTTAGAAAATAACCCAGTGGGTGGGGATGGCAATTATTTTTTTTGCGTGGCCTGAAAGGGTGGAAAACTTCATTGCCCTCAGTGACAAGAAGAACAATGGTGTTTTAAAAATCGGGGCATAAATGTTGTCAGCATTGGATTAACTGAATATTTTTTTTATTCATATCATAATTTAAAAGTGACAAAAAACTGCTATAAAAAAGGAAATTTATAGATTGATAAGATTTCTCAATTACCATCTAGTGAATTTTTGATGGAGATAATAGGTATGGTTTTCAGGGGTTTTATAATTATGTTCTGGTATAATAACACAACAATCCCTAAAACCTGTATCTTCAGGTGCATCAGGGGTTGCCCCCCAGCAAGTCAAGAGTGACTAAATAAAAAATCATTTAGATACTAACCAGATTCTTCATTGATGGTTGAGAAAACTGACTCTAAATAAAATCGTCTTTATGATTTTAACATGCTTGTACCATCATTACTGAGGCTAAACTTACTGTATTTTTATATGTTTACATTGTGAACCGAAGAGGATTCCTGTCTGGATCACGCTATGTAACCCACTGCTAACCCATTTGTACTGCTGGCTGAACAAAACAAGGTCAATGAATTTTTGATCATTAATGACGGCATGGTCAACGTATGTATTGTAAAGTAACAGGTACAACCCATCTTACTCTTTGATTCCTAAGACATTACAAGACGGTCAGTTAGTGTCAGGAGCTTGTTAAGAAATCCAACAGCAAAACATCTTTGTTACAAAACTCTTTTCTTTGCTGGTTATTTTTATTTCTCTAATTTTTTAGTCAAAAGCAAAGATATACGTTTCCCCCATTACTGTCTTGCATTTTTTTACATTTTTATATTTAGATCTTTAATGTATTTTACGATTCACAAAACATGCCTTTCATGTGTGTACATGTGTGTTGTGTTTGTGGCCCTGCAACAGACTGGTGACCTGTTCCAAGCGTCCCCTACACTTCACCCCGAGTGGGCCAGGATAGACCCAGGAAAGGCTTAAAATGGGTTTAGAAGTTTTAGAAGCTGAATGTGCACAATGAATTTAGTATTTCAAAATGTTTTCTTTTTGTTTTTTTTGTTGGTCTTTAACCACCAAAGGCCCGGCGCTAGGGGTATAGTCCCAGGGGGATTGATAGAAATTGAGTTCCAGTTCATTTCTATATGTAAGCACCATGTACAGCCACAGTTAAAAGCTGAGCGAATAGATCAAGAGCCTAAAGATGTACCGTAAAGGAAAGCGGACACAACGTCTACGAGAAATGACAGATTATAAAAGCATCAGTCACCCTCTGGTTATTTTCCATGGAAATGTGACATTGTGTTGGGAGAAGACATTTTTTTCAAGTGTTGGCTGACTGGAAAAGCACTCTGTCACTTAGTCCAAAGGGGAACTCCGCTCTGTGTCCAGCGGGCGGGTCGCTTTCTCCATCCTCCTCCGATGTTGCGTGTGCGGTAACGCGGGGGACCACATTCCCCTGCACTCATACATCATTCAGCCACTACAGTGCCTCATCAGCCAGAGCGCTCTCAGTGGTCATGTGGTGTTTTGTTTCAGTGATCACTGAAATGTTTGATCTGTCTTACACACTGCATGATATGAGGAGGAAACTTCCGTTTATAATTGAGATATTACTGATTACTATTGCAATGACGATATAATTGCGATACATGAACCAAGTATGCAGAACGAGCTAATAATGCATCCGTCCACTTCACTCAGAGCAGTTAAGTTAAATAAGCTCTTCACTCTCCTAACTTACTCTCCAAATGGACCCTGTCTACCTGACTGATTGACGTCAACAACTTGGCGTCCATCTGATGCCTTGATTGGTCAACATGCAAACGGGAGTATTTGGTTCGTTACATACTTCAAAGCTACCATAAAGACTGTTTTAACACACTAACCATTATCGCAAAATTTGCCTTCTTTTGCGATATCCGTGATTCCAAGCTTATATCGTGATAATGATAAATTTGCAATTTATTGTTCGGACCTAGCTGTCTCGTCTATCATCCAAAAGTTGCCACCTCCTTGACAGAATTCATAGGGAAATTTAGCGTGGTGATTTTAGTCGCTGTGATGATGTTGACAACCTAATAATAAATTCGACATAGTTGGTTATGATAAGACCAATTCTTTATTTCTGTGTTGGGTCGTAGTATTATTTATAAGATGAATATCAGGCAAAACCACACAACGTTTGTGGAGTGAATGCTTTTCCTGTCTTCTGCTGAAGACCAGTTAGTTTAGAACCACTTGAAACTAGACTTAAATCTAGAGTTATTTTAGACGACTGGAGATGATTGTTCTTGCACAGAAAAACATTTATGACTTCAGGAGATGGATGACAGTTTTGATTTCCATGTGCAAAAAAAAAAAAAAAGCACTTACCTAAAGTCGCCAAATAAAATAAAAATGTTGCTTTGTCAACAACTTTGTTATATTTTTTGTACATCATACTAAATAAAATGACAGATTAGACATGACATTGGCTGCTTATTTTTTGTATAGTGTCGGTTCTTATATGTTTGGGGACTGACATGTTCATGTGTCAGACAGCTTAGACCACTCTAGGTGTGCCTCAGTTCCTGAGAACAACAATGTTGTCGTGTGTTGTAATGTGTGTGGTTCACTCACTAATCCTACCAATCAGTGGTTGGTTGAGGAATTCAATGTCCATCAGGCACACCTGTGAAGATTTGCCCTTTATACACCGCCTGCACCCTTTAAACTCTGTCCGTTGTCTCAGTTCAAAGTCAAGCCTTTGTTCGTGCTAAGTAAAGAACCTGCCGTTTTAAAGTGTACCTGTTATTAAACAAGAACTGTCTCTTCTCTTCACTTTTGGCTTAGCATATGGTTTATTGGACTCTGCTCTTTGGGAGGCTGAGGGAGTTTAACATGAAAGCTGTCATGTAATTGGACCTACACTTGACCTGGTACAATACTGCCATTATGGGTGGTTTGGTACGGGTTGTCCACGGAAGAAAATGGCGCGACCACCTAAGGGGGAGCCGGTTGTCCACCGGAACCATTAAGTGTTTTCGATCGCTCAGTGCACCCATGGAGGAAAATGTTAATGCAGATTCTTGCTAATGCTGCACGTGGAAGTCGTACTGAACAATGTCTTTGGACGGTTGTGAAGTCCGTAAGACGTAGGTGGAGCTGTATAGATTTTTCGCAAGAGGAAAACAGTAGAAAACCAAACGCACTGACCAAGAAGCCATTTGTGCTGTTTCAATTGATAAGGCCGCATGCCCTTAGACGAAGACAGATCGAAAAGACAAACGTTTTGTTTATTTTGTTTGGTGTCCTACCATGCATCCATATTTCCTGTGCGTTCCCTGCACCACGTCATGCATGCAGTATCTGTGCGTTTCGTCCGTTTTTTTACAGGTCTTTGTTTCATCCTTCAAACGTTCACTCTCACTTTTTCATTTGGTCAGACAATAATCTTTTAGAGAAAAAAGTTTTAAACAATCCTGTAATATCATGTCACACGTAGGCCACGAACGACATATTGCAGCAATCGGTCTTTGGTTCTGCATTTCCCCATCTATAATTCCGACAGAGGGGAATTCTCTGACACCGAGCGGCTCTAGCGGTGACGGGTAATCATTTGACGGAACTTATCGGATTGTCTTTTTGCTCTCTGAAGGTTGCCTGATCAGTGTTCAACACGGAACTTGTTGACTATAAAAGGGTAATGCAGAAGCTAGCACTTCTGAAGGTCCACGGCAGTCGGCAGCAGAGCCGTTCTTCACTGCTGGAGAAAATTAACTGAGGATACTGTCGAGGATAGCCTGGAGGCAGGTTGTAAGGAACAGAGATGCAAATAAGCATGACGGAAGGCATAAAGGGCCCTATATGGAAAAAGTAATTTAGGAAGAACGCCTCAAATGTTCCAATCCAAGATTAAAACAAGAAAAAAAAAAGAGCAAAGTGAAGCCCTTATGCTCACTGTTCCTTTCTGCATCGTTCTGACTTGCTATGAACCAACGGTTCTTGACTAATTTAGTCGTTAGGCAATGAACCTGTGACTGTAGGTCAATTAAAGGTAGTTGAGAATATTACAAAGAATTTGAGTTTTATGGAAAAAAATATATTTGTAGTTGCCATGAATGTATGTAAAAATGCGCATCTAAGAGACTTTGAACCAGGTCTTTAGCTCAGTATGTTGGTGTTTAAATGTTCCAGGGGCTTTAAGGTTGAAGATCTGTTTTAGACTACGCTCTGGAGATTTTGAATGGTGCCAAGAAGTCTAGCATCATGGAGGGGTGCGTTATGATGGAGTATCATAACTTAATGGGTCTATATCATGTGTTTTATAAGCCTTTTAGAGTAAACTATATATAGTTTGTTTATATATATATATATATATATATATATATATATCACATATCTATATATATATATATATATATATATATATATATATATTTAAAGATTAAAAGATTGTTATTGTCATTGTGTTTCTACAACGAAATTCTGTTGGCACTCAGTCAAAAAGAAGAAGTAGACATCAAAGAACAAAAACCAAAATAAGAAGATAGAAAATTCAGAAAATACGTCATGATGAATAAACCGCTTTATTGCACATTCAGTAGTGTGTTGTACTGAGGGATGTCTGAGATGAATAAGATTTGAGTCAGTGGGAGATAGTAAGTGGGGGGGTGATGGAGACTACAGCTCTGGGGATGAAGCTGCGTCTCACGTCTATTGTACCTTGTTCTTAAAACCGGTACCTCTGCCGATTTGCAGCACGGCACCAACAGGGAATGTCCCAGGACGGCTGTTGTTCTCCTGCTGATGGCCCGTGCTCTTCTCTTTAGACGCACTTTGTACACCGCGTGCAGGTGTGAGAGCTCAGCTTCCCACATTCTCTGCGCTGTCTTCACCACCCGGGACAGGTCTCTCCTCTCCTCTGCTGCTGCTGTACCACACTACAGCCCTGGCAGAGGATGCTCTCCACGGTGCTCCTGTAGAACTTTCTGAAGAGTCCCAGGGCCAGACCCGCCTTCCTCAGGAAGAACATCCTCTGATGGGCCCTTCCTGATCTATCTATCTATCTATCTAGAAATTAAAATGTCAATTTCCCAAAGTAAAAACCTAATAAATATGGACATTTTAACGAGACTATTTATGAAACTGCTGTGGCAGATTTATTAAAGAATACAATTACATACACCTTGGTGGAGAATTTTTCCTACTGAGCAGTGACCTGACAGTGGGTAAAATAATAGATATCTCATTTCCACAAATTAATATATCGTTGCTCATTCCAGCACTACAAAATGGCAAACGGCACTATACAATGCACTATGTAGTGATATGGTGGGAACTCGGACTACAGGCCTGTCTCATAAACATTGTTAGGTTACAGTAATCCAGGAAACCAGTCCTCCGGGTTTAACGCTCAGTGCTGCATCAAGCCAAGCACACAAACAGCCCGGCCATGCTGTGAGACCAATGTGATCCTTTACCTTCTGTATAGGACACTCATGGAAACTTGCTTTGCACAGACAGCAAGATGATGGTAGAGTGATGCTTTTTAGGCAAATACATCTTTGAAACACTGAGGCTCCCATCTGTGCATTAAGAGGCCAGCACATGCTGCTCTCAGCTCTGCACACGTCTAAGCAGATGACGACGCCGTAAAGTAGACCAAAGCGAATCAGCAGAGCGTTTGGTAACTGGGACCTCCAAGGAAACATGCAGTTTCTAAGCCTGTTTGTCAAGGCAAAACTCTAAAAGCTGAACAAATCAGCAGAGCAAGGCAAATCTGGGAATCTCAAACCGCCATGATTTATGTCTAAGTTGTCTTCTGTTCGGGGTGACGCTGTCACGAAACAGCTTTTCAAAGGTTTATCTGAAAAATCACAGGCGCCCGTCAGCTCTACTCTCAGTAAACAGGAATCTTCTTAACCTCTTGAGACCCGAGCTCTGGTTTGATATGCTTTTTTATTTATTTATTTCATAGTCACAGGGCCCCAGGTAATCAGAATTAACTAAAGAGGTAGTGAAACCCACAATGTGATGTCCATCCATGTGGACGTCATTCCTCAAGATGTTTGGTTTTAAATGATTGTTTCAGATGTTTTTAGTGTTTTCAATTGAAAGGCCAGTAAGTCACTCATCTCGGCTTATGTAAACTGGCAAAATAAACTTCAGACCTGAACCTTTAGATGCTGAAAGTAGTGAGGAAAAACATCCGAATGAGGCCTTTTCTTTGCTGTTAGACCTTTTCCGGACATCCAAGCTTTGCAGTTATGGAGTGAACAAAAGTACAGAAGAAGGAGACGATTCTCCTTCTGCCAAGCGACTTAAAAGGAAAAGTCAATACTATTGCATTTCACACTCTGCTTACAGATCATTTTCAAGGATTTGCTACCTTAAATGTTACAAAATAGTTGCTAATTGCTCCTGTTAATGGCTCTAAAAGTTTCCCCGTGTCATTTGAATCTATTTTCTTGGCCCACTTATTTTTCCAAATCCTGCTGTTACTCTTTTGATTTCGCTCCTGTAAGCCCTCGTCTTTTTACCACCTGTGAGTATACACAGTTTGGTCTTACAGCAAGAAACAGACAAGTAAATAAATCAATGATCACATCAGGGTGGCTGGGCGTCGTCCCCTTAGAGATGGGGTGAGAAGCTCGGCCACCAGCAGAGAGAGCCGTTTCTCCTCCACATCAAGAGGTTAAGGTGGCTCGGGCATTTGGTTCGGATGCCTCCTGGACGCCTCCCTGGGTGGGTGTTCCGGGCATGTCCCAATGGGTGGAGGTCCCAGGGAAGACCCAGGACATGCTGGAGGCAGGCCTGGGAAGGCCTAGCGGTCCCCCCCAGAGGAGCTGGAGGAAGTGGCCGGGGCGAGGGAAGTCTGGGCATCCTTGCTTAGACTGCTGCCCCCTGCGACCTGGTACCGGATGAGTGGAAGAAGATGGATGGATGGAATAGTATTACTTACCTATAAAGAGAATAAATACATCTATGATTCCATGATGACAGATTCTGATCATGATCCAGGTCTGAGCTTTGAGTGAGCGCTTAAGCAACAGTGTCATGTTGCAGGGAAATCACCCCAAAGTGCTGCTCGTGTTAAATATTTAGTCAAAACTGCGTACAACAACATCTCAGATTGAAACTCTTAACACTAAAATGGACCAATGCCGTCTGGTAGCTCGACAACAGGAGCTGCTCAGACGCATTTCTGCCACAGCACTTCTGGTGTTTGATCCATTTTTGGTCAACAAAGATCTATATTTTCAGACATAAACAGAGTTCAGGAAATCCCAGAGCAATGAAAGACAGAACATGTCTGTGTTTGTTTACCGATGTCAAATTCTACTTTCAAATTGAATGGAATATTTTAGCTTTTATAAATAATATAAGTTCTCCACTGTCTCAGGTGCATTAGGCTAAGAACACTGGAATGATTACTAAACCTTATGGAGGGGAACAATTACACAATCCTGATTTTTCTTTTGTTACTAGTTTGTTTATGGCATGTCTGCAAAAATAGGACCTGAAGAATGATGTCCTTTCTTCTGCTGACAGGCTTCAGAGGGAGCAGAGAATCATCAGGGAAAACCTGCGCTGCAGAAACAAACCCAGCTTTCCTGAAGTCGCGGCTTTCCTTCAAAAACAAAAACCTTTTCAAATAATGTGAACAACTGGCAGAAAAAAAACTCTTCCTAAATGAAAAATGTATGTTACTGTTATTAAAAAATGACCCCACATGTAACCACACACACAAGACCAACATTTAAACAATTAGGAACGCATAAATGGGCATTCTAAAAACATCTTTTATTGGAGTAATAATACTGTGAGCATCGTGTCACCTTAGGCAGCAGCGTTCGCTTTAGCTTTGTCAACAGAAACCCTGTGAGTCATGATGCAACGCCGCCATGACCAGCACAGCTCATGACGACGTCTCAGAGGTTTGCTGGGACAGCTGAGCAGCGTTCGCATGTTTGAGTCACCCTCCATGCCAGGGCCTTACTGGACTGTACCAAAAAAAAAACCCCTACAAAGAAAGCAGCCTGTCTGAGCTTCGATTATGTTACTGTCAGACTTCAGCTGATTCAATCCTACAGCAATCTAGTTCTGATAAACAATAAACAAATATTCTAAAACTCTTGGAACAACAAGTATTCATGCAATCTGAGTGAATCGTATCTTTTTTTTTTTTTACAAACATCTGCATGTAATTACTTTATGCGATTTTCATCCAATAAGAAGAAGTAAAACTGAATGGAAATGAATTCATGCAGATGCTGCGTTCACTTATAATTGGTAACACAAAATTCTTTGTGCTAGTTTACCACACAATCCTTTAGACGACAACTGGGGTGAAGGCGGGGTCTTTCTCAGTGTGCCAACACACATGTGGTCACTCAAAACACGAGCCCCCCCCATCCAGAACAACCTCAAGCATCTGAGCGAAAAGTTTCTCCTTTTCTGAAGCCAAAAGTGTCTTTGCACACGTTATGTACCTGCAGCTGCAGCACGTGCTCGGCTATGGACAGCTGATTTCCAATTCCTGTTGTTGATCCTCCGACAAATATATTTAGGTTGGGACTGATTGTTGCTATTGGCACAAGAAGCTAATCGTTTAAAAAAAAAGGTCAGATTTGTTTAACTGAAAGCTTCTTTGAATCTGTTGAGTCTTTGACCATTTTCTGTCAGCTGAAGGAACAGCTTTGTAGCGGTCCAGTTGGCATTCCTTTTCAGCTACAATGACCCTGATACTTGCTGGATTGCAAAACATTCTCCGTTGAAGTGTCACGCTCCAAACTTTGAGCAGAATACATTTTTCTGTTCTACATGTATTCCTAGAGTGTAGTTTTCTGAATTGACCAGTAAAGAAATTAATAAAAAACCTTCCTGCCCAAAACCGTGCAGATTTGACTGACATGACGAATTTAATTCAAACCTCTGTGCAGGATTGTCATGGAAATCCGTGGTGCTAGCCAATGAACAAGCTCACAGTGCTAGAGCATTACAGGTACATTCCTGTGATCCCACAAACATATCGGAAATCCATGAAAATTGTGGGGCTGTTTCCTTAAAACGGCCCATGGAAACTCCAGAACTGCTCCTAAATCCTCTGGGAAAACTGAATCTCGCTCTTCCTGAAGTAGAATGTTTGGCAGGAAATATCTGACCTTTTGCTAATGAGATGTCAGAATTACTAGAACAAACTGGTGAAGGTCTGATAGCCTTTGCAACAGAGACATCTAGTGGTCTCACCTCGAGATTTTCCATTGGAGGATTAAAATGTAAAAAAAATACTTTTTTTTAAAAAACATGTGAAGGAGACAGACATTTCTATAACTCTTGATATTTTTATGAAAACTGCTGGTTTCTTTTGAAAGATCTGTGTGTTTGATTAAAACTAAGAGTGCAGAAGAATTTAAAGAGTTTTTACACGGAGAGCAGAGAACAGGACGATCAGGATAAGCAGGTTAGATGTTTAAGCAGCCCGGCTGCTCGTTTATCAGTTCAGAACCCGGGCTGTTAGCAGTTATTTTAAATTAGTGATCAACCTTTAAAGCTGACGAGAGCAAAAGGAAATCTTTCAGACAGACAGCGACTGTAGATCAAATTATACAGCAGCGCCACCCTGAGGACAGAACAAAAATGTCAATCCAAGCCATTACATTTAAAGAAAGGAGAGAAAAAAAGATGTGTATTGAAAACGACAAACTTAATATTTCAGATTCCAAATTCAACCAACATCACTGGTCTTTGAAGTAGCCTTTTGTTTTTTGAGAGGGTGGCTGTAACATAAATGAATAAAAAACAGTGGTTCAATATCCTTCTGACTACCCACAATGCAAATGTGTCCTATGCAGAGGGCATTTCTAAAGCTGGAAATCTCCCAACCACTGCAGGAACTCCTTTTGGTTCAGAGGATATTTGAGGCTTTTCAATTATACCAAATGTGAAGGGGTGGGGTTCTGGGAATTGTAGTTTTGGAGGATTAAAAATGGACTGGACCATTTTTTCCTCCTTCGATACCATCCAAACCTAGAGTCTGGGTTTGGAGTCTAGAGTCTATTTTACAATATTTTATAATAGGTGGGAATTGTTTTAAAGAAAGTGAAAATAAATTATGAATTGTCAAACATGAAGAGGCAGTAAAGTGACCAGTAGAATTGAAAAACAGCTCCAAAAACCAGGGCAACAGCAAAAACACAAGTGTGACAAAACAGCAAACTTCTGAAATGATTAGACAGACAAAATGTAGGGATAAGAATGAAAGATTGTAAGAATTACAAGTCAGATTGCGGTCCACAATCATTGTTGATATGCCCTCCAGAGGGAGCTCACAGTTCACTGAAGGCATGTGGATCCAAATGTGTTAAAAGGCCATTTTCAAAAGGAAAGACGTTTCCTTTGACGTTTGGAATA
This sequence comes from Oryzias curvinotus, assembly GCA_023969325.1. Taxonomy (NCBI): domain Eukaryota; kingdom Metazoa; phylum Chordata; class Actinopteri; order Beloniformes; family Adrianichthyidae; genus Oryzias; species Oryzias curvinotus. Next base: position 21,725,754 of record CM043706.1, read on the forward strand.
AGAAGGTGTCTCTTCCAGAAAGGTTTCTCATTACTTTTACTGCCTGACCTTTAATTGATTGCCGCAGCTGTTTTGAAATTAAAATTAGTAAAAACACCACAAGTGAGTCTCTTCCTTCTGGCCCCTCCCCTCTGGGGTCACCACAGAGAATCATCTGCCTCCATCTAACCTTCTGCATCCTCTTCACTCGCATGTCCGTCATGGCTGCTCTCACAGCAGTCTTCTACATTCCTTTCATTCGTGCAGACACTCTTATGGGGTCAATTAGGATCAGTCTAAAAAACAACAGATTGTAATTTAAACAAAAATGAAAACTCGAAAAAACACACTGTTCACTTGGAGGAATTGTTGGCAATTTCAAAATAAAATTGAAAAATGAAAATAAAATAAAATAAAAAATTGGAAATTTTAAAAACTTGAATAAAAGAAAAAAAATAAACCTAAAACTGTTACTAATTAAAAAAAAGTATTAATCTTTATTTTCAACTCTTTTTTTTTTTTTTTTTCAAAAACGAAAATAAAAGTTGAAAATTTTCTTTATATTGAGTTTTAGGTTTTTTTATTCAAGTTTTAAATTTACATTTTTTAAAATTTTCAATATTTCTTTTAAGTTTACCTTTTTTTTTCTTCAAATTTACAATATTATTTCCACATTTTAGATCATTCCTTCAAGTTAACAATGTGTTTTTTCAAGTTTAAAACTGTTTCCAAGCTTCCTTTTTTAATTTAAAATCTGGTTTTTCATTTATTTTAAGCTGATTCTAAATTGACACTCTTACGGGCCACGTCACACCCAAAACCTTCCTCCACCCCGTCCAACCTTCTTGCACTCACTTTCCTGCACTCTTTTGTTCTGGATCATCAATCCAAGGTCCTTAACGTCCTCCACCTTCTTCTGGAGTTCCTCGTTTATTTCCTTCCAGAGAAAACCTCCACCTTTCTAGATGCTCCTCTACCCGCTCTCTGCAGATAAAAATATCACCTTCACCTGCAACAGACCAGCTGAGGCCACACCCCCAACAGACACTTTAACGGGTCTGAGCATCACCTGGCTAATGAAAGTTCTCTTCAGCCCCCCAGTGGTGGAGGAAGATCTTCTCTGTAACTTTGATCACATTTGAAGGATGTTTGGGAAAGTTGATCTGTTTGGTCTTCTGCTTTACTCAGATTGAACTTTGTATTATTTTTTGGACGGTGAAGGTTTTCCATCCATCGTTATCGATCATCATCAGCATTTTGTTCCTGTTAAAAGCTCTATTGGTGATTCCTGACCTCAGCTGGTCTGCATGACTTGAAATCATTGAACGTCCCTTTAAAGAATTGATCATATTTGTCATTAAGAAAAACATGAAAAATAAAGGCAAATAATACAAACATTTGGTTTTTACATTTATTTAATATGTTGTAAAAGTGACAGCAGATTGTTCAGATGAAAAATCAAAAATGGATATCATAAAAAGCTTTTGTAGTTTAGCCTTTATTATTATTATTATTATTATTTATTTATTTATTTATTTATTTATTTATTTACAGACCTTCAGTTAAAGTTTCAGTTAAAAACAACACAGCAGAATGTGATTTTTGTAAGATATATTCACTGTTTTCTTCATGTTTTGATGAGAACTGTTCCAGTAAGTCAACATGATTTCAAAGGTGAGTTAAGTTTCTTCAGCTTCTTCCATTTATCTGATCAGGCTTTGGTGTATTGATCCATATTGATCCATAACATTGTGATCGTGCTTTAAAGCCCCCATAAGGCCTGTGGGGAACCCAAGACAGTTTAGCATCAGTGGGACCCCAAATTTACCCTGATCCGTCTGCGCCACATGGGGAGCCCGTCTCACAACAGTCAGTTTGTTTTCATTGCCTCTGTTGTGTCTCCGGTCTGTCCCCCCTGCCCCCGGAGGAATGGTTTGTCCTGCTACCCCTGTGATGAGTAGCTCGTCCCGCTTTCTTCGCTCATCCAAAACCAAAGCAATCAGAGCTCAAGCCCTCTGAGGTAAATGATGTGGATTTTTGGACCTCCATAATCAAACTTGACGGGAATATCGGTGTTCACGTCCGTTATTGCGTAGTCAGTGGGCACGTCATCTGAAAAATAAAATAACATTTTAATTTGAAAGTACAAAGGACGTTTTTTATTTTGAAACTCAGACCTGTTTCAGGTTCTCCGGCTTTTTATTGCGACTTCACACGACAATGGAAATAGAACTGCTGCATACAGAAGATGGCGTTGCGGTGCAGAGAGATGGATGTCAGACGCAGACGTGACGGATGCAGACGTGACGGACGCAGACGTGACGGACGCAGGCGTGACGGGCGCAGGCGTGACGGACGCAGACGTGACGGACGCAGGCGTGACGGGCGCAGGCGTGACGGACGCAGGCGTGATGGGCGCAGGCGTGACGGACGCAGACGTGACGGACGCAGGCGTGACGGGCGCAGGCGTGACGGGCGCAGGCGTGACGGACGCAGGCGTGACGGACGCAGACGTGACGGACGCAGACGTGACGGACGCAGACGTGACGGACGCAGGCGTGACAGGCGCAGGCGTGACGGACGCAGACGTGACGGACGCAGACGTGACGGACGCAGACGTGACGGACGCAGACGTGACGGACGCAGACGTGACGGATGCAGACGTGATGCAAACGTTCTGATGGATTTTATGAACGTTCTGGTTTTTTTTGTCAACGCAAAGGAGACGCACCGCAAACAAACCAGTGAACCAGTCAAACTTACTGGTTCAACTGCAGTCACGGCGTCAGGCAGCGCCTTGGTCTTTAGCATAGTTTCCTTCCAGGACTTGTCCACCTGCAGAAACATATTGTACTCTGCTGGCAGCTGTCTCTTCATGTCTGTCCTCATGTCTGAAGCCATAAGTTCTCTGTAGATACAGCCAATTTCTTTGGCAGGTGAGCCACTCAGGCTGGAAAAGAAAGTCGACGACATGGAGAAGTAAGAAAGAGGCTGTGAAGTGAGGCAGAAGAGATGACTTGAACAGAATAAATAAATGAATAAACCAGATGGAAAAATATTCAGCAGAAGAGAATGTCCTTAAAAGCAATCACTTCAAAAATATATTGAGGTTTCTTCTTTCCCTCCACCAGGGGGTGGTGCTGTTTAACAGGATTGAGTTCAAATCTGTATTTGGATCTGATGCCATAGAGGGTTTTGCATTTCCAGCACCAAGAAGGCGACTCCAGTCTGACAGAGCTATAGAAGGCAGATAAAGCTGCCATATCAGCAGAAGAATCACTGCTTCACATGTGAGGGGCACACACAGATTGTTACCAGCGTCAGAGTAAACAGGCTCAGCAGTCTCTGCAGTTTGTCCACCCTGAACCTGAAAGCAGACACGTAGCGAGACGATGCCACTGCTTCTAAGTCGACAGTGCTGTCATCCAGGAGTCCCTTCACACAAACACAAAAAGAGGATTTCAGAGAGACAAACGCCATGGCGGTTTCTCTGTAAGTGCAGCGCGTTGCCACCTGGATCTCATCGGTGTCTCCCAGGATGAAGGCGTCCCTCGAGTCCGGGTGAGAGACAACAGCGAAGCTTGTTTTCTTCCTCACATCCTCAATCTGCAGGACTCAAAAAAGGTGCTGAACAGCATGCACTCAATTTCCTACAGCCACTTAGTATATCTAATGCAATTGTGTGTTAATGTCTGTGGCTGCACATCAGCCTCCCATGGAACTACATCCTGCTTTGGGAAACTTGCACTCCATTGTCATCCAGTCATTCTGGACTTCATGGAACACACGGTCATTACAGGAAGGTAGAGCACACACCTTTGACATGATCGTCTCCAGCAAAGCCTCCTCTGAAGTCTCCTCTGAAGCCTATAAAGGTCATGAGATTAGAGGTTTCAGAGATCCTGATGGACGTCACTTTAAGCAAAAATGAAACAATGGAAATGAAGCAGGAAATTCAGGCTTTGGATGATTAATGGGTCTCCAAATTCAACATAATTAATAAGAGTCTTGTATCTGTATACAAGTGCATACACTGATGACATTTGCTATTGTTTACCTCATATAAATGTATTTATTTGGCATGGATGGAAGGAGCAGGGGAGCTGATGCTAGATGTCCTTTAATTCCCTGCATAGATTAATATGTATTTGGATCACTGCAGCTCCAGAACACAAATGAGTAAAAATAAACCTGTGCAGAGGCTGGATTGGCATGTTTGGCAGATTTTGTCAAATATTTGGAGGTAAGTATGTTACCCATGCATGGCAGCACATAATTAAATGTCAGCAGTTGCTATTTAACAAGTTTCTTCACTTTATTATATAAACATGCCATCAAAAATTGACACTTCACCAAAAAGGTGAACTGAAAATCTACAGGAAATGTCCCACTTTGTTGGTACTCTAGATCAGGGCTGTTCATTCCTGGTCCTGGAGATCTACCACCCTGCCAGTTTTCCAGCTCTCCCTGCACTGCTTTCTGCTGATTACCTGGACCAGGTGTGTTCATTCAATCAGAATGTGGAGACATCTGATTGAGCTAATCAGCAGCTAGCAGGGCTTGGAGATCTGGAAAACAGTCAGGGTGGTAGATCTCCTGGACCAGGAATGAGCAGCCCTGCTCTAGATGAATGAAAAGGATGGGATTACAGGCATTCCCAAATGACTTGATGCACTTTCAACTGTCTGCATACGTTCAGAAGATCTGCAATGTCATGCTAAGCCTGTCAGGAGCTGGTGGTGGAGCACCCAAAATGCAGGAGACCCGGCTTGGTGACAGGAAATAAAACATTTGATAAACAAACAGAAACAAACAAAGTAGAAAAGAGCAGATGGCCTGACACTAATGACTTAAAAAACCAGACACTTCTATACACTGAGGGTAATTACCGGATGAACAGTAACTGAACTGGACTGGATAAATGAAGACACTGATTCTGATACAGGGGAAACAATAGAACTGGGGCCTGTTTCAGAAAGGAGGTTAAGTGTAAACTCTGAGTGAGTTAACCCTGAAATCAGGGAAACTCTGGGTTTTCCGTTTCAGAATGGGAGGTTTGTTAAACCAGAGAAAGCAGAGTAAGTCAAACCCGTTTCTGAAAGAGAGGTTACTTATACTCTGAGTCAGTGTCCATGGTTACTTATGCTGTGAACCTAACCTGGTCGGGAGCAGGTTTTATTCTCTAAACTCAAGGTTTCTGCCGGTCCCCTCCCCTTTTTAAAGACAAAGCGGTATTTTACGCTTTAACCTTCATTGCCCACATTTCCGTCACACAGAGACGGTCTAAGTGACAAGAATGGCTTGTTCTTTTTTGGAGGACCCAATAGACGAGGAGACTGCATTAATTCATAGAGAATTATATTTACCTCGTACGAGGATTTTGAGAGGACTCGATTTTTTGTCATTTCCCCACACGTTTTTGTTTGAGCGTTACCGTTTTTCGTTGCAGTCAATTACATATATACAATGAAAACAACATTAGATATAGCTATGTAGATGTTTCATATGTCAAATATTGTCAACAAAGCCTACATCATGACATGCTCAAATTTGACCTGATTGAATTATGTTTTTATACTTCATTTTTAGCTGCTGCCATGTTCTTTTACTTCCCGCAGGATTGCATCTACATGAAAATGAAATCAGGGTCATTGAATTAGATTAATGTAACAATTACTTTTTGGAAACACAATTTGATAGCACTGCTTACTTTCTTAATCCAATATAAACCTATACCACTTGATCAATACAAGGGTAGTGTTGCAGCGTGTTTGTGCTGAGCGGGGTGCGATCCACGAGAGACAAGGGGAGGGGCGAGTGCAGGTGCAGATGGGGGGGGGGGGGGGTGAGCACGGAGCGGAGGCGTGTGCGTGGTATATATTGTGTGTTCGGAGGACGGAGCACTTAGTTAAATAAAGAGAAGGTGTCATTCCCAGAATAACTGTTTTGGGGTCATTCTTAATCCGCTCTGGAGGTTGAGGGTTTTGAACGGGGAAGTGAACCCCGAGGGAGAATTGCCTTCTGAAGGAAATCTCCGCTGCGCTTCTGACCACGGTCGGAAAGACGAGAGAAAAGAAAGGAGAAGTCTTCGCGCAGCGAAAAGGCCCGTACACACCGGGACGAATTTCGCCGGCGATTTTCGTCGGCGAAATTCGCCTCGTGACTAAACAAAGGGCACCAATGAGAGTGTGCACACCGACGCGAAAAAACGCCACGCGTCAAAGCGTCAAAAAAAAAAACCGCCTCGGGTTCGTTTTTTCTTTTTGACGCCTCGCGTCGAAATCCATTCAACCAATGAGAATGGCGCTTTTGCTCACGTGTCTGGAGCTTCTGAAGTTACAGTAAAACACAACTTGGGGGCGCTCAAACACAACACTGCCTTTCTGAGCACACATACCAGCAAAGAAGATAGACGCCAAGTAGCGGCTACACTGCCGCAAAGAAATAATGACAGACATTCTAAAATATCCCCGAAAACGCTCATGAGACATTTTCAGCTCTTGTACCAGTCGATAAAACTCACCATGTTCTTCTGACAAGCGCGTAAATAGTGGCTCTCTTCTTCTGAGTGACAAGCGATTACCTTGTGTACAGCGCCATCTAATGTCAGGGAATGAAATTGCATGTTCAGTCGGCTCATCGTCAGCGAAAATCGCCTGGGTGTGAACACAAAAGACGTGGCGAAAAACGCTGGCGAATAACGCCTGGCGAATATTCGTCCCGGTGTGTACGGGCCTAAAGGTTCAACAGTAGACACAAGTTCACTTTAAAAAACACAATTGCATGTATTAATATTAAACTGACCAACGTTTGCAAGAGGGGAAGGTTAACAAAAAGTCCTCTAAACATTACCGACGTTAAATGCATTCCCCCCCCCCCCCCCCCCATTGGTTGTACACTATGCAGCATTTCATGCAATTACACCAGGAATAACACTTCAAAAGTACACCTAAATATCGCCATTTTTTAATTTCACACCTTACGCTACTTAAAAAGTTATTTATTACAGCCAATATTTTGTAACAATGATTTAAATGCAAACTTACGCATTAACTCGAGCAGCTCTGTTTTCCCACGCTAACTGTCTCTGTTTTGCAGATGCAGCGGTGTTGCTTTTCTTCTGGAATATGTGCTCATATTCACTGTAACTCTGCAGCAGCACGTCAAGTTCAGCTGGAGAAAAATATGCAGACCTCTTTGTTTCCACGGTTGCCATGGGGACTCGTAATATCTGCGCTCCATTGATAATGGCTTCTTATGGTCGCGGTGCGCACGCTCAACTCCGATTCAGTCCACTCAGAGTTGATTAACCTAACTCCGATCAGCTTCTCTGAAACAGAAAACTCAGAGTTGTTAATCTCTCGGTAGACCAACTCAGAGTTCAAGTTCAACCTCAGAGTTGGTTGAACCTCCTTTCTGAAACAGGCCCCGGGTCAGGAAATGTTTGGGATTCATTTGTATTTCTAGAAAATAGCGCGTCCAACTGTTCAAACACAAGTGACATCTGAACCGTGGTTCGAACAAAAAATACAATTGGCGCTTCATACGTCATCGACCACGTGATCTGCGCTAGTTGATACACGGCCCGTATCATTGTGCCGAACCACTCTGCTTCATGAAGGTGAAACACGTGGTGAAGCGTCCGTATCAAACGGGCCATCCCTAAACAGAACCCTCACAAAGTCAACAGGGCTTCCATCAACGTCACAGATGGTTCATTTCTGTTATTTTCTGTGATGACATCACAAGATGACAGCAGATAGGTTTTGACTGGCACATAGAAGATTTAGTAGCAAACGTTTCATGCTTACTTTGGTGGAAAGAACCCTGCTATGTGGAGGTAAGGATCTAGACTTTCTTGCCTTTTTTTCTAGTGTTCTCCACCTGTTACAAACCTCCTCTTCAGTCAACGTATTTCAGCTACTGTACTTTACTGTAAAGTTGTTACAATACTTAGCATATAAGACGTGTGATACTGTGGGAGGAGGAGTCTTTGCTTCATTCATCAGAAGCCTTAGGCCTCAATCACATGTGCCTGTACGGGGTTAATCTGTCCGAGTGCTGCGGGTTTTCCCCGGGCCCGTGGAGGGTCGTATACAGAAACAATCAAAGCTGTTACACACACGTATGTTGTATGAGTAATGCTGTTGTACCATGACCGTATGCAGCACTCTAGTCCTTAGTGAGGTGGGCACACTTGCCCCTTACTGACCACGAACAAATGCTGCACGCACGGGTGTGCAGGTAATATGGAAGTGCAGGTAAGATAACTGTAGGATGAGATCACAAAACACACAGCGGGCTCCTGGTGCAGTGCGCAGGTTTTCAGTGGTCCGGGGCGGGGTTAAGAAAAGGGGAAAAATCCCAACGACAAGTCTGCGTTTCACCTATTTAACCATTACTTACTCTTACGTGTTGTACAAGTTTTCACTGTGACCATGAACATGTGCATGAACATTTTTTCTCCACAGGCTCACCGAGTGGTCTACAACCTGTACAAGTTTGTCCGTTTTTTGCCCCAGGACAGCCTGTATCCACCCATAAGGGTAGTTGTGACTAAGGCATAAGAAGTGAGACATTTGGTTCCCACAGAGGGCTGCAAGAACAAGACTTTTGGTTCTTCTGACCGGAACGTCACGACAAGAGCAGTGGATTCAGACCGAACATGGCTCTTCAGTTTATCTCGAGCTTGGAAATCACCCTGACAATGTAATATTAAAACCTTATTAAATAGACCAATCAGTGGGGCTGCAGTCCATCGTATGTCCATGGACAGTTAGGTTTATGTTTGACAGCATGTCTGGCTATGATCTGGACCAGAATGTGTCATATTCCAGGCCTTGAGGACTGGTGTCCTGCTGCTTTTTTCAAATATTCCAGCAGAGTTGGTGGGAAAACAAGCAATGCATCGGCCCTGAAGGACTGCGGTTTGACACCTATGATCTGGGCTGTGTTAGTGGGGTTGAGGACCTTAAGTGGAGCCCAAAGGCTGGCTCATAATCTGTGCGAAGCGCGACATTTGTCTTCGGTGCAAGGCTGTGAGAGAGGGAGCAACGGTCTCTCTGCACTGAACATCATATTTATGAGAGGCACAAGAGCAGAACTCCTGTGACGTCCCCCCAGGGCCCTCCAAGTGAAGCACATGTCATGTGCACCAAACATTGTCACCGCTAAGCCTACAGCGACAGCATGACAGCAACAGCAGAATTTGCTGTTTTTGAGTAGATTTAGGAGGAAGAGAGCCGCATGTTTGAAGCAGAGGAAGGAGGGTGTTGTTACTAAAAGTTGCTGAAGAAATGAAGAAGGAGACACGGATGTCTGTTGGAAGCAGGTCACATCATGTTCGCTTGGAAGAAAAACTTTGGTAGGGGGATGAGTCAAAAACAAGGTGCAGGAAGTCTATATATGGTGCTGTAAGACCAAATCGATGTCCTTCCTGACATAATGTTTTGCTTCTTGATGAGTATAAACCAACATTACATCTTCATCTGCACTTTTCTGACTCGACGTTCATGAAACTCTGGATTTTGCACAAACTACATCTCTATTGAGTTGAACAAAAACTCAAATCTTTCTTTACATTGTTGACATTTTTGATCTTCTAGGAGCTATGGACTCTAACACCTCACGAGATGAATCCCTGTCTATTCTTGTTGAATACGAAATGTCAGCTGTTTAGCAGCCCTAGTGTTTTTGTTTGTTTGTTTTATTCAACCAGTGCCATGTGTTTTAGAGATAAAAACCAGTTAGTAAGACACACAAACTCTTCTTTTTCCAGTCATTCACGCAGGCGCAGTGACGTGCAACGGGGTCTGTAGGAGTTATAGGGATGTTGGAGCCAACCAGCTGTTGTCGGGCGTAGGCAGGGTACCAAGGCAAGGTACCAAGGCAGGGTACCACCTGGAATGTGTGGCCGAATCCAAATTGCTTCCTTACCCCTATGGTTTCTCCATACCTTTACATTTATCCCGTCAACCGGAAATATATGGGAAAAAAATTGTGTTATAAAATTTGGACGTTACTACAGCTTGATGACATCATCAACAGTCATAGGTCAACGACATTAGCGTGACATCAGCTCAAAGTCGCTATGGATCTACCTTAAAAAAACACTTTTGGACACCACCACAGCTAAATACCTCAACAGTTGGAGCAATAGGGAGGAGCAAGTCGGTTCCTTTGTCAGTCCTTTGCAGGGATCAAGTATTCATACTGGAAACAAACGATAAGTTCATCTTCCCATCTGCTCTACGTAAAATGTTCTACTGGTTTTTAAAAAAGCTGCTCCTCTCTCCAAACATTTTTAAGTCTCTTGTCATCACTATAGATTTTATTGGACAGACAGGTGCTTTGATTGTTTTTGTTAAAGTTTACATTGAATTGACACACTTTAATTCTATGTTTTCCACATTGAAATTTAAACACATCAGCTGAGTTTTCTCCTGTAAACTATGTGGATTACATTCTGTCATGACAAATCAGGGAAAAAAATGCATGCAGCTTGATCGGTTAGTACCTCATGTATCGCCTTGCCAAACGAGAAAACCCCAAGCTCTTCCCAAGCAGCCAAAGTAAGCTCCTCAGCATTCAGCGGGGCGCACACCAAAGACTCCAGTGACTTCCAGCGCTCTGGTTTCATACTTGGGTTGCTCAGATCAGCTATCACAGGCAGCTGCAGGAAACAGACAGATTTTAATTAGATAGCACGTCGGAAATAAACCTGTGGCAACATCGTTCATGATTTCCATCTGCCGAAAAAGAAAATCGATGGCTCCACACAGCCACCCTCTGCTTCATGAACTCCACTTTAACCTTTAAACCCGGGACTGAAGTGTTTGGAGGCAGCTTCTCCAGCTTCTTGACATGCTCACTGAGTTTTTCAGTCTGTGAATAGAGCCGCTCAAGGTCCGCTTGCTTTAATGTGCTCTAAAAGTATGTACAAAAGAAGAACTGTTTTTGCTTATGCATGCATGCAGACCAAGCTTACATGTAAATTTCACATTAGCATCTCACCTTCCACCGTCGCTCATATAAAGTGTGGCACACGTGCAGAGACTCCATAAAGAAACCCTTTCAGCAACTTCAACAAAGCAAAAATTGCTGAAAAGAACCTTGAATGTCTTCTGGTAGGCATCTGCAGCTCCTCTATGGAGGTCTGGAGCTCACTCAAATAAGGACACACTTCAGAATAAGCTTCATTGATGTCTAAGAATTATTGATTTTACAATTAAAAAAAACATATTAACAATGAAAAACACACGATGGAGGATAAAAGAGTGTCATTCAGAAGGTTACAAGTAAAAGACAACTAAATAATGCCCGACGAGGTGTCGGCCCTTTCCTACTTATACCATGGTCACGTACGAAATAGATAATATCAAATCAAATATTAGTGCTTGGAACTTATTATCTTTGTAACTAAAAAGCAGACTACCATATTTTCACGACCATAAGGCGCACTTAGAAGTTTAAAATTTTCTCCAAAACGTAGGGGGCGCCCTAGGAGGCGGTGCGCCTAATGTGTTGTTGTGGGATGTAGAAGAAGACGGCATGAGAACGGGGGAGGGAAGTGTGGCTGAGTGAGGTTTAACCCTTGTGCTATCCTATGACCCCCCCCCCCCTTCCATTGACGTGTTCTCCCTACCATGACAAAGGGGGATAAAGGATTTCATGTAATCTATGGACACCAGTGAAGATCACAAATCATTGAAGAAAAAAGGTTCAGAGCACTGTCTAGTGGGTCTGGACGACCCCACTCCCAATGTCAAAGTGCCTAGGATAGACCAAGGGATAAGTAAAGAGACCAGATGGGTTTTTTCCACACGTCTCTGTTCATCTGTGACTCCATGTGCGCACATCTCACAGACGCTGTGAAAAAAACAAGTGCAGCAAATGAACGGGAGGCTTGATGAAGGAACTCCAACCGCTGGACATCGGTGTGAACAGGGCGTCGATGGATGACGGACAGCGAACACACTTTCACTAAGACAGGAGGCAGCGGCGGGCGAGTTATGCCACAGTTTGTGAATGGATCGTAGAAGCTTGGGCAAACGTGTCAAAAGCCGGCATCTTTCATGAGGAGCCGCACGGCAACGAGACGGACTCTGACGATGACGAAAGGCGACTTGGCGTGTTTGATAGAGATGTAGCCCAGCTGTTCATTTCAGATACAGAAGATGAGGACTTTTGGATGCTGTTTTATGACTAAAAAATAAAAATAAATCACAACCAACTCAGTTTTGTTCCCCCTGCCGTTTTTTAAACACACACATCTATGTTTTAGTTAACTGACCCTGCTCTGGTCCAGATGCTGTATAAAGACCAACCAGTGGAGGAAAGTAGTATATACTAAACATCATGTTCAGTGATCCAAAGCATCAGTCGGCTCTCACGTGTTTTTAACCTGAGCATTTCAAAACGTTTAGACAACCCTGATTTAAGCTGATTTTAAAAGCAGTTTACCATAACTTTAATTCTCCTGTGGCTCTGCATCCAGATCCAGACTCTCATAGTCCTTGTATATTTCTGTGAAATTCTCGGCTTTGTTTGTTTTTTTGGTCTTTTTTTTTAAAACAAAGAATAGACGATTAAATCCTAAAGGAGCTTAAAGAAGCAAAACAGTAAATTCAGGTTTTAATGTGGAGAGACTGCAGAACAAACCACAGAGATGACTCTAATAAACTGACCTGAATTTGGAGTTTGACACTCTGAAGATGGAGGTTTTTCTCCACGAGAGACTTTAAACAGGGACAGTCTTGATATTTAGGTTTTGAAACCTAAAAAAAATACAGTTTTTCCCGCCATCAATCACAGCCTGGATAGACTTTAAAATGCAAAAACAAACTTTTAGAGAGGGAAAAACGGGTTACGCTGAGAAGACCTCTAGGGGCCGTCAGACTTTGAAGGCGATCATTTTCACTAAAAATTATGAAATTGCTGTGCTATTTGCTACTATGTTAAATAATACTCAGCATTTTAACCCAAAACTACCAGATTGGACAGATCCTTTGAAAATAGAAATGGTGTCTAAAATATCAATAGTGAAAACATACTATTTTTTCCTGGTGGGGTGTTTATTTTGAGAAAACTTTACATTCTCCTGCTCAAAAGAAAAAAAAACCAGATAATGAATATGGGTCAGGATGTGTATTCTGTGTAGTCTGGATGTCAAACAGTAGTAAGTGCTTCTTATCTTGGCTCATTGCCCAATCCTGTATGAGAATTAACAACATAATCAAGGCCCTACAGGCAACAAGGAAGCTAGCAAACGTAGAAAGGTGGAGATAATTCAGCCTCCGATTTTCAGACCTTATCTAAAGGAAGGCTTGCTGTTCCAGACTGCATTTTTAAACCAACCCCTCTGTGAAACTATGTGATAAGAAGCTATTAGGGGAGGCGCTGAGCAAGCTGTTTCACTCAGACCTTTTAGAGCACCTGTGGCCTCACACCTGCAGAACTCCATCCCAGTCCAGCATCACTGGGGTCAGAGGCTCAAACAGAGCTGTGAAAGAAACAACCTGGAGCAGGATTTTGGGAGATTTGCAGCACTTCGACGGCTGCACCAAGCTCTCTTCCAAAAGTAGGTGGCAGACAAGCGCTAGTAAACAATAGAAAAAGAAGAAAAAGCCCCCCCATGCATTCCAGTGTGAACACCGTGGGCTAAATGCAGGTTCAAGAATGGGCGTTTAGCACGTTCTTGAACGTCCTTCACATGCTTGGTGAGTCAAACAGGCACAAGAAATGAGCTTCCTTGTTCACTCTATATTCTTTTCAAACTCTCCCTGACCTGTGAGGAACAGAGATCTACAACTTCATGTTTTTACATTTGACACCAACCCAGCTTTATGCATGCACTGACTTATTTCTGTCAGTTTGGAAAGATATTCTGACAGCGATTCCCTGCAGACACCAGCAACCATCTTCGTCAGCCGTCTCTTGTAGATTCCTAAAGTCCATCGATAACTGACAAACAGAGAGACAATGATCGTTTAAAGAGCTTCACCATGACAACCACAAACATGGGGGAACACTGTGACGACTGTACCTCCTGCATTTGGCTGCGTTGAGAGTCCTGGAAATGTTGAGGTGAGTAGGAGAGCTGGTTGTTGAAGTGACACAAGCGTCTGGCTCTGATCTGACTCAGCACTTTGGTGACTTCCATCGGCGTAGGACTAAAAAGCTGCATGACATTTAAAAGGTGGATCAAACTGTCCTAAATACAAAGACAATGTGTTTCAGTTTGAATAATTTGCTTAAAGAGAGCATCAACACATATACCGGCCTGACGATAAAGAGACGTTCCTTTAGGAACTTGCGAATCCTGTTTGGTTTGTGTTGAAGGACCTCTCTACGCCAGGTACGGAGGATGCATCCCTCTCCATGAAGGTTGGAAGCAGAGGCGGACGCTACAATCCGTGATGCCCGAGGAGAGACACAATTAAACGTTACCTCTCCTTCCGAAGAACTGGATGCCGTTTTTCAGAAAGGTTTGCCAGAGGTGTGACGTGTTTGAGTGACCTAAAAGTGCACCAACTTTGTCCCAGCAGGATGGGACTCGACTCCATAGTCTGCTTTCTTTCTGTTTTTTAATCTTTTTTTTCTTCTAATCAATGCATTTATTTTGGAGGATTTACTGGCTTCCAAAGGTTTTTAGAGGTGCTTGCATTCAATTAAAATAGCGTTTAGAGTGGAGTTCTGCTATGCAAAAATAACCTTATAGAGGAAGATAAGAAACCTAAACACTTTACAGGATGCAGAACGTGTTGATGGATTGGTACAGCTTTCAGTCGTCATTCATCCTGGTCACTGAGCTGTGCAGCCGACTGCAGGTGAGGAGGAAACTGGTCACCCGATGATCCAGCCTGGGAAGTACATCCCATAGTTATGCTAAACCGGTTTGACTTTGCAGGACGTTCTTCTTCATCACAGCCTTCAAGAAGGGAAAGAAAATGACAATTGCAAAGTTTTTGTAGCAATTATCAAGCACCCAAAGTCCTTATGTTAAATGGAATCAATGTGATCTCTGTGAGGACTGGATCACATCTTCTGTTGTTAGAAATGCTGAAATTGCTTCAAATAAAACAAATCAATGTTGCTTCAAAAAAAAATTGGAACAGAACCAGAAATAAGCATTTGTACACTTTTAAAAGAAATTGTGAAAACATGTTGTAATGTTTGCCATGTTAAACAGTTTGGTACATTATGAAACTTGCTTCTTTTCTTGAAATCACTTATTAATGAGCAGTCAGATGTGAAGTTCTTCATGAGGGTTGGTCCAGATTCCTTTTTAGCTCTTTTGAATTCTTTTTCCCTACAATGAAGCTTGTATTTTTCTTTCTCTAGTGATGTTTTTAACTCATTTGAATCTTGTGACATGATAAAAATGTTCTAACTGATTTGTTCTACTTGTTGATCAGAACAGAGAACTGGAAGGGAACTTCTTGGACTTGTCGTCTATTGGCTTATTTACATCTTCTAAAACATTTTCCATCTTTCAGAATCAAGCTTATAGAGATAATCCAAAATGCTGCTGAGTTTTAACCAAAAAAGAAAGAACAGGAAGCATCAGAGTAAAGAACGTCCAGCTTTAAATTGTAGGTTTGGTTTGGTGCTGATAGGTTGCTGAGCCCACTGAGGTCAAGGAAGGAAAAAAAAGTGGATTTTCCCCCAGGAGGAAGTTCATTTTGGGCATTTTCTTCACCTTCACCTAGAAAATTAAAGAACGTCACCACAATGACAAGATGTTGGGGAGATCAAGTCTTTTGGTTGTCATGGGAACGTCTTGGTATTCAGCTGTAAGAGCTGAATGAAGTTCAGCAGATCTCACTGAGAAGGCTGCCTCTACTTCCCAAACCCCAGACGAATCGGAAATAATAAATAGAACATCTATATTTACAGAATCTTTAAATTAATTAATTAATTAATTTAGATTTGGGTAAAATTGTAATGATTTAAAGACTCACAATCATCTTATGGCCTTTTTTTGATGATGCGTAAAGAAAATTACATTTAAAATGGCCTTTCTGAGTATTTCTTTATTCAAATTGTTATGAACCGGGAGCAGATCAAAGAATGATTGAAAAAAAAAAGGGGAGTATTTGTGACACTGGGCGGGGCCACAAGCGCCCCGCTGATGCATCCACCTGCAGACAAATAGATCCATGAACGTCTTTGTTTTTTCTTCGTCCGGATCTAAACTGGACGGCTGAATTGCTCTGTCACTATTTCTGTTGTCGGGTTGGGGGTGTGAGGGGCTGTAAGCTAGCAAGAGAGCATGTAAACAGAGAGCTCTCAGTTATGGGTGACGGCACTGGTAGCACTTCTCTGACAAAAGCAGCTCTAAGTGCTTCACATAAAAACGATTTCCAAATGTAAAAACCAAAAAGCAAGAGGAAAAAAGAAATATTGTAAAACACACACAATGGCCCAACCAAAAAGATGTGAAACCGAACTTTGGCCTGATACTACATGTGGAAACGATATATAGGGTCAAAAGATGATTGGAGTGGAACTTTATCTGCACACAGTGTTTTGTAATACACCCAATTCCCCGGCTGTTCTTTCTTGTTCTGTATGTTTGTTGTATTTTGCATTTTGATAAAAAAACAAACAAAAAAAAACGCATTTCCTCACAACGTAACGATGACTATTTGAAGTAAACTACATGACACAAACGCACTGTGCTGATATAACAAACTTTATTTTTGCAAACTCTGAATCCAACAAAGGAAAGTGTTGTCGTCAAAGTGCTTCTGTTTCTATTCTGGCCGTCTTCCTGCGTTGAGCGGTCAATATCCCCAGCTGAAAGTAAAAAGGTTAATGGTGGGACATTTATGGAAGTACCTTCTGAACATGAAGTGGAAGTCTGCGAGGCCCTACCTGCTGCACAGCCGAAGCTGCCTTCTGTTCAGCCTGTGTCAGTCTTCTCTGGAGACGAGCGGCTTTCTCCTGATGTTCTCCCAGCTGCTTCTCATACTAAGACAGTTCAACCCCCGTTAGTGAGGAGGAAACATTGCTTCCTCCTGTCTTGAGCTCCAAAGTTGATCATTTAGTTGAATTCTGAATCCAACTACTGTTACCACGGCTCTCCAACATTTAGTTTGGCATCTCCCATTCTTTATTTTACCTACTATACATTGTCAAAATCTGTGCTGTAATTATTGACTGTATTTCAGAACTGGACTGAGTGGCCCCTCCCCCTTGGCGTTCCAAACAGGAAGTAGCTGCTGGCTCCAAGAAGCCAAAACCCCATAGACTTCTATAGGGAAGAAAAACAGCGTCTCTCAGTCGTTCTACTGGTCAGAAGAACCGTTCTGGATCAGAAACCTTTTTAACAAATTCTTGCTAATCCTCATTTATGGTTAGAATTTTTTCTGTAGTGCAAGTTAATAATAAATAAATATAGGCGGAGCCTGCTGGCCCCCATTTTCAACATTCCAATTGACCGATTCTCCCAAGCTGGCTTTCATGAGGTAGGGGTGTGAACTTCCAGCAAGCTCACTCCTGATTGGTGAGAGTGGTTGCCGTAGAGACGCTGACTCAGACCGACTTGGACCACTCACTGCATCTTAACCTTATCTGGCTCCAACATGGCGCCGTCCGTATCATAGGGAAATGACGACTGAATCGACTTCATCTCACTGTTTCTTTGGGCGGCGTCGCTCTCGCTCAGCCCGGTTGTCTTACACAGTCAAAGGTTGTGTTGTTGTCCAAAAGGCGAGCTACACAAACCTCCACAACTGTATCATGGTCTCTTTCCAGCTGCGCCTGGAGCTCTCGAGAGCGCTGCTTCTGCCGGTTCAGCTCGGTTCTGCAGAGGAGAGCAGAAAACGTTTCCTGCTGTGATTTCCCGTGCTTCGGCGGTTGTTACTCAGACGGCCAGATGTGTCATTTGTGGTGCACGTTTCAAACAGAAGTGAGATGCTTTTTGGATAGGATTCATCCACAGAAAAGGGACCTAAGAATGTTCTGAGTTTTTTTTTTCTTTTTACAGGGTTACTTCATAGAAAAAAATGAGCATCTAGTAAAAGAGTTGTTTCTTTGCTCAAATTTCCACAGCTGCTCTGAGCTGCAGAGACTCTGCAGTGTTAGACTGCATTCAAACAGAGGTCTCTTCATGAGATAGACACTGTCACTGTTATTTTTTATTTTAAAGTATGTATGTAGTATTGTTTTTTTTTAATATCCTTTATACGCCCTGATAGGTCTTACTTTGGTGTGGTCGGGGACTTCTTATTAGTTTCTAGTTGTTTTCGTGGTAATAATGAGTTTTTTTTCCTCTTAAATAATATGAGGGTTTTTTTTGTGGCTTCATTAAAATAACTACTGACGATGACATCTTACCAAGTTTTTTTTTAAATGTACATTCTTTTTCAATCTTTTTGGATTTTAAATAAATTACTTTGATATTTACCAGAAAATCTTTTAGTATTTATTTTGTTTGAATGGAACAGGGCTTTGTTTTAAGCACCGGACCTGCAAAGACATGAAGACATTCTATAAAATGGAATAAAGTTAACTCCTGATGAGTAGGACAAACGTGAGGCTTGGGAAATGGAGTCCTTGTTGGTCAAAGCTGGTTGAAGTCCCACAAATGTCAGCATAGAGCATAGATGAACTCTTACTTGAGGCCTGTGATTTTGGCTTCAAAGGCCTGCACCAGGTTCTTGGCTTCTTCCGTCCTCCGTTGAGCGCTCTTCTGCTGCGCCGCGAGGAGCCGGGTGAGGTCGGCGCCGGAGCGCCGGCTGCTTTCCTCCAGCTCCCTCACCCGCGCCTCCAGTCCCTGCTCCTTCACGCTGTGCTCGTGCTCCATCTGTGAAACCTGGAGGAGGAAAGGAGGAGGAGGAAGTTCAAGCCACACAAATCACAACTAAAGCCGTGCAGGGAAGCAACCGAAGCTGACCGAACAAACAGAAAAACACAAAAACCTGCTACTCGTTGAATTCTTTCTTGCATGGACTCTTTCCCTTTAGTAACAGTTTGAGTGTGTGGATTCACAAGGCTGCAAAGACCTGCTTTTAATAAACAGTCAAACCTTCAACACGAGAGAGCAGCCACCGTACATCCATGCAGAGATGGGGGAGGAGGAACAGCCTCTACAGATCTCAGATTTGATGCTTCGGGCCGCCCTGAACTGAGAGAGCAGATTGTTTCCACGATTTGTCTGTCTTACTGCATGTTTGAGCGAAGGTTTCACCCCCGCCACACTAAAAAAAAACTCACCAAAATTTGGACGCGCCTCGTAACCGGTGAAAACCAGTGCTCGACTTAAAATCAAATAAAATCACTAAACAATATGATAATAACAAATAACAGAAAAATCAATTCAACAAAGTACAAAATTAACAAAAAATAAAGTGGAAAAAAGGGGTAAAAATCTCTCATGGGGCTCAAAACACAAATTGACAAAAAAGTTCAAAGAAAATTTTCTCAAATTATTATGGGATGGCTGCACGACCTACAGCTTGGTGGCCATGTTGTGGCAAAGTGGTAAATTTGGCGATTTTTTTTTTTACACAATATGTGAAACGGAGACTTTTGTTCACATATTCCACAAAGTTACGTCTACAACCACCGCCAAAGTTTAGTTGACCTTTGAACTCAGTAGGAGGCAGCCATCTTGAATAAAAAAAGAAAAAAGAAAACTACAAATTTAAGCTCCTCCTACTGATTTTAACCTATCACCTTCTAAATCCTGGAGCATCATTGGGAAGCTGCTCGGGGAAAAATGCAGGAATTACAAACAGTAGATTTTGAATGGCGTTAGCGTGGCGAGCACCAAAAATGACGTTTCCCTCTCGTTTGCATATAATTTACCAGAATATAGCGAAGATTTAATACATTCATCTTTGGTCCAAAAATACGATATGATATGAACATATTAGTAACGTGGGCGTGGCAAACAAAAAACCTTAGTTGCCAAAGAAAATCCAAGGAATTCTCCTTTGCTGTTTCTGCCAAAAATGACATAAACCCATTTGTCCACTTCAGGCGATCCAAAACTAAAATGGTTGCTATGGAGATAAGACCAAGAGAAAAGCCTCCATTAAAAAAAAATGTTGTATTTTCAAGAATTTGTCAGATGCAGCTCTGTTCAGGATGGCAGGGGCAGAAGGGTCAGCCAGTGGGGGGCAGCGGCAGGCAGCGCCTGAGGGCCATTGTTTACCTGTTTCTCTTGCTTTATTCTAGTATTTTCCACCATTTTTGGGGCACTTGACTCCTAAAATTTTTCCGCTATTTTAACTATTGAACTATTCAAATGTTCAGGACCTTCCGCTTTTTCCAGCTATGACTTTTGGTCCTTCAAATCTTTGAACTTTTCAAGATATTCAAGGATTTTTGCCTCCATTGAAATACAGGGGGAGTCCTTGGTGCAGAAGCTCATTTCTTTCTTTATTTTTTGCCAATTATTAGACTTTAAGTTTCATTTTCATTCATCAATAAAGCATTCAACCCTGTGTTTTCTTCTGGAAATGCAGCTCCTTTTGGTTCAAAATGTCTTTGGGTGTTGGGGGTGTTTTATAAAAGCCGAGGCCCCTTGCATGACACAGTCATTTGTTGTCGTCATGCCTGTCATGAACTGCAGCATAAGAGCAGGCGGAAGGAGGAAGGAGCACACCACTGTCCTCCTCACTTCACCCAGGCTGTTCCACGTTTCTGTGAAACGGGGTTTCTGGTGGGGATGAACATGACCACCGTGGGGGTAAAGTGGGTGGTGTGACCACACAAACTGAACAGCTACTTAGCCACGCCACAACTGTAAGGAGTGTGCCTGTGTTTGTCATCATTCATGCTCTCTTTCCCTGCACTTTTACTCAACTCAAAAAAGAAAAAGAAAACTAGCAGACATCAACAATCTTTTTCGGCTTTAGGGGATTTGAGAACTTTTCGTGGGTGTTATTGCTTTGAAAATACCGAATAACTGCTCTCTCATGTATCCCAGAAGTGAGTTGCTATGGCGACACACTAACAAATACCAAAAAAACATGTTTGAGTTTGATGAAAAAGTTAAGGAATGTCAAGGACGCTTTTGTGTGTGTGTGTGTGTGTGTGTGTGTGTGTGTGTAGGTGTGTGGGTGTGTGTGTGTGTGTGTGTGTACCAACAACCCCCGTTATTGGCATTGTGTAGGTTTTGGACAAAGTATTTGTTAAATGTCTTGTCGTTTTGTTTTAAAAATGTGATCATGTTTTTACTTGAGCACTTTGGGTAGCATAAGCTGTAAAGGTGCTATAGCAATAAAGTTTTGGTTTGATTTTGATGTCCACACAAACTACACTTGCAAGCACAGATAATAATAATAATAATAATAATAATAATAATAACAATAATAATAATCTCTTGAACAGCACTAACGCGTCCCTTATGCCAGTGGTCCCCAACCTTTTTGTCACCGTGGACCGGTACAACGCAAGACACGTTTACCGCGGACCGGGGGTGGTATTTTCTCTTTAGTAATGATAATAACAATAATAATTATAATTTCCCCCTTGTCAAAGCAACTTTCTAAAGAAGTTTGTTTTTTGATCATTTTGGTTGTTTGGGTTTAATTTTAGCGGGGTTTATCACCTGATGTTTGGAGTCGCGACTTTGACATGTGTTAAGTGTGACGGATGTAACAGACAGAATCCGGTCAATTTTCAAAATAAAATGTTTTTTTTTTAGAAAAAAAAAAAAAAAAAAAAAGGAAATTATTTTTTTCTTTCTGTGCGTCCCGGTGCCAAAATTTCCCGCGGACTGGCCGGTGGTTGGGGACCACTGCCTTATGCAGTCTGCAAAATTCAGGGAGTATAAAAAAGGAGAAATCCTTACGACTCTCCTGCGTCTCCCCCCTACTTACCCTAACATGCTGTGTGCCTGTAGAAACATTTCTGCTCTACTGAGTGGTCTACATTTGTAATATGTTGTGTGCACCGCCTGTATGCCCCAAACAGGTTGGTCCTGTCTTTGCCCGTATCCACCTGTAGGGGGCAGCTGACTAAGGCGTTACCTCCTGCTTGGCTCTCTTTTGAACCAGCATGGTGGCTTTGCGCAGCTCCTCCATCTCTCTGCGCAGCTGCAGGTTTTCCTGCTGCAGTTGCAGTCGCTCTTCGCTGACTGACACGCCGTCGTTGTGGGCTGCAGCCAGCGAGCTCCGCAGCCGCCGCACCTCCTCCTGGCACCGAGACAGCTCCTCGTTGTGTCTACAGAGGACAGCAAACATCTGTCTTCCTGTCCAGGTAGCCCACAAGTAAAGCAGAGCTGGGAATTTCTTACTCCATGTCCATTTTCTTGAGCTTTTTTTGGGTGGTTTGGAGAGTTAGCAGTGCGTCGTCCTTTAATCTCTCAGCATCCAGACACCTCTGATGGAGGGCGTCAATCTTCTGGAGCTCAGGCTCTGCCCTACCCTCCTTATAAACCTGAAACAAAAACACCTACAGCTAAACGGCTGGAATCACAAAAATCGAGCAGGCTTCAGCGTTTTTTCTTTTACCCTTTCCAGCTCCTCCTCCACGGCCTTTCTCTCACGCAGGGACCGCTCAATCTGAGACTGTTTGTCTGCACACTCCTAAAAAACAAAAAAAAAGGTTCAAACGGAGAGAGACGGGGGTCAAAACGCTGGCCAAAAAAGCAGGCAGTGCAAGCAAATGAGAAGAGACTTCGCTCAAATAATTCAGGATTTGATGTTTTTACCAACTGCAGGACAGACAGCTCCTCTGACATTCGATGGATCCGGATGTTGCACTGCTTTCGTTCATTTTCCACCTCATAAAGACACAAAACTCACAATGTATATTATTACCCTAAAGGATTTTAAAAAGCTTCCTATAAACACTCACTCTGATCATCTTCTAATCTATTTTCAAAGCGTTCCCAGTGATCGTTTAATTATAATTATGCCGTTTTCAGACAAAATCTAAAAACCCTTGTCGTTTTCTAGGGCAAAGTTTCTGCATAGCGGAGCTCATCAGAAATTCACCTCTGAGTTGTGGGCGGGACTTCTGGAAAACAAAGACGCTCATGGATCTTTTTGTCTGCAGGGGGATGCATCAGAAAGGGGCGGAGTATGAAAGTAAAAATGTGTCTAAATGGACGATGATTTGTAGATTTGTGGATTCGTCCAGCGCCTGGGTCCACGGGGAACACGTTGATCGAATCTATTTTTTCAAATGTTAAAACCCATGATTAATAATAAAGCTGCTCAATAGCCCTGGCCCTTTTGTCCTGCTACAACAAAGATGATTTTCCTGCTGACGTCTGACGGTCCGCTGGCAGCCGTCTCGCTGCATGTCTGCATTTAAAGCACGAACAGATCATTTGTCATTAAAATGCAGGAAAAAACTGACCTTTTTCTTTAGAAATGCATTTTTAGTTCACTCTCTGTGTTAAAACAAAATGACTGAGAGACTTGCTGTCACATTTGAACGTTTATCAGAAGAGTTTTTGAAGCAGGAAGTCCGAATCTGTGAAGATCTTTCTAACTTTACCAAGTTCTCTGAGTCCTGCGATCTGATTGGCTGACTCCGCCTCCTCTAACCCTCCCTCCCCCCCACTTCCATTTTCGGACACAGATCAGTTTTGACACAAGGAATGTGTCAGAATTCGGAGCGCAGTTGTAGCGCTCTTGTGATTTTTGCCAGCAGATTTGAGCAGTTGGAATCACAGATTTGAAGTTGTAACTCTAAATGAACACAAGCAGATGGGAATTTGTCAGCAGAAGATTTTTACACACAGATGCAGATTTTTGATGCACAAGTATTCAGATTCTATATTACAAGTTCTCACATCAAATCTACAAGCTCGTCCATTTAGACACATTTTTACTTTCATAGCGGAGCCTGGAGCTTGTGACCCGCCCCGCATATTTTCTACGTCACAAATACAATCTTTTTTTAAACAGCAGATTTTTTTGTCTGCTCCCAATTCACAGTGATATTGATATAGACACAATCAGAAATTCTATGTTAAGCTCATATTATTTGAACTTGTTTTACATATTCAGAAAAAAAACAGCAGTTAAAAACACCAAAATCATCTTTATTTATTTATTTTTCATAAAGCGGGTCTTTGAGGAAGGAGTGAAGATATTTTTGGGACTCATTCTGAGTGAAAACCATTTTTATTGTCATGAATATTTTTGTACATATTTGCTCCAGGTCATCTCTGTTTGATTGATACGCCCTCTAAAAATGTTAAAACACACAAAAACATGCGGTGCTCAAGGGTATAAGCTGCCCTTATATGGGCATCAGCAGAGCAGGTTCCTGTAATTACCTGATCAGAACTTCTTCAATAATGTTGATCTTTTAGGAATGCAGCATGAATACATCCGATTTTTGTGGAGTTTAACAAACTTCCGGTGATATAAATGTTTATAATCAGAGAAGGGTTTTGTGTAAAGAAATGTTTAACTTTTATTTTTTAATTCAATCATGGCGTTGGCTGCATTTTGCTCCCTAGATGTTTACCTTTTTTGGACCTGTTTAATGTGAATGGCTGAACGTTTGCAGACTTTACAGGAAATGTCCCACAGCGTCTGAACACAGAATGAAGCTGGACATGCCGTTAAAATTCCATCCTTCGTGCTTAAAAGTCTAAGTGGTTTCTACATCCGCAGGTAAGTCGGAGTTCTGACTAACACTCACAGGCACTTTGAGGATTAATTCTTCATTACACATGCTTGGCTTCACTCTGAATGCCTTTGAATAGGGATGAGGGGGAGGGATGGGAAATTAAGGTTAAAAAAAGTGTCTGGCTTCTGCAGCTATTTTAAACTAAAGTCCATCTCACTGACAAAAGTACCTGGAAGGTAATAAAATGGCTGCATGAGTGTGCACGGTGTGCAGAGAGTCTGAGGCATGGCTCAGACTCTCTGAAATATCATCGTCTTGGTAAAGGGCAGTCAGAGGGTAAGATGGCAGCCGGCGCTTCAGTCACACCGCGCTGCATTAACAGGATTAAGCAGTTGAGGAGTTTGATGAAGAAGACTCATTTATCGAGCATTAATCATCACGTCTTTGGTTGAGGTTGCACGGGGTGAAAGTGTTCTGCTTTGCTTTGGGCTAGATGATTCATGTGTTTGGAAGAAAAAGAAAAAAACGATTGGGCTCAGTCACCTACGAGGCCGTAGCTCAATGTAAAGCTAATTAAAACTCAAAAAAGTCGGTGGTTTCATCGTTTGATCTTTAGGAGTCTTCAAAGGGAAGCGCGCAGCATTGGCATTTCAATCCGTGACTAAATCTGCTGCTTTTAAAGAATGCTGTGACTTACTTCTAAGCTCATAAGCAGATTTTTTAGCCATGCCCTGAAATATTCACACATGCATTGTGCAGATCTTCACCTCCTTCCTGGTTCTGACAGCAGCCTCTTGGATAAAGAGTTTGAAGGCCTCCTTGGTCTTCTCCAGCTCCTCTGTCTTCTGTTTCTCTCTTAGAAGAGCCTGTCAGGTGAAACAGCAGCGATTCAGAGGCGAAGCTGGGAGAAAGCCTGGTCCACCTCTAAAAGCCGCTAAAGATAGTCAACCTGGTCCTTGTGCAGCGTGGCCTCCTCAGCCAGCTGAATGTTCTCTCGGACTTTGGACAGAGCTTGGTGTTTCTCTTCCTCCAACGTGGTGCAGCGGCCCTGGAGTTCCCCCACCTTCTTCTCCCACACAGCTTGCTCTCTGTGAACCGCCTCGGCCTCCTGGGAGGCAGCTTTTAGCCTGTAAATGGGGAGGAGAAGTGGAAATCAAAGAACTATAGCTCGGCCTTTCGACTCTGAACCAAGCAAAGAATTCCATGAGTTTATCCAGCAACAGCAGGGTTTTGAGGTTTTGATAAATAAAAAGTGGTTTCCTGCTTCACACCACTTAAAGTTCGTGTGCCGGCTAAACCTCGCCACCTCGCTTTCATCCACGTCCTCCCATCTGAACAGATTTATTTAGTCTAAGGAAATCTTTGCATGGCGGTGGTCTAAACTGGTCATGCTGCTGTTTCACATCAGAGGGAAATGTTCTCACCTGGTTTCTAGTTGACTCAAGGTTCCCTGAAGCTGATGGAGTCGTCTGTCGGCCGCGCTCTCACGGCTCTGAGCCTCTAACAACTCCTCCTCCTGCAGGGGTGGATGTAGAATGCATGTTGGACAACTGCAGGAATCCTTTGACAGAGGCTACAAAGACTTGTGACAACAAAATCCCAAGGATTTTAAAATCTTTTTAATGCAAAGCTTTTTTTTTTTTCTTTTCCTTTACATTAGTTCGTTAAATTGACTCAAACTCCGCTTTTTTCAGGTCTTTGTGTGTTCGTTTGTAAAAATGTAAAAAATGTACAGTAATACGTTTTCTTATCCAACAGCTAACCTGAAACTTTCCAATCATTTATCTGAAAACATAGAGCTGGATGCAGTTCTCAGATAATTTTTACTCATTTATATATCTGGATAATTGAACTGCGTGTTTATATATTATGATCCTGGATCTTTTCCTATTGTTAAGTGGAGTTATGAAAGTTATTCACCAGCTTGCTTAAAGTCCCACTTTAATCATCTTTTGATATATTTTCAAAGTGTTCCCAGTGGTCTTTTAATTACAATGATGCTGTTTTTAGACAAAATCCAAAATCCTGGGTGGTTTTCTAGGACATAGTCTCTGCAGAGCGGCAAACGTTCATTAGAAATTCACATCTGAGTTGTGGGCGGGGCTATTATAGGGCACATCCCCACCCCTCGTTCCGCTCTCCTGCTAGCTTACAGCCCCTCCCACCGAACAGTACATTCATAACAAACATAGTGATCAGTGTCAGAGCTATCCAGTTTAGATCCAGATTCCAGCCCGGTCCTGGATCTATTGGTCTGCAGGTGGATGGTCAGAATGGAGCGGAGCTGGGAGCCTGAGGTCCACGCTGCATATTTTCTGTCACAAATAAACTCAAACTGCATTTTTTTTCTCCTCCTGCTTCACAACAAGTTGGATAAATCCTCAATACTGAACTTAAATTTCTTGACATATGGTCTCCATCATCAGAAAAACATTTGAATGTTACTGAGAATGAAATGCAACTCACAACTGCAAGCCCTTTTCTGTGCGAAACCAGTTGGACGTTTTAATGATTGTCCGTTTCTTGCAGAGACCCCAGTAAAAGCCAATACATGATCCGTTTCTCATCTGTTCTGCAACAGCTGTCGGGTGCAAACCCGTTCTTAAACAGATTCTTTTTCAATCCCTTACCCGTCTCTGGATTTGTTCCTGCAGATTCTGCAGCAGTTTGGTCATCTCCTCCACTTTGGCTGTGGCTGTCCTCAGTTCTGCTTTAGCTCGTCTGTGGCGGTGAAAAGGGGGTTAAAGTTTAGGCACGACCACGGGAACGCCACTGCTGTCTGCGAGACATCTATACCAAATACATCTTTTTAGAAATCTAAGCCAACCATAACATTAAAACCAGCTTCCCTCTGACTGGACACCATGCAACAGTTTGTGAAAACCATGTGAAGAATTACAGAAAACATTTGCTGTCAACAAAGGGCATATGTAAGAGTTAATGGCCGACGAAGTGTGCACTATCAGAAATCTACGCACTTTGTGGAAGCAAAGCTTCCACAAAGTGCGTAGATTTCTGACTTTAAAGGCCATTAACCCGCTTATCCCATGGTAACTTTCAAGAAATTGAATATTCAACCAGTTTTTACTACTTTATTCTTGTTATATTTTTGGTTTGCAACGCTTTTTGCAGAAAAAGCTAACTATTTGTTACGTGGTTGGGCGCGTTGTCACGGTACCGCCCCTTGGCCAGCGCCGACCTCGAGTGCAGCGGCAAAGGAAAGCGATATACAGTGAGGTCAATAAGTATTTGACCACCCTGAGATTTAGCAAGTTCTCCCACTTAGAAAACATGGAGGGTCTAAAATGTTCATCATAGCTGCATTTCCACAGTGAGAGACAGAATCTGAAGAAACATTCAGAAATCACGTTGTAAGATTTTTTTAAAAACAATTTATTAGTATATTACTGTGACAAATAAGTATTTGATCACTTGATTATCAGATAGATTTCTGACCAGCAAAGACCTGCTGTTCTGCTTTGAAACAGTCCAACTCCACTCTGCTCATGATTCTAAATTAGTGGCACCTGTTTGAGGTGGTTAGCTTGTTTTTTGCTTTTTTAAGGCGTGCGGTTATCGCTATGGTACATCACTTTTTGATGCCCACCCAGCAACCAATCAGAATCAAGAACTTACCCGGACCATGGTATAAAACAAAATACTGAGTTGAACTTTTGTTATTGACCAAATGCTTATTTTCCACCATAATTTGCAAATAAATTCTTAAAAAAAAAAAAAAAAAAAAAAATCAGACAAAGTGATTTTCGGGATTTTTTTTCCTCCATTTTGTCTCTCATGGTTGAGGTTTACCTATGATGAAAATTACAGGCCTCTCTCATCTTTTTAAGTGGGAGAACTTCGGTGGCTGACTCCATCCTTTTTTGCCCACTGCATGACGGTGCTGCTGAGGTGATGACCACTCTGTGGGCGAGTGTCGTAATCTCACACAGCAGGAAGTTGGAGCACAGACCTGAACAGAGATGCGATGCATCCTTTTGGCCAACTCAAAAATAACACATGCTGCCACATGGAGTCCTGTCGGCAGATCATCGCGGAATTTAGGAGATGACACGTCCCATCCCAGCGTCCCATAGACAAATCTGTTGGGTCTGATCTCTCTGAAGATGTAAGGGTAGACCAGAAAAACGTGACTCTCAGGAAAACTCATTCCTTCTGAGGGAGAAACAGCTGACCTCCAATGGTTTCTGGCTGCGTTTGTGACTGCAGCTCACAGCTCTCCCAGCAGATCAGTCAAACGCAGGAGAAAAATCTCACCAACTAAATGCATTTTTTACTTTAGCAGCATCCAAGTCAAGAAGAAGTTGATCCTTTGCAGTTTTATTGTGGTTTTTTTTTTAACACTTTGAGCCCATCTTCAGTTCTGAAAATATTTCTTACAGTGATAGCTGCAAGACGACACACGTGTCACTCTCTGTCTGCACATGTTTACGAGAAACATATGGAAGAGCAACAATGGATCTACAGATATCAAAGAAAAAAGCAGGACCTCGCTGAACCCACTAACCGTTTGGACTAAAGACACGGACGGAAAGGGGTAATAGTGACTGAAACGGTCAGAAACAGACCTTTGCTTCTTGATTTAAACTTTGACATAATCATTACAATGACACACTAATAACACAAATACAAATAAAAACAGTGGTAAACTTAAAAAAAAAGATGGAAGTAATTTGTCAGTGGAGACGGATTTAAAAGGAGGGACGGTCTGAGAGACGTCCGTCAACCTGTCAGTCAGTCGGTCTGCCTGTTTGAAGGCTGACAACAGTCACTGTGTCAACTTATACTAGAGATCATTGTGTGTTTGCATTTAGCTAAAAGAGAGGCACCAAGGATTTTGTGTTGCATTTTTACAAAAAGTTAATTCAGCCTTTATCTTAGAAGACAAGTTAGATCTCAGAATTCAATTCCATCTCATCTTTCCTTCTAATAAAACTGTTTTTTTCTACATGAGTCTCAGTTTTCACTTCATTAAACAGGGTTTGGATTATATAAGTTTGCTTCCTTCCACTCCCTGTCAAGCAGTCTTTGATTTAACGTCTAATTATCCTAAGTTTGATACGTCTATATATGAATGTGTAACTACTGATTGTGTTTTTTTGTGCATTATTCTTGCTTTGATTGCTTGAAATAAACCATTTCAAATCAAAAATCAACCAAATGGGCTTCATCCATGGAGCTGTGGTGCATTTCCGGTTAAAACGAACACAACTGAGCTACTTCCGCTTGTGGGTAACTACGTGCATCAATTTCCTGAAAACAGAGAACAAATCCATGTTTTTTTTTCACATTGTATGTTAATGTGTGTTTACACAATGAGATCAAAAGGAGAAAGTTTGCTTCCAAAAGTAAAGGAAACAGCATTTTCATGTAAACAACACAGATCTGCTGTCAACTCTCCAAACTGGAAATGACTGAGCGGCCTTACTTGGAGAGCAGAGGCTACACGTGCGTATAGCTCACCAAACACTAGTATGAACGAAAGAAGCTGAAAGCATTCAAAGTAGTGAAATTCAGTTCACAGAAAGTGTGAAGGCAAATGAATCTTAAAAAGACGTTGAGCTAAGTTCAGCATTTCTTCTTCCAGGTGCCATAAATCTGTGAGACAAATGCGTTTGATTCATCTCCAGCTGAAAAAGTGTCTGGTGAAGCAGAAAGAGTGTCACGGAGCGGCCCTATTGCTATGCATGAACTATGAAGCGAGACCGCCTCCCGCCTCCCGCCGCCCCGGTCTCAGTTACCTGAGCTGACTGTGGAGCTCCTCCATTTCCGAGCTTTGCTCCGCCACCGTCTTCAGGAGCTGCTGGCTCGTCTGCGTGTGGCAAGAGAGACACGACTTCCATTTGTGTTGCATAATGTCAAACACTCCGCCCCCGTTTGTGTCAAAATCAATTTTCACCCTAAAAAGTCTCTGAAAAGTTTCACTGTTCCTCCAGAGGAGAGCCACAGACGCTCCTGTCAGTCAGCCCGTCTCACCGCCCAAACAGAAGGATTGCCTGAACAGCCAGTTAGGGGAAGCCCCAGGCTTATCCAGTCATTAAAAATGCATTAGAGGGATATAATATCACTATACTATCTGCCCACATGCTGTAATACGACCAAAGTTAGCAGCAGATGTATGTAGAGGGCCAAGTCGGGTATTGCTAAACAGATCCAGATTTGGGGCGATCAAAGACAGCAGGTGACAGAAAGGGTTGTGCGCTGAAAAAGAGGAAAAATACTTTGAGGATTACAGAAGAAGCTGACAGACCATTTCTGCAGGAGGACAGTTCTGGTCTGAGGGATTTAGAAACCAATTCACTTAGTAACGAGACTAATTATTAGAGGAGGGTTCATTTCGGAAAGTGCACAGCGTTTCGATCCCGTGGCTAATTGGAAGGAGGTAATCTAACACGCTTTTAATTAAACTCTACTTACTGATTCCAGCTTCTGATTGGCCACTTGGAATTTGTAAGAGTGCTGCTGGAACTGAACAAGCTGATCCTGTGAAGGCAGAGAAAAAAAATGGGGCATTCAATAGTGTTTAAGTGCTGGTAATTACCTCCTGCTTATGGGGAGTATTGACTGAGACAGATTAACTGTAATTAACCTCACTGAAGAATGTGGCTCCACCTAGTGGCGGAAGAGTCCAGATCAGTGTTGCCAGATTGGGTGGTTTGGATTCTGAATTTGTGGACAAAACGGATTTGGACAGGTGGACATCATTTTAGCGAGTTTGGGATCAGTTTAGTGGTTTTTGATTCGTAATTAAAAAGCCGCCCCCTTTGGAAAAACTGTGACCGGACAGTGTCTTGGCTTGTTCCCAACCATTGCTCAAAATCCAGGGATTTCAATCTCGAAGATTCTCAAAGAATCTCGAAGACAGTCAGTGTCATCTGACCTTTGCCCCTCCAATCAGCATCTTGGATTCTTTAGGCAATTGTCTACACCACTGAAACTGAAAATAGCTGATGCCCACAAAGCAGGAGGGGGCTTTAAGACGACAGCACAGAGTTTTCAGATGCCAATGTCCTCCGGTTTGGAATGTAATTATGGAATGGCGCCAACAGGAACAGTGGAAGCTAAAGCGAGATCTGGAAGACCAAGACAAATCTCAGACAGAGTAGCTTGCAGGATTGGGAGAAAAGCAAGTCCAAACCCACGTTTGACAGCAGGATCCCTCCACAAAGACCTGGCAGACTCTGGACTAGTGCTGCGCTGTTCTTCTGTACAGAGATACCTGCATGGTCTTCATTGAAGAGCCATTAGAAGAAAACCTTTTCTACGTACTCA
Organism: Oryzias curvinotus; assembly: GCA_023969325.1. Taxonomy (NCBI): domain Eukaryota; kingdom Metazoa; phylum Chordata; class Actinopteri; order Beloniformes; family Adrianichthyidae; genus Oryzias; species Oryzias curvinotus. Next base: position 21,757,572 of record CM043706.1, read on the forward strand.
CCACAAACTTGCAACGTCAGCGGAGGTACGTTTGGAGAAGAAAAGGGCCCAGAGTTTAATGAAAAGAATCTCTGTCTAACTAGGAAGCATGGCGGTGGATTCATCATGCTTTGGGGTTTTACTGCAGCCAGAGGCACAGGAAACCTTTCACGAGTAGAAGGAAGAATAGATTTAACCTAATTTCAGCAAATGTTGGACACCAACTTGATCGGGGAAAAGGCTGAAGTTGAAGAGAGGATGGCTTTCACAGATAGATAATGGACCTAAACACATCTCAAAGTCCACGCTGGAGCACATTCAGAGGCAGAAACCGAAGGTTTGGCCATGGCCTTCCCAATCACCTGACCTCAACTTGACGGAAAAGCTACAGGTGGACCTGAGAAGAGCCGTGCATAACAGGCATCCTTGAAATCACAAAGAACTGGAGGACATTTGTAGAGAAGAATGGATGAAGATACCTCAAACGAGAATTGAGACTCTTGGCTGGCTACAAAAATGATTTACAAGCCGTGATCCAGGCCAAAGGGGCCGACAGCACAAGCAGACCAACTCTGCTGGGTGTCCAAACTTTTGAGCACGCCATTATTTCGTTTTCTGTTATTTTGAAAGAGTAAATGATGGAAATAAAGTTTTTTTTTTTGGTACATATTACAAGAATGTCTCATCTGTAATCTGACGCCTTTTGAAGGTTTTACCATTTTTCCTTGGCTTCTTTATGCACAATGAGGTGACGTTTCACCTGGGGGGCCCAAACTCTGGTGATGAGTGTTCCATTAATACTTAAAATAAAATGATATTCAGAAGAACGGGTTTGTAAAAATAACATGTTTCACAATGAGATTTCTTTGTTTTACGTCATTTAAAATATATAAAGGTGATATGTATGCCATCACATTACAAACAAAACTTTGTAAGAAGCAAATGAACACATCAAAATAATTCCTTTTAAATACTTGTTTTCAAAAAACACTTTTGCGTTTGCAACACAAATGTTTTGACATGCGTTGGGTCACATCTGGCTTCCTCCCCATCTTTCATTTGGTGTTCATGAGTTTTGGTTTAGCGTGACGTAACCGCCATCAAACCGTCTGCTGGTTGGTCGAGACTCTAACCTATTAAATCACCATATTTATCTGCGACCAAAGCTCAGGAACCGAAGCAGCTCGTTTTACCCTCGATTTTGCTCTTTAGCTGAAGAAATAATTTGTAATCATTTTAAAAAGAATTCCTACTTTCTTTCATTTTTTAGCATTGATTAATTTTTATTTAGTCAGATTAGTGAATTTATAGATGAGGATCTACTGAACCGGTAAAATACGTTAATCTACAGATGTTAAATCAACGTGATCTATGAATCCTCCGGTGCAAAATATTTGATCTAAACCACATACTTTCTTATGCTGCATAACAGTGTTTGTTTCAGTATAGACTAACAGCAGCAATAAGCAAAAGAATGATGGGTAACCAAAGTAGACTTAATGTATTTAGCAGAAGAAATGGCAAATTTTGTTTTCAATGTTAATTTTTTCTTTGAATAAACTTGCTTCAGCAGATGATCTTGTGTTGCAAAGGGTGTCTTATTTTTAAGAACCAGTGTTTTGTTTTATTCAAAGTAAAACAAAAAAGCCCAAATTGTTCAACATTTTTTCTAAAATTTAAAGTTTTATTCATGACAAAACTATAGTTCAGATGCAAATGTTAATTGTAATATAATGTATTTCCGGCTGGACAGAGTTGGAGCTCAGATGTTTTTTCTGCTGCTGACCTTTTAAACATGCTGGTCGCTACACTAACGTACTTAAATACAAAACCCTGAACAAAGTCCAAAGTCCTTGACTGCCTACAATTTCCATCAATGCGAGACGTTAGAATCTGGACCAATCAGTGAGCTGTTTGATGGCACGTCTGTCACACTAAACTAAAACTTATGGACGCAAACTTAAAAAGTTAGGGGAAAAGCGAGACAAGACACAACGCATGTCCAAACATTTATGTTGCAAACGCAGACACATGTTTTGAAAGCAAAAATGTAATATTTTCTTTTGCTACTTAGAAAGTTTTGTTTGCAATGTGGTGGCGTAAAGATCACTTCATATAAAATCATAAAAAGTAATAACACAAGAACAATTTCCACCTTTGCTCATGATAATAAGTTACCAGAATCCCTGGTATTGATTATTTGCGCCTTTTTTCCTTCTTATTTTTTTGTCTTGATGTTTGAGTTAAAAGTGGGTCCATGCTCACGCTTGATCTCCAGTGGCTACAAAGTTTAATTATTATCCATTATTTCCTGGTTTTCTCTGACTGCAAGAATGGCGGCTGTATTATCATTAAAAGATGTCTAAAAATCTGACTTTCAATCCAAACAGGAAGTAATAAGTAATAAATGGATAATTACTGCTTATTACTTTATCTTGTTTGGTCTGATATTTGTCTCCACTGTCCATCCTATCAAAAGCCAACATCCACTTTATATATATAGTTGCCCCCCCCCATCAAGAAGAGACCAGGAGGTGCTGAAGCTCACCGTGTCCAAACGCAGACGCGTGTTGTGCTGCACTATCAGAGCGTGGAGAAAAAAAAAACGATATAACTGGTTAACCTCATTTCTAGCAGTGTTTAAAGGACTTTTGGGCCAGAAAAGCTGGACTCTATCTGGCAACACTGATCCTGATGCATTAATCCAAGGAATATATCGGCTCAAAGTGAGACTAGGGCTGGGAATCACTGATAAAATCCTGAATGTATTCTAAATTATTTGGAAAATTTCAACATTCAATTTAAAATAGGATTTCAAAAGAAATAAATAACCATTAAAAAAAGATCCCTTCCAATACAAAAACCAAATTGCTCACATTAGTGATATAAACTAAACCAACATTGAAGTTCTAATAAAAGCTTGTTGCAGTCAGACTGATTGGTTTTCTGAACTCAGCCCTACTGTGGGAAACATTCGTGCAGGTTACTGGACCTTCAGCTGCCGCCTCTCGGCATCCTGGGCTCCGTGGTCAGAGACGGTCTGCTGGTGGATCCGCTGCAGGCGGTCCAGCTCCTGGTCGGCTGTCTGCCAGAGCTCCATGGCCTTTATCCGCTCCTGGACTCAAACAGAGACCGCCTACAGTCAGTGCATTTACCGAACCCCCGTGTCCTGCTGTGTGCACACGATACATCTGTTAAAGGTTCTCCTGAAAGCAGAAAGCAGTCATTAACCGTGTGTTCTTCAACGGACAGGACAAAAACCCATCTTCTAATCCAGCATGCAGGCATAGGGACAGCTCCCAGCATGCAACTGCACCGTGATCTCTGAAAGTGTTCCGTCTGCTCTGACAATTTTTTTTGAGAGCCGTATCTTCCTCCTAATAGTTTCAGCTTGTTTTTGTCTTTATTGATTATAATTTTAGTAATTTTCCAAAATGTAGCTCAGATTTCCAACCAGTGGAAGTAAATTTCACAGAGAAATAAAATATCATGATGGAGATGAAACACATTTCAGCTGAACAACTAATCTGTAAAACTGAGAGACACTTGCTGCTTTTCTTCTAATCTCCGCTCACACCCACCGGTTCCCATCGCTCATCCAGCCCACAGCAACACGTATGACAGCAACACAGATATCAGATTCAATAAAGCAGAGTGTAATATATCCCTGCAGCCATCGCCGTGGAATCCACGCGTGGCGCTCCAGCCTCACACGGAATCTGTGCACATTTGCGCAGCAAGCGGAACAGCTGTGACCTTGTTACTCGGCTCGTTTCTGCCAGACTGAGAGCTGAGGCAGACGAAAAGTGCTCTGCAGTCGTCTCTAAGCCAGAACTGAGTCTTTTTTCACAGAGCCCCTTCCTGGTTATTCTTTTTCAACAGTCCTCCAGACTTCCAGAAGGCCTTTTGGAGCTTTTCTTTGGACATTGAATGTTGTCTAACTAATTTTTGATCTTCGTTCTTTAAACAGATTGTGTTGAGAGTCAGGTTTTTTTTTTAGGTCAGGGGTCACCAACCTTTTTGAGACTGAGAGCTGTTTCATGGGCACTAAGTGGTATGGAGGGCGCCACAGGACCTGTTTGCTCAAAACGTCCTAGCTCTTCCTTTGCTCTTTTGTCATTTACTTAGAGCTGAACACCTGACATCATTTTCAGCAATAAGTTCATTTCTGCTGGGTGTGTGATGTTCTGTGTGTGTCTCTGGTCCTGTGTGTGTCTCTGCTCTTGTGTGTGTCTCTGCTCCTGTGTGTGTCTCTGGTCCTGTGTGCGTCTCTGGTCCTGTGTGCGTCTCTGGTCCTGTGTGCGTCTCTGGTCCTGTGTGTGTCTCTACTCCTGTGTGTGTGTCTTTGGTCCTGTGTGTGTGTGTCTCTGGTCCTGTGTGTGTGTGTCTCTGGTCCTGTGTGTGTGTGTCTCTGGTCCTGTGTGTGTGTGTGGTCCTGTGTGTGTGTCTCTGGTCCTGTGTGTGTCTTTGGTCCTGTGTGTGTCTCTGGTCCTGTGTGTGTCTCTGGTCCTGTGTGTGTCTCTGGTCCTGTGTGTGTGTCTCTGGTCCTGTGTGTGTCTCTGGTCCTGTGTGTGTCTCTGGTCTTGTGTGTGATGTCCTGTGTGTGTTTCTGGTCCTGTGTGTGTGTCTCTGGTCCTGTGTGTGTGTCTCTGGTCCTGTGTGTGTGTGTCTCTGGTCCTGTGTGTGTGTGTCTCTGGTCCTCTGTGTGTGTCTCTGGTCCTGTGTGTGTGTCTCTGGTCCTGTGTGTGTGTCTCTGGTCCTGTGTGTGTGTCTCTGGTCCTGTGTGTGTGTGTCTCTGGTCCTGTGTGTGTCTCTGCTCTTGTGTGTGTCTCTGCTCCTGTGTGTGTCTCTGGTCCTGTGTGCGTCTCTGGTCCTGTGTGCGTCTCTGGTCCTGTGTGCGTCTCTGGTCCTGTGTGTGTCTCTACTCCTGTGTGTGTGTCTTTGGTCCTGTGTGTGTGTGTCTCTGGTCCTGTGTGTGTGTGTGTCTCTGGTCCTGTGTGTGTGTGTCTCTGGTCCTGTGTGTGTGTGTGGTCCTGTGTGTGTGTCTCTGGTCCTGTGTGTGTCTTTGGTCCTGTGTGTGTCTCTGGTCCTGTGTGTGTCTCTGGTCCTGTGTGTGTCTCTGGTCTTGTGTGTGATGTCCTGTGTGTGTTTCTGGTCCTGTGTGTGTGTCTCTGGTCCTGTGTGTGTGTGTCTCTGGTCCTGTGTGTGTGTGTCTCTGGTCCTCTGTGTGTGTCTCTGGTCCTGTGTGTGTGTCTCTGGTCCTGTGTGTGTGTCTCTGGTCCTGTGTGTGTGTCTCTGGTCCTGTGTGTGTGTGTCTCTGGTCCTGTGTGTGTGTGTCTCTGGTCCTGTGTGTGTGTCTCTGGTCCTGTGTGCGTCTCTGGTCCTGTGTGTGTCTCTGGTCCTGTGTGTGTCTCTACTCCTGTGTGTGTGTCTTTGGTCCTGTGTGTGTGTCTCTGGTCCTGTGTGTGTGTGTCTCTGGTCCTGTGTGTGTCTTTGGTCCTGTGTGTGTCTTTGGTCCTGTGTGTGTCTCTGGTCCTGTGTGTGTGTCTCTGGTCCTGTGTGTGTCTCTGGTCCTGTGTGTGTGTCTCTGGTCCTGTGTGTGTGTGTGTGGTCCTGTGTGTGTGTCTCTGGTCCTGTGTGTGTGTCTCTGGTCCTGTGTGTGTGTCTCTGGTCCTGTGTGTGTGTCTCTGGTCCTGTGTGTGTGTGTGTCTCTGGTCCTGTGTGTGTGTGTCTCTGGTCCTGTGTGTGTGTGTCTCTGGTCCTCTGTGTGTGTGTGTGTCTCTGGTCCTGTGTGTGTCTCTGGTCCTGTGTGTGTGTGTCTCTGGTCCTGTGTGTGTGTCTCTGGTCCTGTGTGTGTCTCTGGTCCTGTGTGTGTGTGTGTCTCTGGTCCTGTGTGTGTGTGTCTCTGGTCCTGTGTGTGTGTGTCTCTGGTCCTGTGTGTGTGTTTCTCTGGTCCTGTGTGTGTGTCTTTGGTCCTGTGTGTGTGTCTCTGGTCCTGTGTGTGTGTCTCTGGTCCTGTGTGTGTCTCTGGTCCTGTGTGTGTGTCTCTGGTCCTGTGTGTGTCTCTGGTCCTGTGTGTGTCTCTGGTCCTGTGTGTGTCTCTGGTCCTGTGTGTGTGTCTCTGGTCCTGTGTGTGTCTTTAGTCCTGTGTGTGTGTGTCTCTAGTCCTGTGTGTGTGTGTGTCTCTAGTAGTGATGGGACGAGCGACACTGGTGCATCAGCACTGTGCCGAGAGCTCAAGAGGGAAACCTCGTATCGGTGCGTGTATTGCTTTAAGAAAGAATCACGTGACCGATACAGGAACTGTATCGTTTGGATGTGCCGCGCCAAAGTGTGTTTATAAGGACACAAACTGTATCAACATGTCGTGGGTTTGTCGGATGGAGTTTTGCTTGATCATGGATCGTCCTAGGAAGTTTTCCCCGGTGTGGAATAATTTTGATCTCGTGACGCCAAACAAGGTAAATCTTTTTCTCCTTTACTATTTTTTACGTTGGCGCATTGCACTCACTTTATGATCAGTTTATCAAGTGAATGACCTGTGATACATATGATAGTCAGTTCAAGAGCCTTACAGTTGCTTTTTCATGTTATGTAATTATGAGATCCTGATCTCGTAATCATGAGATAGGCTGCCTATTTTTTTAACAAGTGAATTCAATGTTCTGGTAAGAGGTTTGAATTGTTTTCAGATAAATTCAATTTTTATGTTATTGTAGGTGAAGTGTCGGCTCTGTTCCACAGAGCTATCTTACATCAATAAGAGCACTTCATCAATGCTGAGGCATTATAGAGCTCGGCATGGCAATGAAGAATTGGCAGATACTCGTGAGAGTACCCCAGGTATGTTGAAATTCTCTCTAAAAATTGTGCTAAAAAAACATGCATGCAAACAGACAGGCTCCAGGCCTGGTATCAAATCTCAAACCCTCTGTGAGGCGACAGTGCTAACCACTACACCACCATGTCGTCTTATGTCTATTTGATATTGTTTGTAAAAATTACAGTCCTTTTATTAAGCTTTTGACAAATAGTTCCTTTTGGCTTGCAGTTCCTAACAAGCAAGCAGTGGATGAGGCAGTGGTCAATATGATCATCAAAGACTGTCAGCCACTCAGCTTTGTTGAAAATGAGGGATTCAGGGAGCTCCTGAAGCTTATTTTACCCTCGTATGCTCTACCAAGCAGAAAGGTATGTTTAAGAATTTTTATTATATGTTTGTACTAAATATATAACTATATTTTATTGGTGTAACAGTATTTGTATGGTTATTTTCAGACCATCAAGGACTTGGTGAGCCAGAGATATGAGGAAGAAAAGGAGAAAACCAAAAAGGATCTCCAGAGTGCCGTTGCTGTTACTTTAACAGCTGATATGTGGACGTCTATGAATATGGAGGCATATCTAGCTGTTACTGGCCACTATGTGGACAAAGAAAGCCATGAACTCCATTCATCAGTCTTGGCAGTGCAGCATTTTCCTCAGAAACACACTGCAGAAAACATTGCCATGGTTAAAAGGAGCCTCATGGAGGAGTGGGGCATAGCAGGAAAGGTCAGGTGTCTTGTCACTGATGCAGCAGCAAACATGGCTGCATGTGCTCGAATGCTGCAAATACGGCATACCATTTGTATAGCCCATTCCCTGAATTTAATTGTGAGAAAATCATGTGATCAAATCCCAGCAATAACTGAAATACGCAACAAAACACGACACATCGTGACACACTTTCGATCGAGCGTGACTGCTAAAGAGAAGCTCACTCAAATACAGCAACAGTTGGGAACACCGGGCCATAAATTAATCAACGAGGTGCCAACACGATGGAACAGTACCTACCAAATGTTTGAAAGAATGACTGAGCAGAAGGAGGCAGTCTGGGTGTCACTGGCCTCATTAAAACCTGACATCACTCCACTGACTCCAGAAGAATGTCAGATCATTGAAGAGATGCTCAGGGTTCTTGCTCCTTTTGACCAAGCTACAAGAGAACTATCTGAGGAAAAAAGGGTCTCTGGGTCGAAGGTCATTCCCATGATGAGAATGCTCCACATTGAGCTTCAACGTCAGGCCACAACAGTGACAAAAACAGCTGCTCAGCAACTGGTTGAAAACCTGAGGAAGCGGCTAACTGATGCCATTTGCGTTATGGAATCTCTCAATGTGATGACTCTGGCAACTCTGTTAGATCCCAGATTTAAAAAGAATGGATTTGTTAGCCAGCAAAAGGCAAGTGAAGCGGTGAAGAGACTGCAGTCAGAATGTGCAGAAGAAATGAGGAGCCAAGAGCCTGACCCAAGAGAAGAAGAGCCTGGCTCTTCACATGGGTCAGAACCCAGTTCAGGTATGAAAATACATTTCTGTGGCACTTTGTGATATGATATATCATGTGATAATAAAGTAATGATTAACTATTTTTTTAGGGCACAATCTCTGGAAAACTCTAGATATGGAGGTTGCAGAGACCCAGAAGACAAGGAACGCTACAGCTGACTCCATTATTGAAGTCCAACGCTACCTGGCAGAAACAAACACACCCAGAAACCAAGATCCTTTGCAATATTGGAAAAGGAACCAGGAAATATACCCACATCTTCATCAACTTGCACTTAAAACTCTCTGCTCACCATCATCGTCTGTACCATGCGAAAGAGTATTTTCCAAGGCTGGGGAGCTGGTGTGTAAGAGGAGAAATCGCCTTGGAGCAAAGACACTCCAAAAACTTTTGTTTCTCAATAAAAATTCATGAACTAATCACTTTTTTTGTCTTTTATTTCATATGATTTAACAGTTAAGTTGACAAATGTGCACATAAATTAAAAATTTGTAACTCTAAATTTTCACTCTGATTTGCTATATTTTACATACCAACTCAGTTTTAGCATTTACACGAACAAGGATTTCTTTACCTGCAATGATTATTTAACTACTCTAGGGGTCACTATTGGGTGACCAACGCAGTATCAATACAGTGCCAACGCAGTTTGTTTAGTGTGTCAATACACTCCTTGAGGTATCATCGTCCCATCACTAGTCTCTAGTCCTGTGTGTGTGTGATGTCCTGTGTGTGTCTCTGGTCCTGTGTGTGTCTCTGGTCCTGTGTGTGCGTCTCTGGTCCTGTGTGTGCGTCTCTGGTCCTGTGTGTGTGTGTGTCTCTGGTCCTGTGTGTGTGTCTCTGGTCCTGTGTGTGTGTCTCTGGTCCTGTGTGTTTGTGTGTCTCTGGTCCTGTGTGTTTGTGTGTCTCTGGTCCTGTGTGTGTCTTCGGTCCTGTGTGTGTCTCTGGTCCTGTGTGTGTCTCTGGTCTTGTGTGTGATGTCCTGTGTGTGTCTCTAGTCCTGTGTGTGTCTCTGGTCCTGTGTGTTTGTGTGTCTCTGGTCCTGTGTGTGTCTTCGGTCCTGTGTGTGTCTCTAGTCCTGTGTGTGTCTCTGGTCCTGTGTGTGTCTCTGGTCCTGTGTGTGTCTCTAGTCCTGTGTGTGTCTTCGGTCCTGTGTGTGTCTCTGGTCCTGTGTGTGTCTCTGGTCCTGTGTGTGTCTCTGGTCCTGTGTGTGTCTCTGGTCCTGTGTGTGTCTTTGGTCCTGTGTGTGTGTCTCTGGTCCTGTGTGTGATGTCCTGTGTGTGTCTCTAGTCCTGTGTGTGTCTCTGGTCCTGTGTGTGTCTCTGGTCCTGTGTGTGTGTCTCTGGTCCTGTGTGTGTGTCTCTGGTCCTCTGTGTGTGTCTCTGGTCCTCTGTGTGTGTCTCTGGTCCTCTGTGTGTGTCTCTGGTCCTCTGTGTGTCTCTGGTCTTGTGTGTGATGTCCTGTGTGTGTCTCTGGTCCTGTGTGTGTGTCTCTGGTCCTGTGTGTGTGTCTCTGGTCCTGTGTGTGTCTCTGGTCTTGTGTGTGATGTCCTGTGTGTGTCTCTAGTCCTGTGTGTGTCTCTGGTCCTGTGTGTGTGTCTCTGGTCCTGTGCGTGTGTCTCTGGTCCTCTGTGTGTCTCTGGTCTTGTGTGTGATGTCCTGTGTGTGTCTCTGGTCCTGTGTGTGTGTCTCTGGTCCTCTGTGTGTGTCTCTGGTCCTCTGTGTGTGTCTCTGGTCCTCTGTGTGTCTCTGGTTTGTGTGTGATGTCTGTGTGTGTTCTGGTTGTGTGTGTGTCTCTGGTCTGTGTGGTGTCTGGTCCTGTGTGTGTGTCTCTGGTCCTGTGTGTGTCTCTGGTCCTGTGTGTGTCTATGGTCTTGTGTGTGATGTCCTGTGTGTGTCTCTAGTCCTGTGTGTGTCTCTGGTCCTGTGTGTGTCTCTGGTCCTGTGTGTGTGTCTCTGGTCCTGTGTGTGTGTCTCTGGTCCTCTGTGTGTCTCTGGTCTTGTGTGTGATGTCCTGTGTGTGTCTCTGGTCCTGTGTGTGTGTCTCTGGTCCTGTGTGTGTGTCTCTGGTCCTGTGTGTGTCTCTGGTCCTGTGTGTGTGTCTCTGGTCCTGTGTGTGTCTCTGGTCTTGTGTGTGATGTCCTGTGTGTGTCTCTGGTCCTGTGTGTGTGTCTCTGGTCCTGTGTGTGTCTCTGGTCCTGTGTGTGTGTCTCTGGTCCTGTGTGTGTCTCTGGTCTTGTGTGTGATGTCCTGTGTGTGTCTCTGGTCCTGTGTGTGTGTCTCTGGTCCTGTGTGTGTCTCTGGTCCTGTGTGTGTCTCTGGTCCTGTGTGTGTCTCTGGTCTTGTGTGTGATGTCCTGTGTGTGTCTCTGGTCCTGTGTGTGTGTCTCTGGTCCTGTGTGTGTCTCTGGTCCTGTGTGTGATGTCCTGTGTGTGTCTTTGTGTAACGTATCAGAGGGATTTTTAAAAACCTGTCATTGTGAAAATCATGTTTAGGTCTCACAAAACATTAAAACCTAAATCACAGAACTCATCACTGGGATTACTCCAAAAATATTTGGCATTTTCCTAATTTTGTGCAACACAACAGTCAAAATCCTCCAAAATCCTCAATACTTTCATTAACAAATGATCGATTGTTTATTTATGGTCTGGAAAAGTGCAGCTGTTTTCCAGCCTGCATTACCTGCCGTCTTTGTTTAGACGTTACTATCACCAACTAAACAACCTTAAAAATCAATGTAGATGGAAAATACAGTGTTGAAAATGTCTGCAATAGTTAGTGAAGAATGAGCTGAGTCATTTAAGCCCCCCCATGATCCAGGTGTTGCGCAATGGTCTCCGTGCACCGTTTTACCTAGCAACCTGCACCCACTACCCCTCCCCTTCTTCTCCTCACACACACACACACACACAAACACACACACACACACACACCGCTTTCTCAAAGGCTGGAGCGCCGATTCTCAAGTTTCAGGCCGTTCCATCCTCTGCCATATATTTCAGGATAGCAGAACTAAAGTGCCACAATTACCAACAGCAAGCACGGAATCTCCTCCCTCTACTATTCATTCGAGTACCGTTGCGCCCGAGTCTGAATTCACTGTCCTCTTATTTAGTAGCAGCCCCACTGGGCATGTCAGAATCTGCTCCCCGTGCCCCATTCAAAGCACAACCCCGGTTTGTTGAGAACGACACTCACATAAGTTAGCAGACAATCACATCGGTCTGTCTATTTTAAACACACCCCCCAGCAGCCAAACAGCATTAACCTCACTTCTGCTCACAGCTCCTTCACTTATAGTGAGCCATTTAACACCCCAGATTCCCCACTTCCCATGAGTCTTAGAAGCTGTAGGCGGGGCTAACCCCCAGATCGCCACAATATATTGATTTGCTATATGAGCAGTGCTGTTTTTGGAGCATTCCCCTTAAATGATATTTACACTTCCAATCATTTTTACATTCTGGCTTTAACTGGGACAGTGATCTTTGTGTCTTTTGTGGGAATGATGTAGAAACTGTGGAACATCTTTTCTTTGAATGTTTTCAGGTAAAAGAGTTTTGGTCTTCTTTTCATCATTGGCTTAAATCCAAAAATATTAACCCTTTAAATTGGAATACAATTAAAATTCAATTACAATTAATTGACATAAATCTGGACTTTCTGATAAATGTATTTATTGTAATTCCAAAGTATTTTATTCATGTTTGTAAATTCTTAAAGGTGAAACTTCACAATAGTGGATTACTCAACCGTCTCAACCTGTTCTCTAAATCTTTATATTACATGAATCATAAGAATGTCCAGACATTGTGTCATGTATTTGATCTATTTAAACTTTTGTAATAGACCCTTTTTTTATGGATTATTTTTTAAGTTATATTTGTTTTCATATTTGTTTTTTATGTCTACCTTTATCTCAGAATTGATATTGTTGTCATTGACAGACATGCCGTGATCGTTTGTTGAATATTTGCTTCAATTAAAAAAAGAAAAAGAAAAAAAGGAAAAAAATAATTTTGGGGGTGCATTCCCTGCACAAGGGGTGCTCGAGGATGCATGGGTTAGTGACCCCTGCTTTAGGTTTTTATTGTATTTTTGGGGGGTTTCAGACATTTATAGAAGCGCCTTTTTTAATGTATTGAATTTTCTGTTGATTTTATTTGGAAATCTGATCATAAATTCCCATCAGCCTCTGGGCCATTGGACATGGCGCTGCTGAAGATGCTGAGCTGGAAAGCCCAAACCAAAGCCTCCCTGAGGGTGGCGTCGTTCCCCGGTCGGAGCTGCAGATGCACAGACCTGCTCGGACAGCTCCACTTGCTCTTGGAGGTTCCTGATGATGGCGTCCTCCTCCACTGTGCTGCTGCTCGTCCCTGGAGCCACAGGCAAAGAATGGAGCTGCTTCTCAACGCTCTCTCTGAGCTCTGCATGCAACCTAGTGGAGATGGCAGGAGTCAGCAGCAGGTTTTCTTTAAAGGAAGTCTTTGAAACTTTAGTATTTTCTTTCTTTCTTTTCTGTGGCACACTTGTCTTAAATTAGTCAAAAAGCCATCATCCACTTTATATATACATTTGCCCCCCCCATCAAGAAGAGCCCAGGAAGTGCTGAGGGTCACCATGTCCAAACGCACACGCGTGTTGGGCTGCACTATCAAAGAGGGGAAATTCAGAAAAATAAATAAATAAATTGAACTTTGATGTCGTGGTAAATTACTAAACCGAAGCAGTATTTGACTAAATTCAATCACCTCATCAGTGATAACTGTTGGAGGCTTTAAAGGAGCTGAGAAGATAAGAGAACTAGAAAGAAAAAATCTGCTCGGCTCCATTCTGACGCAGACAAATGGATCCATGAACGTCTTTGTTTTCCTGGTCTGAGCTGGAATCTGGATTTAGATTGGACAGCTGGATTAGGTCCACACAATAAATCACAAATTAATCGTTATCGCAATATAAAGATGCGCAAGACGCATTCAGTAAAAGACGGCGAAAATTGCACTAAATGGCTACCTTTTTATTATTTTTTTTTTATCTTTTACTTGTCCTGTCCAACAGCTGAGCAAACAGATGAGAGCTGAAAGCGTCTTATGTTGGACATATTTTACTTTTTTAATAGGGGTTATGTGCAATACCCACATCGCAAAAGACGGCGAAAATGGCAACAAATAGTTACCTTAAATGTGCTAAAATAACCTTATGGCAGCTTGAAGTATTTAACAAATTAAATAAATCCTTTTAAGCATTTGACCAATCAGATGGACGCCTTCATGTTGTTGACCAATCAGGATGGAGCCCTTTCATGGTAGATGTTCACCTCCTATGTAGACGAGGGTCATTGGTAGTGAAATTTAAGTTATGTTGACTCTCTTTTAAATTAAACTGTTGCAGTGAAATGGAAATCATATTTTTAGTTGTTTTCCTATTTGTTCAAAAATATCACAAGTTATATCGTTATTGCAATACTGATCAGTAATATGGCATACCTCGAGTTTTCCTCTTATCGTGCCGTCCTAGACTGGAGAGTTCAGTGTCACCACTAATGTCAGGTTGGGTTGTGAGGGGGGGGTAAGCTTTCAGGAGGGGGCGTAAACAGATAATTATGGGTGACGGGAAAGGGGGAGGGGGGGTTCTCTACGCCAACAGTTCACAACTCATGGAAATTTTTAATAAACTAAACGTCTTTCAATCGTACATGTTTTAGCTAGTTAATTTATATGAAATGTAATCAGCATTTTACCTTTATTCTAATTGTTTAACATTCCAGGGCTCCCTTGAAAAGCCGTTTTAAATCTCAATGGGCCCCCGCCTTGGCTAAATAAAAAAAAAAAAAGAAAGAAAATGGGTCCTACAAAACAACACAGGCTTATGGGTTTTAGGCCAAAAATGGCATGATCATAATTAAAAGAACACTAGGAACTCTTTTACATAGATCAGAAGGTGATTGTAGTGAGGTCTTTGAGTTACTGCTGTAACTTACTGAGGTATAAAACTCTCATTTTGTGACGATTTTCCTAATGTCAGGTTTAAGAAATGCAGAGTTTCTTTAAACACTTCATAACCAATGTCTTCTGTGTATTCGTCACATAGGATACCTTTCACCACATCGTTTTCTATTCAGAGTAAACACAAAATGCTATTTTTGAGAGTTTCCTTTCATGTTAGGTCAAAGAAAGTCATGTAAACTCAGTTTGTAAGCGCTCTTTGTAACCATGACTCAGCGGTTTGAACCACTTTAACCTGCAGAGCCAGTTGGGATTTGGACCTGGAACCTTCTTCCTGAGGTGACATGACCAATAACCCCCCCCCAAAATAATTTCTTCCACACATAAGAGGCTGTGGTTGGGAGAAATCCTGCATCTTTCTACAGATTTGTGGAACCTTTCGTTTTCCTTCACCACCCGCTCCAGCTGCACTCTGAGGTTTGTCATCTGCTCCTGTTAAACAAAACCACAAGTTACTTCAGGCTCTTTTCTCTGCAGTTAAGTCTGTCCAGAAGCTTTCGAACCTGGTTTTTCCTCAGCCGCTCAGTCATGTCAGCAATGTGTCGATCGTACTCCGCCATAAGAGGAGCCATCAGACTGCAAACCAGAGAAATGTTCAGCTTCATTTCCACCATTTTACACATATCTGCACACCAGAAATGTTTCAGTCTTATTAATGCAAGTCTTTTCAAGAAAAAATAAATCAATAAAATGAAAATGATTAACCAGACCTTCTGTCTGTGAGCCAAGGTGCAGAACTCTCGGCCCGCCAAGCCTCTTCAACCTGTATGCCGTAAGAAACGCGACAACATAGATTAAGTTCATCAATACTCTACCTAATACTCCCGAATCCTCAGTCTACAAAACAAAATACATGACGATAAGTCAGAGGATCATCGAGCATTTTCTGCCATGTCCCCATTTTCTAACTACATGTTTGCTTTTTGTAATGTTGCTAAGAAACACTGGAGCAAATATCTCAGCCTGTTCCTCTGTAGCTTCTCCTCCTTTATCGACCATTTTCCTCACTCTACATTTCCAGCTCCTATTGAATTATTCTTAAGCCACCATAGCTGCCCATTGTCACAGATAACAGTGTTTGTTCCTTCAATCCACTTTTTTTGTTCCTGTTCTTTAGAATTAATAATCTCCAGTCGCTGTGATGACATGCAGCCCAAATAAACCTTTGTGGAATCATTTAACTCTGCTCAAATGATCAAAAGTGAATGACCTTTATGAGGAAATCAGGTCCTCTTAAAAACAGAAACTGAAAAATAATGCTCACTCAGAGGACTATTGTAGCAGAAGTTCTGCATTTTTCCTCCCTAAACGAAACTGATTATTTGGCCTTGTGGAATCAAAACATTGTATTTTTGGTCAAGTGTCAGATAAAGCTTGACAAACCTATATTTTTAGCTTTCTGTACTTGTAGTGCAAAAAATAGAAAAATTGACATTTTTTGAGAGTAAAAAAATTAAGCCTGAAATTGCATTTCACTGGTACGACGGAGTATTAGGGCCACCAAAAAAAAAGAAAAAGTGAAATTACGACTTTTTACCTCGTAAATTTACTAGATAAAAAGTTGTAAATTTATGAGAAAAAAACTGGTAAATTTACAAGATTTTAAGTCGTAAATTTATGATTAATGTGGACGTGAGCATGCAGAGCAGCAGGTGAACGCCGCGCAGCAGCAGAGCAGACAGACTAAACTTTGTTAAGCAGGCGAGATGAATGTTCATTGATAACGTTCCAAATGTCTGGAAGCTATTGATGGGTGGTGCGGGATCTCTGCAGCCCGATAAAGCCATCGTCGGTATTCCTGCAGCTGTCCACGTCAATCCTTACTTCCTCCACCAAAGACAAATCTCTACATTTGTGTGACGCTTCCGTCCGAGGAGGAGCACTTATTTGTCATTTTCAACGATCTAATGATAATATAAAAGACTATTTTCATTCCTCTTTATTGTTTTATGCTGAAACGGGACGTTTCATCTGCAGGAGGGGGCGTATGTAACACTGTTTACTTCCGCATTGGTGTTCGGATGACACGTTCATGACGCCAGTTGACAGATGAACTTCAGGGTGTGAATGAAAAGGAGAATAAAGGCTGTAGCGGTCCTCTACACCCAAACGTGTCTCTGAGCTTCATATTTTACGCATTAAACTCCGCTTTACTGACACTGAACCCCGGACAGACAGTTCCACTGACAAAAATCTGATTTTAAGTCATCTAAAGGTTCAGAATCTGTTTTTTAAACTGTAATCCGGAAATAAAGCTTCACAAAAGCACACAACTTTTTTTAAGTCGTAGAATTATGAGATAAAAACTCGTAAATTTACGAGTTTTTATCTCGTAAATTTACGAGATAAAAAGTCGTAATTTAACTTTTTTTTTTTTTTGGTGGTTCTAATACTCCGTCGTACACTGGGAATCAGGAGCCGAAAGAAAAATGCCATTTGAAAAAAAGCTTTTTTGTGGCGTAGAAAATTCGCTGGGCGGAGCCACAGACTCCCTGCTCCACCCCATTTTGACACATCCGCTTGCAGACAAATAGATCCGTGAATGACTTTGTTTTCTTCATTCAAGCTGGAATCTGTAACAGAACTGTACGGCTGGATAGCCACCATATTGCTCGACATTTTTGCAGCACCGCTAATGCTAGGTTGGGGTTGTGAGGGGCTGTAAGCTAGCTGGAGAGAGAGTAAACAGAGGGATGACGGGAAGTAGGGGCAGGCTTGCTCTGCTCCAACAGTCCCACCCACAACTCAGAAGAGAATTTCTATTGAACCACTGCTGCTCTGCAGAAACTATAGAAAACGACACAGGCTTCATAATTGAAAGACCGCTGGGAACACTTGGAAAAAAGATGTAAAGATGATGGGAGTGGGATTTAAATATGTTTTACCTGAGATGATGTAGACTGAGGATGGAGTCCATCCTGATACTGGCGGAGAGAAAGATTTAACCTGCGCACTGGAAGTAAACACATCATTAACGCTCCATCATCAGAAGACATTACCACGTAGATTTAACTTCTGAAATCAAGAAAAAGACCACTTTCCAGTCAAATGAAGATGTAAACAAAAAGATCCAAACTAAAGCAAATATGAAGGGGTGTATTGTAAACGGTTTTTCCTCTGTCTTACCTTGATCGCGCAGGTAGTCGAGTTCTGCCTCCATCATCATGCTGATCTAAATAAATCACAGCAGTTTCTGTAGAATGATGATGGCTTCAGGAAGAGACAGACACCGCTTCTAAACAAAATCACGCACAAATTAACCAACCGACTGCATTACAAACCCGCAAACTCAGCAGAGGACAGATCCTGGTTCTCTGCTTGCTAACGTCAACATGAATTTGCAGCTGACACAATCCGGTGACCGCTTAGCTAGCAACAAAGTCGCCGTTTCGATCCACAAAAAGACCAAAATATCGCAGAGTAACTTCACCACACATAGGGCACAAAACAAGTTAAATAACCGTTTCATAAAAATGAAAGAACAAAGTTGACTTATCTTACTTTGATCGGCGTTTCCGCCGCTTGTTTTGAAGCAAACAACAGCCAATGGCAACAGCCGTGTGCACCGCTAAAATACGTCCGTGTGGACATCAGCAAAGCCTATAGTTCCGGTAAAAGACAGGAAGCAGTCCACAATGCACGAAGTCAAGTCAGTGTTATCTCTAATTTGTAGAACTTTTTTTTAAGAACTCTGCCTTACTAGAGAAAACCTGTTGTTTTTTATTATTGTTGAATCACTAAACAACATTATATTTTAGCATATCTTGTTAGCAATTCTAAAATGACCATGTTTGCTGCGTAGTTATGGTGGAAGCTCTATCTCTATATTAGCCTTATTTGGCAGGTGGAGTTGTACATTTATGAGGAGATAAGTTACTGAATGACAGAGCTCTGATGGAAGCAGATAACAAAAAGCTTAAAGGTTCCAGCAGGAAATCAACAGAACAGAACAGCAGCGGCGTTGCGTGCAAACAGGCTTTGACACCATGGCGTTGAGTCGTGGACTTGGGTTTTTAACGCTGCTTCACCTTTTACTCTGCTGTGAATCTCTGTAAGTGTGTGGCGCTGCGTGTCCTCACAACCCAAATCTGTCTGACCTCTGACCTTTCTCCTCTCAGATCTTTGCCACAGATGGAGTTCTCCATCAAGCACACCTGGGACAGCAACCCCGTGGACCACGACCCCATCAGGGTGGTCTTTTCCCCTGGGCTGGGGGGGTTGAAGATGTATGTGTATGGTCCGTTCTTCAATGATCCTGCGGCTCCTGCTGGACCCCCCAGTCAGGCCTTCCCGGGACTGTGGGATTATGAAGGTATGTGACTGTTAACTGTTGTTTGTTCTTCATCCATTCTACCCTAGTATTGGAAAAGCTGCATGTTATTATTCAATGCTAAGCTAACTAGTAAATAAGTGTTTAAATAAAGTCATAAATATTGCAGGAGAGGATTTATTGTAACTCTAATGTGCCCCCCCCCCATCTATAGCTAGAAGACAGAAGAGACAACAAAGTCCTCTAAAGTTAAATAATTACTGCATGTATTGATTCATCTTCATTCATTTCTAAAAGATACAGTCTGTTCTTTATTTCTATCAAGAATAACAATCTTAATTAATAAATGTATGTTCTTTCTCAAAATGTCAAATGTCTCAAAAACAGGAAATATTGTTTGTCAGATTCCTTTGACGCTTCGATGATGTTGATGATGATTAATAATGAACCTTTAAAGCTTCAGAGGTCGCTTTTATGGCCGGCTGAAATGAATTGCATTTTATTGCAGGCGTGTTGCTCCGGGGCCTGTAACATTACATCTTTAATTAGTCCAAAAGAAAGACTGCGATCTCGGTTCCTCCCTTTGACACGCGGTGTCCGCATGAGGCAACGCTAAGTGTTTAAACAAGCTGAAATAAGACTGCATTGAGTCCAAGAGAGATCTACTGCAATCACGACTCATTGTGATTATAGTTGCTGCATTATCGTTATCATGTCGATGCATCTATTAAACCCGGTAATGAGGTTAAGTAATAACAGTGCCTTCTAATTGACCTTAAAGTTGGACTTCCGGTTAATGAGACATACCAACATATTGGGCCTCATTAATGCTTCGTAATAGACGTAAAACTAACCCCATCATAGAGGAGGAAGATAATGAGCTTGTTGCCAGGTTAATGGGTATGCTGTTGCATTATCCTATTAAAACTTTCTGTCCCGTTTTTCTTGCATATTCTCACATAATTCTTGGGCTGTAATTAAAAGAAGCGCCTGAAATGATTTAATTATTGTCTGTTTTTTTCCTGACATAGTTGCAGCTGGGGTTAATAACAGCTGTTAAGCAGTTTGCCATTGTGAGATTGGAGGTCTTATCTTCATTTTTCTCTCTTTATCTCGTCAGTTGTGGAGTCTTTCTTCCTTGATAGCACTACAGAAAATTACCTGGAGGTGGAGCTTTGCCCGTGAGTAGCAAGCTAAGCTCTTGCTGTCCGTGGTCATTTGTTTGAGGTGGGGGTGCTCAGGAAGGCTCACATATCTTTTTCTGTGCTTCAATTTTAGGCACGGACAGCATCTGATCTTGCTGCTGTCGGGAGTGGGCCAAGCATTCACGGTAAGCCAAATTAAGGTCTGGAGCCGTTTTTAGGTTTGCCGATGAACAATGTCTTCCTTTGCTCCTCATGTCTTCCTTCAGCAACAGCTGCCCATGGTGTTCACCACCACAATCACAGGAGACCGGTGGTTTGGGGAGGCTCTAATCCCCTGGTCCTATTTTCCTCCCAATGTCAACAAAATGAACTCCTACGCTATTCATGGGTCTGGAGAGAAGCGGACGTACGAGGCCCTTTACCCCATCCCCAAAGAAGAGATAGAGGAGGGCCAAAAGCCCAACTTGTGAGTATGCAGACTCCTACAGGTCAGGGCAGATCCATCTTTGGAGAAAATTTCACTCTTGCTGTTTGTTTCAACTCCCAAAACATGCAATCAATGCATGCTTCTAACATGAAACTGGTATTTTCATGCTATCCTTATTGATTAGAGATAAATCAATTAGGTGAGTTCTGAGGAAAATGATTTATATCCGCCGTTGTGGTGTTTTCATTTAAGCAGTGGTAGCGGCCAGTCCAGTTTAGAATGGTCCAGCCAATTCAGGGAAGCGTTTCCAAAAAAAAGAAAGAAAGAAGCATTTCAGTTATCTGTCAATGGTTGTTCAGACTTTAGAAAGTTACCTTTAATGTCCCACTCTGATCCTCTGTTGCAGGGGTGTCAAACTCATTTTCACCAAGGGCCACATCAGTATAGCGGCTTTCCTCAAAGGGCCAGATATAACTTATACATGTAACTAAATTTAATGAAAAATAAATGTAACTACTCCTTAATGTTAAATAACTCATTTATTTAGTTATTATAACTTTTTAAAGTGACAATTACAGTTGCATAGAAGACATATATTTGCTTGTTACTCTAGCATAAATCCTTTTACATTTGATTCTGTCAGGTTAGGTTATATTGACCGTGTTTAAGTCCTAATGTATAGTTGCCCAATCCGATATTTCAAGTCTGATTCCCGCTAGATATGAATAAATACACACCAATTTTTAATTTATTTTAAGAAATGAAAAACCTTTATGCTCTCGGGGGCCACATAAAATGACATGGAGGGCCACATTTGGCCCGCGGGCCTTGAGTTTGACACATGTGCTCTGTTGTAACAGTGTTCCCAGTGGCCCTTTATTTAGGATTTATCCAAAAAACCAAAGACGTGTCGTTTTCTAGGACAACGTTTCAGCAGAGCAGCAGTAGTTCATTAGAAATTCACCTCTGAGTTGTGTGCTGGACTGTTGATGTAGAGCAACCCCGCCCCTTTCCCTCTCCGTTGCGGAGAGCCTGGAGCAGCGTCTTTTCTACGTCAAAACTACAAGCTTTCTCCAAACCTATTATTTCGTCTGCCCCTGAGTCACCCCGATTAGATTAAAGAAATAATTAGAAATGCAAATTTCAGCCTAATTTTCTTAATGTGTCCTTCATCATTAGAAGATTTCCAGCAGAACATGTTAATATTATTTTCATCAGAGTGGGTCTTTAAAGTTAAAAAGAAAACTGTGGAGGAGTTTCAAACTTTCCTTATAATCTGAAATCTGGGTTCTGTGAAAACATTATTTCCATTTATAATTTAAAGTTCTAAGCCACACACAGATTTGAGAGTCCCCACTCCACTTTTTCACACGTTTCACCTGTGAGAAATGCATGTTGTGATTGCTCATTACTGTAACACAACTGCATATCAGTTACTTTAATTAGCTACTGAATTTATTTTGAAGTTCTTAAATTTTTAGGTATTGCTTTCCTATAAATAAATCCAAATCTCAAACTTTTCTTCCTGATCTTAAGAAAGTTTATTCTAACAGCTTAGATGTGCAGAAATGAGTTCCCTGGCTCCCGTGTAACCGTTTTCTGTCTGTCCCTTTAGCCACCGTCTGGAGTATTTCCAAGATTTCCGCCTGCAGAGCATTATGGGAGAGGATTGGATCCAGCCAGAATCCGATCTGTGGCTGGGAAAGCCATGAGCTGTCAGAAAAAAAAAAAGAAATGCTGCTGCTTCTTTCTATTTGTGTTTTCTTTTCTCTTTCTTTGCACATAAACGCGAACTCACCACAACAGCAGCGGGGCAAAGCCTTTTTGACAGGAAGCAGAGAGCCGGCTGTCTTCAGGAATCAGTCATGCTAAACGAGATGACAGGAAAGGTGTCATCTGTCTGTCACTCACATCAGATACACACATCACGTTTTGCTGGACATCAGCTCCGGCGGCCCGAGCAAAGTGTGGCCTGCAGCGCTGACGTGCTCACGGACTTCCAAGGCTCAGCTTGACATTCAGCTCCCCTCCTGCTCCGCTCGTACATTTCTTCCTACATTTGCTTCTTTTGCCCGACTCAGCAATTGCACTCACACAAGCAGCCTTTTTACTCATAAGTAAAATAGCTTTTCTGAAGAAGCAGCACTGTGCAAAAGTCTTGGACGCCTCTCTTTCTCATACTTTGTCTCTTGTCCAAAGCTCCATTCTCCATTTATGATTTCACCCATTTTCAGACCAGCCCTTCGCCTGACTGTCATAAAAGCCTCTGCAAAGTACTTTCTTAACAGAATTCTCCTAAAACAATGCCACAACGATGAGACACAGCAACACATTGAAATGTGGTTGGATGAATGCAGGCTCATTAAAACAACTTTTAACATGACACACATTGCTTCTCACTGTTTTCCTGACAATCCAAATGTCATACACACTTATCAGCGTACCTTCTCAGCCGTCTTCCTGCCAGGAACCGCCCTGCAGCATGACCTCACCGGACCAAAAAAGCAAGTAAAAAGTGTCGAGTCTGACGCTAATATAGACGTCCAAAATTTGTAAGCAGAATATAAGGTTTGAATGAACTCAGAGTGCAGAATGGGGCGCCGAAAAGGTAGTAAGGGGGAGTAAATGTTATTCTCGGTTCCCAGACTGAGAAGGCCTACAAAGGCCACCAACGATGATGAAATGCTAAAACAGAAATAATACATGAAAAAAGTCACAATAAGGTAACACAAATCTTTTATTTTCAATGTCATGGTGGCACACCCCAAATTCATTTGTATAAAATGGTTCTGCATATTCAAGGGTGTCCGTGAATATGGGACATATTTATGAAGCTGTTGTTATTAAATAATAACCTACATCCCCTCGGTCAAAATTATTTTCCAGATGATTCTGAACAGAGTCAAGTACATCAGAAACAGCAGCTGCAGCTTCTCCAACTGTCCCTCCCCCCGAAATAGAACTTCCAAACCAGGAAGTATGGAAGCATATGTGTCTCATAATTCAAAATAAAAGTCAATACCAGAAATGCTTTTTCATTTACACAATGAAGCTCCATTTGTTGACTCATAAATAAAATGAAATATCAATCTGCAAAAAAGTTTTTTCTTATTCGCTCATTCAGTCACTTAATCAAAATAATATAGAAAATGGTATTTCACATTTCATTTTTAAATGTGTACTGAAATTTAATAAGAAATATCTAATAGAACAATTGAAATGGATTAGCAAAAATAATTTGTCATTTTTTACAAACGTAGCTCCCACACTACTGAAATGTGGGCGTTTTCGTACTTTTTATCTCTATTGCCAGAGAAATCATTCAAGGCTGAGAGATGCTTGCATTCATTCATTGGGCTATCTTCTTTAGGATGTGGTCAATACGCAAGGTCGGTCTCTCTTTGAAAGTGGACTAGGATGTGTGTCATTGTTGGTGTAAGCTAAACTAGCGTTTCATGCAAGTTTCCCTTTGAACATAGTGGATTCCCTGACCGGGAATTGAACCCGGACCGTGGCGGTGAAAGCGCCAAATCCTAGCCATTAGACCATCAGGGAAATTCTCCTGGGAGAGTGCTTCAAGAGAGTGGGCATAGGTGGCATAGTGGTGGCATAGCTGGGCAGGTGAATGGCTTGGGCTACTGTGCAACAATGATGGGTTCTTGGACTGGATGTGGGAACTCTTCCTTGCACAACTTTGCGCTAGTTTTAATGTGGTGTGGCTTTGAGAGAGTGGGCATTGGTGGTATAGTGGTAGCATAGCTGCCTTCCAAGCAGTTGACCTGGGTTCAATTCCCAGCCAATGCAACGATTAGTTCTTTTCCAGAAGTAAACTTCTTGCTGAATATTATTGAAGTAAAACGTGTAGAATGTCAACCGGCAATGTCCAATGTTGATCTATGACATGGAAAACCTAGCCCACACACTACTGAAGTGTGGAATTTTCCAATCTCCTTGTCTATGTTGCCAGAGAAATCATTCAATGCTGAGAAATGTTGGCTTTCCTTGAAACACCTTCTTTAGGATGTGTTCAAATGACAAGGTTGGTTGAAGTCTTAGACAAGTCTCTATTGAGAAAAGACATACACCAATGTCACTGGTTTATAGATAAAACGGGGTTTTGTGTCCTTTTTACAAAATTCAATAAAATAGAACCTCTCTTCTATAAGCCGTCTGCGGAAATAAAGCGTCATCGACTTTTATCCCCTACCGCTCCATCGTGATCCACAAAGCATTTAACTCCAGGGGGTTTAAATAGTTAGTGGGCGTCACCATTTAGTTGCGCAATCCGTGGACTAACGAAACAAGCCTGCTATGTGTAAATATTTTTTGTTTAAATTACTCAAATAACATGTGGCTACACTAAAGTTTAATTTCTTTTTACTAGAGATGAATCTGTAAATATGAAAAAAAAAAGAAAAAAAACGTGGCCTTCTTTCCGGTTCGCCGGTAGCGTCCGTAGCTACCGCCATAGCAACATAAAAATGTTCCGTGATACTATTTTGTTGAGTGATATGAAGCAATGTACAGAAAAAATATATAGGTATCAAATACAATCGGAAGCTACATAATGTTAAACAACTGTATGATTCTCGCAAGAAAATGCATCAAAACAAATGTGTTTATAATCCAATAATAATAAATTCACATCAAAACCCAGCGATGTCCGCTATATTTTGGGTCCTAGCTCCTGCTAGGAAACCTGTCGTCCACGTGACCCACAGAAATGAACGAAAAAATACGCAAGTGTTGTAAAACAGTGTCCCCAACCGCGAACCGGTACAACGCAAGACACGTTTACGCGGACCGGTGGGGGGGGGGGGGGGCACGTTTACCGTGGACCGGGGGTGGTATTTGCTCTTTATAATAATGATAACAATAATAATAATGGTGAACATAAATGTAGCATGATGCCTTACATGACATTTACAAAGTTGGTTTTAATAAAGTTGGCTAGTTTGGTTCGACTCATGGAAGAAGGTGATGTTTAAAAACCACAGACAAGACTTGAGTTGCTAATGTAAATGTATTTACAATATACAGTGAATACAAAAATCACAATATATACAACAAAGGAATTTTTTTTTAGTCCAGAGGATGTTATCTGTTGTTTGTTCTTTATAGTTCTTAAGGCTTCCGTTAGGCCTTATGAAAGAGTTTTTTAGTTCTCTTTTGGAAAACGAGAAGAAAGAAACACTCCAGCTGATTGTTGGATGAGAAGGGGGTTAGTTCCTACCGCACTGGCAGTGAAGAGGGCAGAATCCAAGTCAGGATCGGGGCTCCTTTTTGCTCACCATCTGCAGAGGAATTATCCTCTTTTTTCTTCTGGAGTGGTAAAACTCCCTGATAAACAGTTCTGTCCAGTGCTCAGTTGAGACTCCAGTAAATTATTCTGCAAGACGACCAGTCTTGCGACTGGCCGTTAAAACAGTATCAATAAATAAATCTATTTTTCTTTGATCAAAAGAAAGCATATTCCTGCAACCTCCTTAATTAACATAATAAACAAATGCATATGCAATTCATAATCAGGAGGAAATACAAAATCAATATCTTAGTGCATAATTGATAGTTGTACAACATTTCAAAATTCCATTTCAATGTAGATGATCATCAATTCATTTCAACGAGTACTCACAATTTATATTTCAACATTATTTGTCAAGCAGAAAAATAGTTCATTTTAACCAATCCAAACATAAACAAACAATTCATTTAAGCTGGCGCCCGCGCCAGCTGTCTCAATCATGACTGCACTCACCATTCACTTTTTGTTCAACTGTGCAGATTTAAATCCCGGCTTCAGATATGAACGCCGATATGCAGCACGGTACACACCACGCTCCCTCGTACTTGCAACTGTCAGTGCTTTGACAGGTCTCCCGAGAAAGAAAGCCACGTCACTACTGAACTTATAGTCTCGCGGTATTTGCACAGCGCAAGGGAACCGGCAAATTTAAAGTGACAGTGC
>CM043706.1:21791321-22012399 GCA_023969325.1 Oryzias curvinotus
CTCCATTCTTTGCCTGTGGCTCCAGGGACGAGCAGCAGCACAATGGAGGAGGACGCCATCATCAGGAACCTCCAAGAGCAAGTGGAGCTGTCCGAGCAGGTCTGTGCATCTGCAGCTCCGACCGGGGAACGACGCCACCCTCAGGGAGGCTTTGGTTTGGGCTTTCCAGCTCAGCATCTTCAGCAGCGCCATGTCCACTGGCCCAGAGGCTGATGGGAATTTATGATCAGATTTCCAAATAAAATCCAGAGAAAATTCAATACATTAAAAAAGGCACTTCTATAAATGTCTGAAACCCCCCAAAAATACAATAAAGACCTAAAGCGGGGGTCACTAACCCATGCATCCTCGAGCACCCCTTGTGGCGCCTGCAGGGAATGCACCCCCAAAATTATTATTTTTTATTCTTTTTTTAATTGAAGCAAATATTCAACAAACGATCACGGCATGTCTGTCAATGACAACAATATCAATTCTGAGATAAAGGTAGACATAAAAAACAAATATGAAAACAAATATAACTTAAAAAATAATCAATAAAAATAAGGGTCTATTACAAAAGTTTAAATAGATCAAATACATGACATAATGTCTGTGCATTCTTATGATTCATGTAATGTAAAGATTTAGAGAATAGGTTGAGATGGTTGAGTAATCCATTAATGTGAGGTTTCACCTTTAAGAATTTACAAGTATGAATAAAATGCTTTGAAATTACAATCAATACATTAATCAGAAAGTTCAGATTTATGTCAACTAATTGTAATTGAATTTTAATTGTATTCCAATTTAAAGGGTTAATATTTTTGGATTTAAGCCAATTATGAAAAGAAGACCAAAACTCTTTTACATGAAAACATTAAAAAAAAAGATGTTCCACAGTTTCTACATCATTCCCACAAAAGACACAAAGATCACTGTCCCAGTTAAAGCCAGAATGTAAAAAATGATTGGAAGTGTAAATATCATTTAAGGGGAATGCTCCAAAAATAGCACTGCTCATATAGCAACTATATGAGCAACTATATATAACTTTATTTCAATATATTGTGGCGATCTGGGGGTTGGCCCCGCCTTCAGCTTCTAAGACTCATGGGAAGTGGGGAATCTGGGGTGTTAAATGGCTCACTATAAGTGAGGGAGCTGTGAGCAGAAGTGAGGTTAATGCTGTTTGGCTGCTGGGGGGTGTGTTTAAAATAGACAGACAGATGTGATTGTCTGCTAACTTATGTGAGTGTCGTTCTCAACAAACCAAGTTGTGCTTTGAATGGGGCACGGGGAGCAGATTCTGACATGTCCAGGGGGGCCGCTACTAAATAAGAGGACAGTGAATTCAGACTCGGGCGCAACGGTACTCGAATGAATAGTAGAGGGAGGAGATTTAGTGCTTGCTGTTGGTAATTGTGGCACTTTAGTTCTGCTATCCTGAAATATATGGCAGAGGATGGAACAGCCTAAAAACTTCAGAATCGGCGCTCCAGCCTTTGAGAAAGCGGTGTGTGTGTGTGTGTGTGTGTGTGTGTGTGCGTTTGTTTCCCTGCATTAGCGGGACAAATGATCAGAATACACGCAACACTGGAAGGACATTTTGAATTAGTAGGACAGGGCCAGTGTCCTCCTAATTCTTGAAAAAATCTAAGAATGTAGAAGGGTTCCTATTGGTCTACTAACCCTATAGAACAAAAAAAAAACAAAAAATGAAAAAGACCTCTTAGTACATATATACCCGTTTTTGTGTCTCACCTGTGTATGACTCACTATGCCCCTAGAGGCTGCATGTGGTATAGCAGGACCTCATGAATATTCACACATGAGTGAATATTAATGAGTTATGTCCTGGTAATTCTTACACTGTCCTTCTTATTCATGTATGGTGAGTGTCAGCTGGAATACTGAGAAATGCTCATAATTAGCCTTTCAATTGTTGTTAAAATGACACATAAAGCTTTATATTATTTTTACATAGGTTTCAAGTATCATTCACTATCACACAAAGGCAATTAAATACACAAAGTGGTTTGAAAAAGTATTCAACACATTGCAAATTCTGTCTTGTTTTGCTTGAATAAATGAATGAATTGGTAAAAGAATGAAGCTTTATTTCTATAGCTCTTTACAATGCCTTCAGGTGAACCAAAGTGCATCGCAATAGAAGAAAAAACAAAGCTTAAAATTAGGAATATTAAAAACCAAATAAAAACAGCATACAATTACAAAAAGTAGGCAACAAAAAATATATAAAAGACTAATCGAAGAAATAGTGCAATAGAGCAAATCGAAGAAAATAATAAACACCAAATTCTAATCAGTAAAAAAAAATCTTCTAAAAAAGTATGTTTTTAATTTACATTTTGAACTGATAAGGTCAGATATCATGCACATTTCTCCAGGATTTTTATTCCATAACTGAGGAAAAGATACCAAGGGGAAAGTACATTCATCCCAGCAATTCTGTTTTGACCTGGACACATTAAGCAGATACTGGTTAAAACTAAAGAATGGCCGTGGACAGTTAGCTCAGTTATGTAAATTGTGCCAAAAACAAGAAGAGCTTAACATTAAAAGTGTAAACTAAATTCTAAAAAGAACAGGAAGTCAGTGAAGTGACCTGAGTACTGGAGTGATATGTTCATGTCTGGATGTTCTAGTTAACAGTTGTGCTCATGTATTGTGGACTAACTAGAGGCGGTTCAGTACATGCTGACACCAAAGTACAGAGAGTTGCAGTAATTTATGCAGGAGGGGATCAAGGTGTGAATGACTATTTCAAGATTACTGCACCAGGAAGGTTTAGCTTTAGTTAAAAGGGGCAAGTGATAAAATCAACTTTTAAAAACAATGTCCATCTGTTTGTCAAATTTAAAGCAACTGTCATATATAACCCTCTGAATGCGAATGCTTTGAAGCATTCACACAATGAAGAATTCAGACCAGCTCCTCCAAGCTAAGGAAATTGGTCATTTTCAATGCCAACCCTGGTTGTGACAAAATAAATAAATACAAATAAAAAACTTTTTTTAAACATTTTTTATTTATGTATTTATTTATTTTTACCCATTGTGTTTTGGTTGGCATGCCCAGAGTTTCAGTTTGAATTTGTTTAGTATTTAGTATAAAAAAAATTGTCAGTCATAATACATTAAATGAAGAAACACAATAACTTGAAGAGCTGTTTGGGAGCTGAAAGAGAGGGGTCATTTTAGGGAGGAGATAAAAAAAGCCAGTTGTCTAAAAAAGCCAAATTTTTCATCAATACATAACATCATCATTAAGTCTGGCCTTCCATTGGCCAGAAGGCCACCCGTCAAAATTACAGCTGTGGGAGTTTTAAAGCTTGCAGACTTCTGGGAGACCTGATGGTTCCCTAAAGATTCACACTCCACAGCAGTAGGGGGCAGTACCGCACGTTTGCGCTGGTTGGTACACACGTGTACGCCTCATCTGATCTGATCCAGGACTTTCGGCTAATGATCCTCAAGCGAAATAATTTCTTCTGCAGCCAGATTCTCTAGCGGTAAGGAATTAATGCAAAACGTATCACCTGACTGTGGACCAGGTAAGAACCATCCTTTTAAGTAATGTTTGTTGCTTTTCACTTTCACGGACTTTCGCCACCTCTCTTTCGAAGCTCGTCTGCTTTTCAATGCGCTGCAAGACCGCCGCTTACATCTTTGCATTGACTTTCGTTTTGTGGGGTTACCGAATGGATTTGGTTTAATGTGTACCTTTTAAAAACCATTAAATGCATCAAGTGCTCTTTAAATAGTGCGGTTTTGCTGTGTTCGGTGTTCATCTGTATGATTGGGGTTTTGGGTAAATACTGAGGTTCTTGTCGACAAGCTAATATCAAAATTAATTGATTGATTGGTTTATTTCAAGCGTAGATTGAAAAAAATACAGGACAAAACAATTATTTCAAACTCATCACAGAAACAATTAAATGCATTGATTAGAAAATAAAAAAACAAAAATAAAACACACTTATGTCACATTTGGTTCATTTATTTTTTGTGATAATTAACTAAAGTCAGTCGAGTTTGATTGATTGCTTGAAAAGGAGTGGGAAGAAGCAAACATTTAAAATCCTATCTAGGGTTGTGCCGATGGACGATTTCAATGTCCATCATGATGGGTGACGGACATCACGATGGGGAGAGACCATCGTGAGGCCACGCCACCGCCACGCTACGAGTCGACATAATAAGACGCGGTTACATGAACAAAATAGCTTGATGGGATCAATGGTCGGATTAGAATCCTACCGTGTACATGAGCCCAGAAAAACGTTTTCAGATTATAACAAACGCTCACATGGGTCACACTTTCAGTCAGACCAAATCATTCGCACATGCGCAGTAGTGTTTGAAATACAGGAAGAGAAAAATAGTTCCACCGAGCGGCGACATAGATAGATTTGGCAGCTCGGTAATATACGAGATGATCTTCTAAATGCGCTTTTATTAATGTTACGGTTATTATGAAGCGCCTGTTCGCTTATCATTTTTATTTTAATCCGTGTGGTCAGTGCTTTTGCTGTTGAAGAACGGAGCCGGAAAGAAGCCCATTTAGCAGTATGCTAACAACACGGGCTAACAACATTAGCATGAACATAAAATGTATCCATGCGGGAAAGGCTGCAATCTGCATCCTGGCTGCACATAAATATGTGGGAATAACAGCAGCCTTTATTTAGTCGGGACACGACTGGAAACACAAATCCACGTCATTGTTTGAACGGTTTCTAAGGATTGAGCGACATTTCTGCTTTGAAGCTAACAGCGCCCCACAGCCCCACATTAAATAGACTATTTAATTCCCAGTATATGATAACTTTGCATTGTTTCTTTTTTTACTACACTCCTTTCCTTGTGATGTGTTACTTGTAGGTCAAGGTGTGTTCAGCTCCCGGCCCTTTCAAAAGGGAGATTTCCTTCTTGAATACAGAGGACAACTCATATCTAAAAAGCAACAAGAAAGCAGACTGAGATTTTACCTTGATGCCCTGAAGTTTTTTTTTGTTTGATTTCCAGTTCAATAGAAAGTTGTTATGGTATGTATTTTCTTTTTTTAAAGGTAATGTCATCTCTACTCTCTTATTGGTAAAAAGTAGTTTTAGTGATGAAATACAGTCTAAGACAAGGTTAAACATTTGTAATGTTCCATGGAAGTTTCAGGTTGTAGCAGGAATGTTATTTAGTCTTAAATACTCAATGGGCTCAATAACTTCCCTATGTAGCATAACTTATTGTCTGCTTTATATTTTAGTATTGATGCTGCTAGAGAGGACGGGTCACTTGGAAGACTATAAATGATGATGAAGTGAGCCCAAACAGCAAAATGACCATTACCAGAGTGAATGGAGAACCCCATCTCTGTTTATTTTATTGGTCCTGGAGAAGAAATCACCTATAATTATGGTGACTCCGAATGGCCATGGAGAATCAAGGTATCTGTAAAATAATTGTTGTGCTTCAAAATAATGTATAATACTATATTTAAATTAAAGAATATGATTTACTCTTCATCCTTTCATCTCAAAAATCCAAAGAAAAGAAAAGTCAATCAGCAGAAGAGAATCCACCCACTTCCAGGTCCTGTCCAGATGACACACCGCAGGTAAATTTTAAATGCCTATTAATTACAGAAACATTTAGGTATTTAAATATTGAGTAATGTTAAGGTACATGGATCACTGGTAACATCTACAGTAAAGGATGCCTGTATTTGATACAAATTCCTTTAGAAGCATGAACAGGACAAAGCAGGTTGTCCCATAAAGCGCTCTTACACATGTGTCCTGTGTAATACTCAACTGGACAGGTTCTGACATTAGCGGGACATAGTGTTAAAACTAGTATACTGGAATTGAAGTTGTCCTAATGATCTCTCTTACACACATGTCCTGTGTAATACTCAACTGGACAGGTCCAGGTTTTAGCACGACTATTTGCTCAGTGTTTAAGCAAAGAATCTCATTCAGCTTCCATCCTTTCATCTCAGAAATCCAAAGAAAAGTCCATCTGCAGAAGAGAATCCACCCACTTCCCGGTCCTCTCCAAACGACACAGAGCAGGTAAATTTCAGTTTAAATACCTATTTAACAATTGTAGAAACATTTAGGTATTTAAATATTGAGTAGTATTAAGGTACATGGATCACTGGTAACATGTAGCATAAATGATGCCTGTATTTGATAGAATAACTTTTGAAGCATGAATGGGACAAAGCAGGTTGTCCCATAAAGCGCTCTTACACACGTGTCCTGTGTAATACTCAACTGGACAGGTTCTGACAATAGCGGGACATAGTGTTAAAACTAGTATACTGGAATTGAAGTTGTCCTAATGATCGCTCTTACACACATGTCCTGTGTAATACTCAACTGGACAGGTCCAGGTTTTAGCAGGACTATTTGCTCAGTGTTTAAGCAAAGAATCTCATTCAGCTTCCATCCTTTCATCTCAGAAATCCAAAGAAAAGAAAAGTCCATCTGCAGAAGAGAATCCACCCACTTCCAGGTCCTCTCCAGACGACACACTGCGGGTAAGTTCAGTTGAAATACCTATTTAACAATTGTAGAAACATTTAGGTATTTAAATATTGAGTAGTATTAAGGTACATGGATCACTGGTAACATGTAGCATAAATGATGCCTGTATTTGATAGAATAACTTTTGAAGCATGAATGGGACAAAGCAGGTTGTCCCATAAAGCGCTCTTACACACGTGTCCTGTGTAATACTCAACTGGACAGGTTCTGACAATAGCGGGACATAGTGTTAAAACTAGTATACTGGAATTGAAGTTGTCCTAATGATCGCTCTTACACACATGTCCTGTGTAATACTCAACTGGACAGGTCCAGGTTTTAGCAGGACTATTTGCTCAGTGTTTAAGCAAAGAATCTCATTCAGCTTCCATCCTTTCATCTCAGAAATCCAAAGAAAAGAAAAGTCCATCTGCAGAAGAGAATCCACCCACTTCCAGGTCCTCTCCAGACGACACACCGAAGGTAAATTTCAGTTTGAATACCTATTTAACAATTGTAGAAACATTTAGGTATTTAAATATTGAGTAGTATTAAGCTGCGCGGTGGAGCAGTGGTCAGCGCTCTTGCCTCACTGCAAGAAGGCCCCTGGTTCAAGTCCTGGCTGGGGGACCCGAAACAGAACATCAATGGGGGACCTTTCTGTGTGGAGTTTGCATGTTCTCCCCATCTACATTTAGGTGTTTAAATATTGAATAGTATTAAGGTACATGGATCACTGGTAACATGTACCAAAAATGATGCCTGTATTTGATAGAATAACTTTTGAAGCATGAACGGGACAAAGCAGGTTGTCCCATAAAGCGCTCTTACACACGTGTCCTGTGTAATACTCAACTGGACAGGTTCTGACATTAGCGGGACATAGTGTTAAAACTAGTATACTGGAATTGAAGTTGTCCTAATGATCGCTCTTACACACATGTCCTGTGTAATACTCAACTGGACAGGTCCAGGTTTTAGCAGGACTATTTGCTCAGTGTTTAAGCAAAGAATCTCATTCAGCTTCCATCCTTTCATCTCAGAAATCCAAAGAAAAGTCCATCTGCAGAAGAGAATCCACCCACTTCAAGGTCCTCTCCAAACGACACAGAGCAGGTAAATTTCAGTTGAAATACCTATTTAACAATTGTAGAAACATTTAGGTATTTAAATATTGAGTAGTATTAAGGTACATGGATCACTGGTAACATGTAGCATAAATGATGCCTGTATTTGATAGAATAACTTTTGAAGCATGAACGGGACAAAGCAGGTTGTCCCATAAAGCGCTCTTACACACGTGTCCTGTGTAATACTCTACTGGACAGGTTCTGACATTAGCGGGACATAGTGTTAAAACTAGTATACTGGAATTGAAGTTGTCCTAATGATCGCTCTTACACATATGTCCTGTGTAATACTCAACTGGACAGGTCCAGGTTTTAGCAGGACTATTTGCTCAGTGTTTAAGCAAAGAATCTCATTCAGCTTCCATCCTTTCATCTCAGAAATCCAAAGAAAAGTCCATCTGCAGAAGAGAATCCACCCACTTCCCGGTCCTCTCCAAACGACACAGAGCAGGTAAATTTCAGTTTAAATACCTATTTAACAATTGTAGAAACATTTAGGTATTTAAATATTGAGTAGTATTAAGGTACATGGATCACTGTTAACATGTAGCATAAATGATGCCTGTATTTGATAGAATAACTTTTGAAGCATGAATGGGACAAAGCAGGTTGTCCCATAAAGCGCTCTTACACACGTGTCCTGTGTAATACTCAATTGGACAGGTCCAAGTTTTAGCAGGACTATTTGCTCAGTGTTTAAGCAAAGAATCTCATTCAGCTTCCATCCTTTCATCTCAGAAATCCAAAGAAAAGAAAAGTCCATCTGCAGAAGAGAATCCACTCACTTCCAGGTCCTCTCCAGACGACACACCGAAGGTAAATTTCAGTTTGAATACCTATTTAACAATTGTAGAAACATTTAGGTATTTAGATATTGAGTAGTATTAAGCTGCACAGTGGTGTAGTGGTTAGTGCTCTTGCCTCACAGCAAAAAAGCCCCCGGTTCAAGTCCTGGCTGGGGAACCCGAAACAGAACTTCAATGGGGGACATTTCTGTGTGGAGTTTGCATGTTCTCCCCATCTACATTTAGGTATTTAAATATTGAGTAGTATTAAGGTACATGGATCACTGGTAACATGTAGCATAAATGATGCCGGTATTTGATAGAATAACTTTTGAAGCATGAATGGGACAAAGCAGGTTGTCCCATAAAGCGCTCTTACACACGTGTCCTGTGTAATACTCAACTGGACAGGTTCTGACATTAGCGGGACATAGTGTTAAAACTAGTATACTGGAATTGAAGTTGTCCTAATGATCGCTCTTACACACATGTCCTGTGTAATACTCAACTGGACAGGTCCAGGCTTTAGCAGGACTATTTGCTCAGTGTTTAAGCAAAGAATCTCATTCAGCTTCCATCCTTTCCATCCTTTTGAAGTGGTGTCCGAAATATGTTTTTTTTATTTTCTACCCTCCATGTGGAGGGAACCTGACCCCTCCCTTGCGAAGGGGTTCCGCTGTGCTGTGCAATCACTTTTCTTAATGTGGGTGCGCTCTAAAGCACAGAAGTTTAAATGTAAATTTAAGTAATGACTTTGTTGTAGCATGACCCTTTTGAAGTTAGATAACTGCTGTTATGTATATTAGAGCAGTGGAAGTGCTGCGCTTTTGTAAGCTGACCATCGACTAATGGTGACGTCCAAGTTTTGAGACACTAATTTTTATAAGTCTCTGTTTGGAGTGCTAAATTTAGGGGTGGGGAGAAGGGAAGAATTTAGATTGGGCCTAAAAATCTCCTGAAATGGGTGTCTAATTTCAAACTGTGTTTTATCTTTTTTAGCTGCTGAGCAAGAAGAGAAATGAATGAAGCAAATAAAACGACCCTGGTCCAAAGAAGAAGTAAACGCTGTCATGAGACACCCCAAGGAACATATAATGAAGGGAAAACTTGCTTCCATGATAGAATGTGGGCAGTGCAAAAAGGCAGAGAATCCTGTTCTTGACAACCGTACCCTACAGAACATCAGAGACTTTGTGAGAAATCGTGATATTACCATGAAAAACAAAAAGTAACCCAGCGAACATTTCCATATGGCCCATATGGTTTACCTTTGGGCTGAATTTCTGGGCCCCGGGTGGGTTTGTCCACGAGTTCCGTGGTGGCCCCTTCTGTGTTTGCACACACTGGCTTAGATGGGAACTCAGTGGTCTGGATCCCCAACGCTAACCAGCTGCCCAGTGGAAAGCATTGTGTGCCAAGAACCTGCCTTACGGATAGTGTAGCGAGTTAGCGAGCTACACTGTCTACCGAGCCAGATTACTGAGTGCCCATTCAAGCTAATGTGGGCAAACACAGATGGGGCCACTGTGGAACCTGTGAACAATCCCACCCTGGGCTCAACAATTCAGCCCAAAGGTAAGCCATGTGGGGCCCACTTTCAAATGTTTGCTAAATGAAGATTTTTGATATATAGTATATAGAAGTATGAATAAGCAGTTAAGGCTTAAATATTGTTTTTCTGTTCAGTTGTCAAGAGGTTATTTCTTTATTTGCCTTTACATTAGAAAGAATATAATTTTGAAGTAAGCACTTATGGCTATGTATTTTTTTTCTGAAAACTATCTTTTACATTAGACAGAACAATAACAATAAATAAGCACTAGATTCATGAATGTTTTTCCATTTAAAACTGCATATTCTTGTCACCTTTTTGACAAGACTAAGTTTTGTTCAAAATTTTTGCTGTATTTGCTTTTCATTTCACAAATAGAACTGTCATAAGCATTTAAATGTACTTTTTTATGTTTATAAAAACAATGATTACAGTGAACTACACAGTATAAAAGTTCAACAAAAGTATTTTTGTGTGGGAGGACCCATCAAGGTCGTTGGGTCCTTTGAAGTCACGTTTTAGACATGTTTGTGTGTTTGTATACTGTGGACCTCATAAATACTCTTTTTGTCAGAGGCGGGGCTAATGGAGCTCATTAAAATGTCCTGGTAATGTTGTGTTTTGTCATGTATTAGAATTTCTTGTTGTAATAACTTTTTTCAAATTTTGAACTGGGTTATGTGAAGTACCGCCACAAATAGATTTTTTGAGATACTGCTTGTCCTTAGAAATCAAGCAGAAAGGGGTGTCCCCATAATGTAGTAACAAACGTGTTTGAAAAAACTGTCCTTCTAATCCACCAAAACCCGTATGTGTGTGTGTGTGTGTGTGTGAGGAGAAGAAGGGGAGGGGTAGTGGGTGCAGGTTGCCGGGTAAAACGGCGCACGGAGACCATTGCGCAACACCTGGATCATGGGGGGGCTTAAATGACTCAGCTCATTCTTCACTAACTGTTGCAGACATTTTCAACACTGTATTTTCCATCTCCATTTATTTTTACGGTAGTTTAGTTGGTGATAGTAACGTCTAAACAAAGACAGCAGGTAATGCAGGCTGGAAAACAGCTGCACTTTTCCAGACCATAAATAAACAATCGATCATTTGTTAATGAAAGTATTGAGGATTTTAGAGGATTTTGACTGTTGTGTTGCACAAAATTAGAAGAATGCCAAATATTTTTGGAGTAATCCCAGTGATGAGTTCTGTTATGTAGGTTTTAATGTTTTATGAGACCTAGACATGATTTTCACAATGACAGGTTTTTAAAAATCCCTCTGATACGTTACACAAAGACACACACAGGACATCACACACAAGACCAGAGATACACACAGGACCAGAGACACACACAAGACCAAAGACACACACAGGACCAGACACACACACAGGACCAGAGACACACACAGGACCAGAGACACACACAGGACCAGAGACACACACAGGACCAGAGACACACACAGGACCAGAGACACACACACAGGACCAGAGACACACACACAGGACCAGAGACACACACACAGGACCAGAGACACACACACAAGACCAGAGACACACACAGGACAAAAGACACACACAGGACTAGAGACACACACAGAACATCACACACCCAGCAGAAATGAACTTATTGCTGAAATTGATGTCAGGTGTTCAGCTCTAAGAAAATGACAAAAGGGCAAAGGAAGAGCTAGGAAGTCTTGAGCAAACAGGTCCTGTGGCGCCCTCCATACCACTTAGTGACCATGAAATAGCTCTCAGTCTCAAAAGGGTTGGTGACCCCTGACCTAAAGGATGGCAAAATCCAAAGCTGCTAAACCAGAGAAGAAGAAAAGGCAGTATTTGTACACATCACTGATTCAGAGGGGTTTTTTTAGGCTTTGGCTCATTTATCTCTTTTGAGGGCCTAAACAAAAAAAAAACCTGACTCTCAACACAATCTGTTTAAAGAACGAAGATCAAAAATTAGTTAGACAACATCCGATGTCCAAAGAAAAGCTCCAAAAGGCCTTGTGGAAGTCTGGAGGACTGTTGAAAAAGAATAACCAGGAAGGGGCTCTGTGAGAAAAGACTCAGTTCTGGCTTAGAGACGACTGCAGAGCACTTTTCGTCCGCCTCAGCTCTCAGTCTGGCAGAAACGAGCCGAGTAACAAGGTCACAGCTGTTCCGCTTGCTGTGCAAATGTGCACAGATTCCGTGTGAGGCTGGAGCGCCACGCGTGGATTCCACGGCGATGGCTGCAGGGATATATTACACTCTGCTTTATTGAATCTCATATCTGCGTTGCTGTCATACGTGTTGCTGTGGGCCGGATGAGCGATGGGAACCGGTGGGTGTGAGCGGAGATTAGAAGAAAAACAGCAAGTGTCTCTCAGTTTTACAGATTAGTTGTTCAGCTGAAATGTGTTTCATCTCCATCATGATATTTTATTTCTCTGTTAAATTTACTGCCACTGGTTGGAAATCTGAGCTACATTTTGGAAAATTACTAAAATTATAGTCAATAAAGACAAAAACAAGCTGAAACTATTAGGAGGAAGATGCGGCTCTCAAAAAAGACACACTTTCAGAGATCACGGTGCAGTTGCATGCTGGGAGCTGTCCCTATGCCTGGATGCTGGATTAGAAGATGGGTTTTTGTCCTGTCCGTTGAAGAACACACGGTTAATGACTGCTTTCAGGAGAACCTTTAACAGATGTATCGTGTGTACACAGCAGGACACGGGGGTTCGGTAAATGCACTGACTGTAGGCGGTCTCTGTTTGAGTCCAGGAGCGGATAAAGGCCATGGAGCTCTGGCAGACAGCCGACCAGGAGCTGGACCGCCTGCAGCGGATCCACCAGCAGACCGTCTCTGACCACGGAGCCCAGGATGCTGAGAGGCGGCAGCTGAAGGTCCAGTAACCTGCACGAATGTTTCCCACAGTAGGGCTGAGTTCAGAAAACCAATCAGTCTGACTACAACAAGCTTTTATTAGAACTTCAATGTTGGTTTAGTTTATATCACTAATGTGAGCAATTTGGTTTTTGTATTGGAAGGGATCTTTTTTTAATGGGTATTTATTTCTTTTGGAATCCTATTTTAAATTGAATGTTGAAATTTTCCAAATAAAATAGAATACATTCAGGATTTTATCAGTGATTCCCAGCCCTAGTCTCACTTTGAGCCGATATATTCCTTGGATTAATGCATCAGGATCAGTGTTGCCAGATAGAGTCCTGCTTTTCTGGCCCAAAAGTCCTTTAAAAACTGCTAGAAATGAGGTTAACCAGTTATATCGGTTTTTTTTTCTCTCCACGCTCTGATAGTGCAGCACAACACGCGTCTGCGTTTGGACACGGTGAGCTTCAGCACCTCCTGGTCTCTTCTGGATGGGGGGGGCAACTATATATATATGAAGTGGATGATGGCTTTTGATAGGATGGA
Organism: Oryzias curvinotus; assembly: GCA_023969325.1. Classification (NCBI taxonomy): domain Eukaryota; kingdom Metazoa; phylum Chordata; class Actinopteri; order Beloniformes; family Adrianichthyidae; genus Oryzias; species Oryzias curvinotus. Next base: position 21,804,739 of record CM043706.1, read on the forward strand.
CAGTGGAGACAAATATCAGACCAAACAAGATAAAGTAATAAGCAGTAATTATCCATTTATTACTTATTACTTCCTGTTTGGATTGAAGGTCAGATTTTTAGACATCTTTTAATGATAATACAGCCGCCATTCTTGCAGTCAGAGAAAACCAGGAAATAATGGATAATAATTAAACTTTGTAGCCACTGGAGATCAAGCGTGAGCATGGACCCACTTTTAACTCAAACATCAAGACAAAAAAATAAGAAGGAAAAAAGGCACAAATAATCAATACCAGGGATTCTGGTATCTTATTATCATGAGCAAAGGTGGAAATTGTTCTTGTGTTATTACTTTTTATGATTTTATATGAAGTGATCTTTACGCCCCCACATTGCAAACAAAACTTTCTAAGTCGCAAAAGAAAATATTACATTTTTGCTTTCAAAACATATGTCTGCGTTTGCAACATAAATGTTTGGACATGCGTTGTGTCTTATCTCGCTTTTCCCCTAACTTTTTAAGTTTGCGTCCATAAGTTTTAGTTAAGTGTGACAGACGTGCCATCAAACAGCTCACTGATTGGTCCAGATTCTAACGTCTCGCATTGATGGAAATTGTAGGCAGTCAAGGACTTTGGACTTTGTTCAGGGTTTTGTATTTAAGTACGTTAGTGTAGCGACCAGCATGTTTAAAAGGTCAGCAGCAGAAAAAACATCTGAGCTCCAACTCTGTCCAGCCGGAAATACATTATATTACAATTAACATTTGCATCTGAACTATAGTTTTGTCATGAATACAACTTTAAATTTTAGAAAAAATTGTTGAACAATTTGGGCTTTTTTGTTTTACTTTGAATAAAACAAAACACTGGTTCTTAAAAATAAGACACCCTTTGCAACACAAGATCATCTGCTGAAGCAAGTTTATTCAAAGAAAAAATTAACATTAAAAACAAAATTTGCCATTTCTTCTGCTAAATACATTAAGTCTACTTTGATTACCCATCATTCTTTTGCTTATTGCTGCTGTTAGTCTATACTGAAACAAACACTGTTATGCAGCATAAGAAAGTATGTGGTTTAGATCAAATATTTTGCACCGGAGGATTCATAGATCACGTTGATTTAACATCTGTAGATTAACGTATTTTACCGGTTCAGTAGATCCTCATCTATAAATTCACTAATCTGACTAAATAAAAATTAATCAATGCTAAAAAATGAAAGAAAGTAGGAATTCTTTTTAAATGATTAAAAATGATTTCTTCAGCTAAAGAGCAAAATCGAGAGTAAAACGAGCTGCTTTGGTTCCTGAGCTTTGGTCGCAGATAAATATGGCGATTTAATAGGTTAGAGTCTCGACCAACCAGCAGACGGTTTGATGGCGGTTATGTCACGCTAAATCAAAACCCAAACGTACCTCCGCTGACGTTGCAATTTTGTGGTGAGTACGTAGAAAAGGTTTTCTTCTAATGGCTCTTCAATGAAGACCATGCAGGTATCTCTGTACAGAAGAACAGCGCAGCACTAGTCCAGAGTCTGCCAGGTCTTTGTGGAGGGATCCTGCTCTCAAACGTGGGTTTGGACTTGCTTTTCTCCCAGTCCTGCAAGCTGCTCTGTCTGAGATTTGTCTTGGTCTTCCAGATCTCGCTTTAGCTTCCACTGTTCCTGTTGGCGCCATTCCGTAATTACATTCCAAACTGGAGGACATTGGCATCTGAAAACTCTGTGCTGTCGTCTTAAAGCCCCCTCCTGCTTTGTGGGCATCAGCTATTTTCAGTTTCAGTGGTGTAGACAATTGCCTAAAGAATCCAAGATGCTGATTGTAGGGGCAAAGGTCAGATGACTCTGACTGTCTTCGAGATTCTTTGAGAATCTTCGAGATTAAAATCCCTGGATTTTGAGCAATGGTTGGGAACAAGCCACGACACTGTCCGGTCACAGTTTTTCCAAAGGGGGCGGCTTTTTAATTACGAATCAAAAACCACCAAACTGATCCCAAACTCGCTAAAATGATGTCCACCTGTCCAAATCCGTTTTGTCCACAAATTCAGAATCCAAACCAACCAATCTGGCAACACTGATCTGGACTCTTCCACCACTAGGTGGAGCCACATTCTTCAGGGAGGTTAATTACAGTTAATCTGTCTCAGTCAATACTCCCCATAAGCAGGAGGTAATTACCAGCACTTAAACACTATTGAATGCCCCATTTTTTTCTCTGCCTTCACAGGATCAGCTTGTTCAGTTCCAGCAGCACTCTTACAAATTCCAAGTGGCCAATCAGAAGCTGGAATCAGTAAGTAGAGTTTAATTAAAAGCGTGTTAGATTACTGCCTTCCAATTAGCCACGGGATCGAAACGCTGTGCACTTTCCGAAATGAACCCTCCTCTAATAATTAGTCTCGTTACTAAGTGAATTGGTTTCTAAATCCCTCAGACCAGAACTGTCCTCCTGGAGAAATGGTCTGTCAGCTTCTTCTGTAATCCTCAAAGTATTTTTCCTCTTTTTCAGCGCACAACCCTTTCTGTCACCTGCTGTCTTTGATCGCCCCAAATCTGGATCTGTTTAGCAATACCCGACTTGGCCCTCTACATACATCTGCTGCTAACTTTGGTCGTATTACAGCATGTGGGCAGATAGTATAGTGATATTATATCCCTCTAATGCATTTTTAATGACTGGATAAGCCTGGGGCTTCCCCTAACTGGCTGTTCAGGCAATCCTTCTGTTTGGGCAGTGAGACGGGCTGACTGACAGGAGCGTCTGTGGCTCTCCTCTGGAGGAACAGTGAAACTTTTTAGAGACTTTTTAGGGTGAAAATTGATTTTGACACAAACGGGGGCGGAGTGTTTGACATTATGCAACACAAATGGAAGTCGTGTCTCTCTTGCCACACGCAGACGAGCCAGCAGCTCCTGAAGACGGTGGCGGAGCAAAGCTCGGAAATGGAGGAGCTCCACAGTCAGCTCAGGTAACTGAGACCGGGACGGCGGGAGGCGGGAGGCGGGAGGCGGTCTCGCTTCATAGTTCATGCATAGCAATAGGGCCGCTCCGTGACACTCTTTCTGCTTCACCAGACACTTTTTCAGCTGGAGATGAATCAAACGCATTTGTCTCATAGATTTATGGCACCTGGAAGAAGAAATGCTGAACTTAGCTCAACGTCTTTTTAAGATTCATTTGCCTTCACACTTTCTGTGAACTGAATTTCACTACTTTGAATGCTTTCAGCTTCTTTCGTTCATACTAGTGTTTGGTGAGCTATACGCACATGTAGCCTCTGCTCTCCAAGTAAGGCCGCTCAGTCATTTCCAGTTTGGAGAGTTGACAGCAGATCTGTGTTGTTTACATGAAAATGCTGTTCCCCTTACTTTTGGAAGCAAACTTTCTCCTTTTGATGTCATTGTGTAAACACACATTAACATACAATGTGAAAAAAAAAACATGGATTTGTTCTCTGTTTTCAGGAAATTGATGCACGTAGTTACCCACAAGCGGAAGTAGCTCAGTTGTGTTCGTTTTAACCGGAAATGCACCACAGCTCCATGGATGAAGCCCATTTGGTTGATTTTTGATTTGAAATGGTTTATTTCAAGCAATCAAAGCAAGAATAATGCACAAAAAAACACAATCAGTAGTTACACATTCATATATAGACGTATCAAACTTAGGATAATTAGACGTTAAATCAAAGACTGCTTGACAGGGAGTGGAAGGAAGCAAACTTACATAATCCAAACCCTGTTTAATGAAGTGAAAACTTAGACTCATGTAGAAAAAAACAGTTTTATTAGAAGGAAAGATGAGATGGAATTGAATTCTGAGATCTAACTTGTCTTCTAAGATAAAGGCTGAATTAACTTTTTGTAAAAATGCAACACAAAATCCTTGGTGCCTCTCTTTTAGCTAAATGCAAACACACAATGATCGCTAGTATAAGTTGACACAGTGACTGTTGTCAGCCTTCAAACAGGCAGACCGACTGACTGACAGGTTGACGGCCGTCTCTCAGACCGTCCCTCCTTTTAAATCCGTCTCCACTGACAAATTACTTCCATCTTTTTTTTTAAGTTTACCACTGTTTTTATTTGTATTTGTGTTATTAGTGTGTCATTGTAATGATTATGTCAAAGTTTAAATCAAGAAGCAAAGGTCTGTTTCTGACCGTTTCAGTCACTATTACCCCTTTCCGTCCGTGTCTTTAGTCCAAACGGTTAGTGGGTTCAGTGAGGTCCTGCTTTTTTCTTTGATATCTGTAGATCCATTGTTGCTCTTCCATATGTTTCTCGTAAACATGTGCAGACAGAGAGTGACACGTGTGTCGTCTTGCAGCTATCACTGTAAGAAATATTTTCAGAACTGAAGATGGGCTCAAAGTGTTAAAAAAAAAAACACACAATAAAACTGCAAAGGATCAACTTCTTCTTGACTTGGATGCTGCTAAAGTAAAAGATGCATTTAGTTGGTGAGATTTTTGTCCTGCGTTTGACTGATCTGCTGGGAGAGCTGGGAGCTGCAGTCACAAACGCAGCCAGAAACCATTGGAGGTCAGCTGTTTCTCCCTCAGAAGGAATGAGTTTTCCTGAGAGTCACGTTTTTCTGGTCTACCCTTACATCTTCAGAGAGATCAGACCCAACAGGTTTGTCTATGGAACGCTGGGATGGGACGTGTCATCTCCTAAATTCCGCGATGATCTGTCGACAGGACTCCATGTGGCAGCAAGTGTTATTTTTGAGTTGGCCAAAAGGATGCATCGCATCTCTGTTCAGGTCTCCGCTCCAACTTCCTGCTGTGTGAGATTACGACACTCGCCCACAGAGTGGTCATCACCTCAGCAGCACCGTCATGCAGTGGGCAAAAAAGGATGGAGTCAGCCACCGATTTCTCCAAGTTCTCCCACTTAAAAACATGAGAGAGGCCTGTAATTTTTATCATTGGTAAACCTCAACCATGAGAGACAAAATGGAGGAAAAAAATCCAGAAAATCACTTTGTCTGATTTTTTTTTTTTTTTTTTAAGAATTTATTTGCAAATTATGGTGGAAAATAAGCATTTGGTCAATAACAAAAGTTCAACTCAGTATTTTGTTTTATACCATGGTCCGGGTAAGTTCTTGATTCTGATTGGCTGCTGGGTGGGCATTGAAAAGTGATGTACCATAGCGATAACCGCACGCCTTAAAAAAAGCAAAAAACAAGCTAACCACCTCAAACAGGTGCCACTAATTTAGAATCATGAGCAGAGTGGAGTTGGACTGTTTCAAAGCAGAACAGCAGGTTTTTGCTGGTCAGAAATCTATCTGATAATCAAGTGATCAAATACTTATTTATCACAGTAATATACAAATAAATTGTTTTAAAAAAAAAATCTTACAACGTGATTTCTGAATGTTTCTTCAGATTCTGTCTCTCACTGTGGAAATGCACCTATGATGAACATTTTAGACCCTCCATGTTTTCTAAGTGGGAGAACTTGCTAAATCTCAGGGTGGTCAAATACTTATTGACCTCACTGTGTATCGCTTTCCTTTGCCGCTGCACTCGAGGTCTGGCTAAGGGGCGGTACCGTGACAACGCGCCCAAACACGTAACAAATAGTTAGCTTTTTTTTGCAAAAAGCGTTGCAAACCAAAAATATAACAAGAATAAAGTAGTAAAAACTGGTTGAATATTCAATTTCTTGAAAGTTACCATGGGATAAGTGGGTTAATGGCCTTTAAAGTGTGCACTAAGCTTTGCTTCCACAAAGTGCGTAGATTTCTGATAGTGCACACTTCGTCGGCCATTAACTCTTAGATATGCCCTTTGTTGACAGCAAATGTTTTCTGTAATTCTTCACATGGTTTTCACAAACTGTTGCATGGTGTCCCGTCAGAGGGGAGCTGGTTTTAATGTTATGGTTGGCTTAGATTTCTAAAAAGATGTATTTGGTATAGATGTCCCGCAGACAGCAGTGGCGATCCCGTGGTCGTGCCTAAACTTGAACCCCCTTTTCACCGCCACAGACGAGCTAAAGCAGAACTGAGGACAGCCACAGCCAAAGTGGAGGAGATGACCAAACTGCTGCAGAATCTGCAGGAACAAATCCAGAGACGGGTAAGGGATTGAAAAAGAATCTGTTTAAGAACGGGTTTGCACCCGACAGCTGTTGGAGAACAGATGAGAAACGGATCATGTATTGGCTTTTACTGGGGTCTCTGCAAGAAACGGACAATCATTAACCCTTGTGCTGTCTTGGATGACCCCACCCTTACTTTGACATGTTCTCCCTACCATGACAAAGGTGGATAAAGGTGGAAAATTTTCATGTAATCCATGGACACCAGTGAAGATCACAAAAAATTGAAAAGAAAAGGTTCAGAGCACTGCCTAGTGGGTCTAGATGACCCAACTCCCAACGGTAAAGTGCCTAGGATAGAACAAGGGTTAAAACGTCCAACTGGTTTCGCACAGAAAAGGGCTTGCAGTTGTGTTAAAAAGAGTTGCATTTCATTCTCAGTAACATTCAAATGTTTTTCTGATGATGGGGGACATATGTCAAGAAATTTAAGTTCAGTATTGAGTATTTATCCAACTTGTTGTGAAGCAGGAGCAGAAAAAAATGCAGTTTGAGTTTATTTGTGACAGAAAATATGCAGCGTGGACCTCAGGCTCCCAGCTCCGCTCCATTCATCCACCTGCAGACCAATAGATCCAGGACCGCCTCTGTTTTCCTCGTCTGAGCTGGAATCTGGATCTAAACTGGACGGCTGGATAGCTCTGACACTGATCACTATGTTTGTTATGAATGTAATGTTCGGTGGGAGGGGCTGTAAGCTAGCAGGAGAGCGGAACGAGGGGTGGGGATGTGCCCTGATAATAGCCCCGCCCACAACTCAGATGTGAATTTCTAATGAACGTTTGCCGCTCTGCAGAGACTATGTCCTAGAAAACCACCCAGGATTTTGGATTTTGTCTAAAAACAGCATCATCGTAATTAAAAGACCACTGGGAACACTTTGAAAATATATCAAAAGATGATTAAAGTGGGACTTTAAGCAAGCTGATGAATAACTTTCATAACTCCACTTAACAATAGGAAAAGAATCCAGGATCATAATATATAAACACGCAGTTCAATTATCCAGATATATAAATGAGTAAAAATTATCTGAGAACTGCATCCAGCTCTATGTTTTCAGATAAATGATTGGAAAGTTTCAGGTTAGCTGTTGGAAGAGAAAACGTATTACATTTTTACAAACTAACACACAAAGACCTGAAAAAAGTGGAGTTTGAGTCAATTTAACAAACTAATGTAAAGGAAAAGAAAAAAAAAGCTTTGCATTAAAAAGATTTTAAAATCCTAGGGATTTTGCTGTCACAAGTATTTGTAGCCTCTGTCAAAGGATTCCTGCAGTTGTCCAACATGCATTCTACATCCACCCCTGCAGGAGGAGGAGTTGTTAGAGGCTCAGAGCCGTGAGAGCGCGGCCGACAGACGACTCCATCAGCTTCAGGGAACCTTGAGTCAACTAGAAACCAGGTGAGAACATTTCCCTCTGATGTGAAACAGCAGCATGACCAGTTTAGACCACCGCCATGCAAAGATTTCCTTAGACTAAATAAATCTGTTCAGATGGGAGGACGTGGATGAAAGCGAGGTGGCGAGGTTTAGCCGGCACACGAACTTTAAGTGGTGTGAAGCAGGAAACCACTTTTTATTTATCAAAACCTCAAAACCCTGCTGTTGCTGGATAAACTCATGGAATTCTTTGCTTGTTTCAGAGTCGAAAGGCCGAGCTATAGTTCTTTGATTTCCACTTCTCCTCCCCATTTACAGGCTAAAAGCTGCCTCCCAGGAGGCCGAGGCGGTTCACAGAGAGCAAGCTGTGTGGGAGAAGAAGGTGGGGGAACTCCAGGGCCGCTGCACCACGTTGGAGGAAGAGAAACACCAAGCTCTGTCCAAAGTGCGAGAGAACATTCAGCTGGCTGAGGAGGCCACGCTGCACAAGGACCAGGTTGACCATCTTTAGCGGCTTTTAGAGGTGGACCAGGCTTTCTCCCAGCTTCGCCTCTGAATCACTGCTGTTTCACCTGACAGGCTCTTCTAAGAGAGAAACAGAAGACAGAGGAGCTGGAGAAGACCAAGGAGGCCTTCAAACTCTTTATCCAAGAGGCTGCTGTCAGAACCAGGAAGGAGGTGAAGATCTGCACAATGCATGTGTGAATATTTCAGGGCATGGCTAAAAAATCTGCTTATGAGCTTAGAAGTAAGTCACAGCATTCTTTAAAAGCAGCAGATTTAGTCACGGATTGAAATGCCAATGCTGCGCGCTTCCCTTTGAAGACTCCTAAAGATCAAACGATGAAACCACCGACTTTTTTGAGTTTTAATTAGCTTTACATTGAGCTAGGGCCTCGTAGGTGACTGAGCCCAATCGTTTTTTTCTTTTTCTTCCAAACACATGAATCATCTAGCCCAAAGCAAAGCAGCACACTTTCACCCCGTGCAACCTCAACCAAAGACGTGATGATTAATGCTCGATAAATGAGTCTTCTTCATCAAACTCCTCAACTGCTTAATCCTGTTAATGCAGCGCGGTGTGACTGAAGCGCCGGCTGCCATCTTACCCTCTGACTGCCCTTTACCAAGACGATGATATTTCAGAGAGTCTGAGCCATGCCTCAGACTCTCTGCACACCGTGCACACTCATGCAGCCACTTTATTACCTTCCAGGTACTTTTGTCAGTGAGATGGACTTTAGTTTAAAATAGCTGCAGAAGCCAGACACTTTTTTTAACCTTAATTTCCCATCCCTCCCCCTCATCCCTATTCAAAGGCGTTCAGAGTGAAGCCAAGCATGTGTAATGAAGAATTAATCCTCAAAGTGCCTGTGAGTGTTAGTCAGAACTCCGACTTACCTGCGGATGTAGAAACCACTTAGACTTTTAAGCACGAAGGATGGAATTTTAATGGCATGTCCAGCTTCATTCTGTGTTCAGACGCTGTGGGACATTTCCTGTAAAGTCTGCAAACGTTCAGCCATTCACATTAAACAGGTCCAAAAAAGGTAATCATCTAGGGAGCAAAATGCAGCCAACGCCATGATTGAATTAAAAAATAAAAGTTAAACATTTCTTTACACAAAACCCTTCTCTGATTATAAACATTTATATCACCGGAAGTTTGTTAAACTCCACAAAAATCGGATGTATTCATGTTGCATTCCTAAAAAATCCACATTATTGAAGAAGTTCTGATCAGGTAATTACAGGAACCTGCTCTGCTGATGCCCATATAAGGGCATCTGCATGCAAAGAAAGCTGGGTGGTCCTACCCTTGAGCACCGCATTTTTTTGTGTTTCAACATTTTTAGAGGGCGTATTAATCAAACAGAGATGACCTGGAGCAAATATGTACAAAAATATTCATGACAATAAAAATGGTTTTCACTCAGAACGAGTCCCAAAAATATCTTCACTCCTTTCTCAAAGACCCGCTTTATGAAAAAATAAATAAATAAAGATGATTTTGGTGTTTTTAACTGCTGTTTTTTTTCTGATTATGTAGAACAAGTTCAAATAATATGAGCTTAACATAGTATTTCTGATTGTGTCTATATCAATATCACTGTGAATTGGGAGCAGACAAAAAAATCTGCTGTTTAAAAAAAGACTGTATTTGTGACGTAGAAAATATGCCGGGCGGGTCACAAGCTCCAGGCTCCGCTATGAAAGTAAAAATGTGTCTAAATGGACGAGCTTGTAGATTTGATGTGAGAACTTGTAATATAGAATCTGAATACTTGTGCATCAAAAATCTGCATCTGTGTGTAAAAATCTTCTGCTGACAAATTCCCATCTGCTTGTGTTCATTTAGAGTTACAACTTCAAATCTGTGATTCCAACTGCTCAAATCTGCTGGCAAAAATCACAAGAGCGCTACAACTGCGCTCCGAATTCTAACACATTCCTTGTGTCAAAACTGATCTGTGTCCGAAAATGGAAGTGGGGGAGAGGGAGGGTTAGAGGAGGCGGAGTCAACCAATCAGATCGCAGGACTCAGAGAACTTGGTAAAGTTAGAAAGATCTTCACAGATTCGGACTTCCTGCTTCAAAAACTCTTCTGATAAACGTTCAAATGTGACAGCAAGTCTCTCAGTCATTTTGTTTTAACACAGAGAGTGAACTAAAAATGCATTTCTAAAGAAAAAGGTCAGTTTTTTCCTGCATTTTAATGACAAATGATCTGTTCATGCTTTAAATGCAGACATGCAGCGAGACAGCTGCCAGCGGACCGTCAGACGTCGGCAGGAAAATCATCTTTGTTGTAGCAGGACAAAAGGGCCAGGGCTATTGAGCAGCTTTATTATTAATCATGGGTTTTAACATTTGAAAAAATAGATTCGATCAACGTGTTCCCCGTGGACCCAGGCGCTGGACGAATCCACAAATCTACAAATCATCGTCCATTTAGACACATTTTTACTTTCATACTCCGCCTCTTTCTGATGCATCCCCCTGCAGACAAAAAGATCCATGAGCGTCTTTGTTTTCCTTGCTCCGTTCCAGAAGTCCCGCCCACAACTCAGAGGTGAATTTCTGATGAGCTCCGCTCTGCAGAAACTTTGCCCTAGAAAACGACAAGGGTTTTTAGATTTTGTCTGAAAACGGCATAATTATAATTAAACGATCACTGGGAACGCTTTGAAAATAGATTAGAAGATGATCAGAGTGGGTGTTTATAGGAAGCTTTTTAAAATCCTTTAGGGTAATAATATACATTGTGAGTTTTGTGTCTTTATGAGGTGGAAAATGAACGAAAGCAGTGCAACATCCGGATCCATCGAATGTCAGAGGAGCTTTCTGTCCTGCAGTTGGTAAAAACATCAAATCCTGAATTATTTGAGCGAAGTCTCTTCTCATTTGCTTGCACTGCCTGCTTTTTTGGCCAGCGTTTTGACCCCCGTCTCTCTCCGTTTGAACCTTTTTTTTTGTTTTTTAGGAGTGTGCAGACAAACAGTCTCAGATTGAGCGGTCCCTGCGTGAGAGAAAGGCCGTGGAGGAGGAGCTGGAAAGGGTAAAAGAGAAAACGCTGAAACCTGCTCGATTTTTGTGATTCCAGCCGTTTAGCTAAAGGTGTTTTTGTTTCAGGTTTATAAGGAGGGTAGGGCAGAGCCTGAGCTCCAGAAGATTGACGCCCTCCATCAGAGGTGTCTGGATGCTGAGAGATTAAAGGACGACGCACTGCTAACTCTCCAAACCACCCAAAAAAAGCTCAAGAAAATGGACATGGAGTAAGAAATTCCCAGCTCTGCTTTACTTGTGGGTTACCTGGACAGGAAGACAGATGTTTACTGTCCTCTGTAGACACAACGAGGAGCTGTCTCGGTGCCAGGAGGAGGTGCGGCGGCTGCGGAGCTCGCTGGCTGCAGCCCACAACGACGGCGTGTCAGTCAGCGAAGAGCGACTGCAACTGCAGCAGGAGAACCTGCAGCTGCGCAGAGAGATGGAGGAGCTGCGCAAAGCCACCATGCTGGTTCAAAAGAGAGCCAAGCAGGAGGTAACGCCTTAGTCAGCTGCCCCCTACAGGTGGATACGGGCAAAGACAGGACCAACCTGTTTGGGGCATACAGGCGGTGCACACAACATATTACAAATGTAGACCACTCAGTAGAGCAGAAATGTTTCTACAGGCACACAGCATGTTAGGGTAAGTAGGGGGGAGACGCAGGAGAGTCGTAAGGATTTCTCCTTTTTTATACTCCCTGAATCTTGCAGACTGCATAAGGCAGTGGTCCCCAACCACCGGGTACCGGTCCGCGGGAAATTTTTGCACCGGGACGCACAGAAAGAAAAAATAATTTCCATTTTATTGTTTTTTTTTTTCGAAAAAAAAAACCATTTTATTTTGAAAATTGACCGGATTCTCTGTGTTACATCTGTCACACTTAACACACGTCAAAGTCGCGACACCAAGCATCAGGTGATAAACCCCGCTAAAATTAAAACCAAACAACCAAAATGAGCAAAAAACAAACTTCTTTAGAAAGTTGCTTTGACAAGGGGAAAATTATAATTATTATTGTTATCATTACTAAAGAGAAAATACCACCCCCGGTCCACGGTAAACGTGTCTTGCGTTGTACCGGTCCACGGTGACAAAAAGGTTGGGGACCACTGGCATAAAGGACGCGTTAGTGCTGTTCAAGAGATTATTATTATTATTATTATCTGTGCTTGCAAGTGTAGTTTGTGTGGACATCAAAATCAAACCAAAACTTTATTGCTATAGCACCTTTACAGCTTATGCTACCCAAAGTGCTCAAGTAAAAACATGATCACATTTTTAAAACAAAACGACAAGATATTTAACAAATACTTTGTCCAAAACCTACACAATGCCAATAACGGGGGGTTGTTGGTGCACACACACACACACACACACACACACACACACACACACACACACACACACACACACACCATGGTTAGAGAAATGAAATGCAGTGTGGAAATCTGTCATTGTACTGAAGTGGGGAAACGATATTTTGGGGACATGTCCACATCAGTGACCCCCCACTCAAGTTTACAGAATACACTACCACAAGACCCCCCCAGATCCAAGTTTAAGAGCCAGACCTCCGAGATCCCATTGCAGCGACCCCGTTTACTGGGAAGGGTCAGTTACCGATGTGGAGGATCCCTCTGAGGAAAATCCTACGGGGCACTCGGGTATCTCCTGCACACCCGTGCATGCACTGCAGACAGATACCGTGTGACAGCATCGCCTGCACATCATAAGTGCGCGAAACTTCCAAAATCCTACCTCACGATACACCCCATAGCACCCATACAGGTCGACCGCCACGCGAGCAGATGCGACTAAGGCAGAACTGAAGGTGCTTTCACACGTACGGGACGGAACATAACAACTTGTTTTCCACTTACATGTGTGCAAAGTCCTGGTAAGAGACAACGCTGAAGTTAGCTTCCTATTTACAGCTTCCAATTGGCGAGGCCACTAAAGGAACATTCCACTTCATTTTCTTCATTTCACTCATCAGTGGTTTTTCAACAGGAACTGGTCTGAGGAGGACTGCATAAAACGGGATAAAATGATCCTATTTCACATTCTTGCATATCAGAAACTGTTTAATGTATTCTTTACTATTTAAATCATAATTTAATCCAGGTCTGAGCAGTCCAGGTCCAGTGGTTTTTGAACAGAACCTGGTCCTAGGTGGTCTTAGTGTGAAAAATGCAGTAGAATGGTCCTTTAGTGTCCTCGCCAGTCAGAAGCTGTAAATAGGAAGCCAACTTCAGCGTCGTTGGTGAGAGTTTAGCCGTAGTTTACTCTGTGTTCTCATTCTTTCTGTGGAAAAAAAAATGAACCATTTTGGTGAAAAGGTCTGCCAACTTGGAAAGTAAATTATTTCTGACTGCAAACTAAAAAAAAAAAAAAAAATGCGTCCTTGACATTCCTTAACTTTTTCATCAAACTCAAACATGTTTTTTTGGTATTTGTTAGTGTGTTGCCATAGCAACTCACTTCTGGGATACATGAGAGAGCAGTTATTCGGTATTATCAAAGCAATAACACCCACGAAAAGTTCTCAAATCCCCTAAAGCCGAAAAAGATTGTTGATGTCTGCTAGTTTTTTTCTTTTCTTTTTTGAGTTGAGTAAAAGTGCAGGGAAAGAGAGCATGAATGATGACAAACACAGGCACACTCCTTACAGTTGTGGCGTGGCTAAGTAGCTGTTCAGTTTGTGTGGTCACACCACCCACTTTACCCCCACGGTGGTCATGTTCATCCCCACCAGAAACCCCGTTTCACAGAAACGTGGAACAGCCTGGGTGAAGTGAGGAGGACAGTGGTGTGCTCCTTCCTCCTTCCACCTGCTCTTATGCTGCAGTTCATGACAGGCATGACGACAACAAATGACTGTGTCATGCAAGGGGCCTCGGCTTTTATAAAACACCCCCAACACCCAAAGACATTTTGAACTAAAAGGAGCTGCATTTCCAGAAGAAAACACAGGGTTGAATGCTTTATTGATGAATGAAAATGAAACTTAAAGTCTAATAATTGGCAAAAAATAAAGAAAGAAATGAGCTTCTGCACCAAGGACTCCCCCTGTATTTCAATGGAGGCAAAAAGATTTGAAGGACCAAAAGTCATAGCTGGAAAAAGCGGAAGGAGCTGAAGATTTGAATAGTTCAATAGTTAAAATAGCGGAAAAATTTTAGGAGTCAAGTGCCTAAAAATGGTGGAAAATCTTAGAATAAAGCAAGAGAAACAGGTAAACAATGGCCCTCAGGCGCTGCCTGCCGCTGCCCCCCACTGGCTGACCCTTCTGCCCCTGCCATCCTGAACAGAGCTGCATGTGACAAATTCTTGAAAATACAACATTTTTTTTAATGGAGGCTTTTCTCTTGGTCTTATCTCCATAGCAACCAGTTTTTTAGTTTTGGATCGCCTGAAGTGGACAAATGGGTTTATGTCATTTTTGGCAGAAACAGCAAAGGAGAATTCCTTGGATTTTCTTTGGCAACTAAGGTTTTTTGTTTGCCACGCCCACGTTACTAATATGTTCATATCATATCGTATTTTTGGACCAAAGATGAATGTATTAAATCTTTGCTATATTCTGGTAAATTATATGCAAATGAGAGGGAAACGTCATTTTTGGTGCTCGCCACGCTACCGCTATTCAAAATCTACTGTTTGTAATTCCTGCATTTTTCCCCGAGCAGCTTCCCAATGATGCTCCAGGATTTAGAAGGTGATAGGTTAAAATCAGTAGGAGGAGCTTAAATTTGTAGTTTTCTTTTTTCTTTTTTTATTCAAGATGGCTGCCTCCTACTGAGTTCAAAGGTCAACTAAACTTTGGCGGTGGTTGTAGACGTAACTTTGTGCAATATGTGAACAAAAGTCTCCGTTTCACATATTGTGTAAAAAAAATATCGCCAAATTTCCCACTTTGCCACAACATGGCCACCAAGCTGTAGGTCGTGCAGCCATCCCATAATAATTTGAGAAAACTTTCTTTGAACTTTTTTGTCAATTTGTGTTTTGAGCCCCATGAGAGCTTTTACCCCTTTTTTCCACTTTATTTTTTGTTAATTTTGTACTTTGTTGAATTGATTTTTCTGTTATTTGTTATTATCATATTGTTTAGTGATTTTATTTGACTTTAAGTCGAGCACTGGTTTTCACCGGTTACGAGGCGCGTCCAAATTTTGGTGAGTTTTTTTGAGTGTGGCGGGGGTGAAACCTTCGCTCAAACATGCAGTAAGACAGACAAATCGTGGAAACAATCTGCTCTCTCAGTTCAGGACGGCCCGAAGCATCAAATCTGAGATCTGTAGAGGGTGTTCCTCCTCCCCCATCTCTTCATGGATGTACCGTGGCTGCTCTCTCGTGTTGAAGGTTTGACTGTTTATTAAAAGCAGGTCTTTGCAGCCTTGTGAACCCACACACTCAAACTGTTACTAAAGGGAAAGAGTCCATGCAAGAAAGAATTCAACGAGTAGCAGGTTTTTGTGTTTTTCTGTTTGTTCGGTCAGCTTCGGTTGCTTCCTTGCACGGCTTTAGTTGTGATTTGTGTGGCTTGAACTTCCTCCTCCTCCTTTCCTCCTCCAGGTTTCACAGATGGAGCACGAGTGCAGCGTGAAGGAGCAGGGACTGGAGGCGCGGGTGAGGGAGCTGGAGGAAAGCAGCCGGCGCTCCGGCGCCGACCTCACCCGGCTCCTCGCGGCGCAGCAGAAAAGCGCTCAACGGAGGACGGAAGAAGCCAAGAACCTGGTGCAGGCCTTTGAAGCCAAAATCACAGGCCTCAAGTAAGAGTTCAGCTATGCTCTATGCTGACATTTGTGGGACTTTAACCAGCTTTGACCAACAAGGACTCCATTTCCCAAGCCTCACGTTTGTCCTACTCATCAGGAGTTAACTTTATTCCATTTTATAGAATGTCTTCATGTCTTTGCCGGTCCGGTGCTTAAAACAAAGCCCTGTTCCATTCAAACAAAATAAATACTAAAAGATTTTCTGGTAAATATCAAAGTAATTTATTTAAAATCCAAAAAGATTGAAAAAGAATGTACATTTAAAAAAAAAACTTGGTAAGATGTCATCGTCAGTAGTTATTTTAATGAAGCCACAAAAAAAACCCTCATATTATTTAAGAGGAAAAAACTCTCATTATTACCACGAAAACAACTAAAAACTAATAGGAAGTCCCCGACCACGCCAAAGTAAGACCTATCAGGGCGTATAAAGGATATAAAAAAAAACATACTACATACATACTTTAAAATAAAAAACAACAGTGACAGTGTCTATCTCATGTAGAGACCTCTGTTTGAATGCAGTCTAACACTGCAGAGTCTCTGCAGCTCAGAGCAGCTGTGGAAATTTGAGCAAAGAAACAACTCTTTTACTAGATGCTCATTTTTTTCTATGAAGTAACCCTGTAAAAAGAAAAAAAAAACTCAGAACATTCTTAGGTCCCTTTTCTGTGGATGAATCCTATCCAAAAAGCATCTCACTTCTGTTTGAAACGTGCACCAAAAATGACACATCTGGCCGTCTGAGTAACAACCGCCGAAGCACGGGAAATCACAGCAGGAAACGTTTTCTGCTCTCCTCTGCAGAACCGAGCTGAACCGGCAGAAGCAGCGCTCTCGAGAGCTCCAGGCGCAGCTGGAAAGAGACCATGATACAATTGTGGAGGTTTGTGTAGCTCGCCTTTTGGACAACAACACAACCTTTGACTGTGTAAGACAACCGGGCAGAGCGAGAGCGACGCCGCCCAAAGAAAAAGTGCTTAATGAGATGAAGTCGATTCAGTCGTCATTTCCCTATGATACGGACGGCGCCATGTTGGAGCCCGATAAGGTTAAGATGCAGTGAGTGGTCCAAGTTGGTCTGAGTCAGCGTCTCTACGGCAACCACTCTCACCAATCAGGAGTGAGCTTGCTGGAAGTCCACACCCCTACCTCATGAAAGCCAGCTTGGGAGAATCGGTCAATTGGAATGTTGAAAATGGGGACCAGCGGGCTCCGCCTATATTTATTTATTATTAACTTGCACTACAGAAAAAATTCTAACAATAAATGAGGATTAGCAAGAATTTGTTAAAAAGGTTTCTGATCCAGAACGGTTCTTCTGACCAGTCAAACGACTGAGAGACGCTGTTTTTCTTCCCTATAGAAGTCTATGGGGTTTTGGCTTCTTGGCTTTGGCCAGCAGCTACTTCCTGTTTGGAACGCCAAGGGGGAGGAGCCACTCAGTCCAGTTCTCAAATACAGTCAATAATTACAGCACAGATTTTGGCAATGTATAGTAGGTAAAATAAAGAATGGGAGATGCCAAACTAAATGTTGGAGAGCCATGGTAATGGTAGTTGGATTCAGAATTCAACTAAATGATCAACTTTGGAGCTCAAGACAGGAGGAAGCAATGTTTCCTCCTCACTAACGGGGGTTGAACTGTCTTAGTATGAGAAGCAGCTGGGAGAACATCAGGAGAAAGCCGCTCGTCTCCAGAGAAGACTGACACAGGCTGAACAGAAGGCAGCTTCGGCTGTGCAGCAGGTAGGGCCTCGCAGACTTCCACTTCATGTTCAGAAGGTACTTCCATAAATGTCCCACCATTAACCTTTTTACTTTCAGCTGGGGACATTGACCGCTCAACGCAGGAAGACGGCCAGAATAGAAACAGAAGCACTTTGACGACAACACTTTCCTTTGTTGGATTTAGAGTTTGCAAAAATAAAGTTTGTTATATCAGCACAGTGCGTTTGTGTCATGTAGTTTACTTCAAATAGTCGTCGTTACGTTGTGAGGAAATGCTTTTTTTTTGTTTTTGTTTTTTTTTTATCAAAATGCAAAATACAACTAATGTACAGAACAAGAAAGGACAGCCGGGGAATTGGGTGTTTTACAAAACACTGTGTGCAGATAAAGTTCCACTCCAATCATCTTTTGACCCTATATATCGTTTCCACATGTAGTATCAGGCCAAAGTTCGGTTTCACATCTTTTTGGTTGGGCCATTGTGTGTGTTTTACAATATTTCTTTTTTCCTCTTGCTTTTTGGTTTTTACATTTGGAAATCGTTTTATGTGAAGCACTTAGAGCTGCTTTTGTCAGAGAAGTGCTGCCATTGCCGTCACCCACAACTGAGAGCTCTCTGTTTACATGCTCTCTTGCTAGCTTACAGCCCCTCACACCCCCAACCCGACAACAGAAATGGTGACAGAGCTATTCAGCCGTCCAGTTTAGATCCGGACGAAGAAAAAACAAAGACGTTCATGGATCTATTTGTCTGCAGGTGGATGCATCAGCGGGGCGCTTGTGGCCCCGCCCAGTGTCACAAATACTCCCCTTTTTTTTTTTTTTCAAAACATTCTTTGATCTGCTCCCGGTTCATAACAATTTGAATAAAGAAATACTCAGAAAGGCCATTTTAAATGTAATTTTCTTTACGTGTCCTCCATCATCAAAAAAAGGCCACAAGATTATTGTGAGTCTTTAAATGATTACAATTTTACCCAAATCTAAATAAATTAATTAATTTAAAGATTCTGTTAATATAGATGTTCCATTTATTATTTCCGATCCGTCTGGGGTTTGGGAAGTGGAGACAGCCTTCTCAGTGAGACCTGCTGAACTTCATTCAGCTCTTACAGCTGAATACCAAGACGTTCCCATGACAACCAAAAGACTTGATCTCCCCAACATCTTGTCATTGTGGTGACGTTCTTTAATTTTCTAGGTGAAGGTGAAGAAAATGCCCAAAATGAACTTCTTCCTGGGTGAAAATCCACTTTTTTTTCCTTCCTTGACCTCAGTGGGCTCAGCAACCTATCAGCACCAAACCAAACCTACAATTTAAAGCTGGACGTTCTTTACTCTGATGCTTCGTGTTCTTTCTTTTTTGGTTAAAACTCAGCAGCATTTTGGATTATCTCTATAAGCTTGATTCTGAAAGATGGAAAATGTTTTAGAAGATGTAAATAAGCCAATAGACGACAAATGCAAGAAGTTCCCTTCCAGTTCTCTGTTCTGATCAACAAGTAGAACAAATCAGTTATAGCATTTTTATCATGTCACAAGATTCAAATGAGTCAAAAACATCACTAGAGAAAGAAAAATACAAGCTTCATTGTAGGGAAAAAGAATTCAAAAGAGCTAAAAAGGAATCTGGACCAACCCTCATGAAGAACTTCACATCTGACTGCTCATTAATAAGTGATTTCAGGAAAAGAAGCAAGTTTCATAATGTACCAAACTGTTTAACATGGCAAACATTACAACATGTTTTCACAATTTCTTTTAAAAGTGTACAAATGCTTATTTCTGGTTCTGTTCCAATTTTTTTTTGAAGCAACATTGATTTGTTTTATTTCAAGCAATTTCAGCATTTCTAACAACAGAAGATGTGATCCAGTCCTCACAGAGATCACATTGATTCCATTTAACATAAGGACTTTGGGTGCTTGATAATTGCTGCAAAAACTTTGCAATTGTCATTTTCTTTTCCTTCTTGAAGGCTGTGATGAAGAAGAACGTACTTGAAAGTCAAACCGGTTTAGCATACCTATGGGATGTACTTCCCAGGCTGGATCATCGGGTGACCAGTTTCCTCCTCACCTGCAGTCGGCTGCACAGCTCAGTGACCAGGATGAATGACGACTGAAAGCTGTACCAATCCATCAACACGTTCTGCATCCTGTAAAGTGTTTAGGTTTCTTATCTTCCTCTATAAGGTTATTTTTGCATAGCAGAACTCCACTCTAAACGCTGTTTTAATTGAATGCAAGCACCTCTAAAAAACTTTGGAAGCCAGTAAATCCTCCAAAATAAATGCATTGTTTTGAAAAAAAAAAGATTAAAAAAACGGAAAGAAAGCAGACTATGGAGTCGAGATGGTTCTAAACACGGAGTTTGCCATCCTGCTGGGACAAAGTTGGTGCACTTTTAGGTCACTCAAACATGTCACACCTCTGGCAAACCTTTCTGAAAAACGGCATCCAGTTCTTCGGAAGGAGAGGTAACGTTTAATTGTGTCTCTCCTCGGGCATCACGGATTGTAGCGTCCGCCTCTGCTTCCAACCTTCATGGAGAGGGATGCATCCTCCGTACCTGGCGTAGAGAGGTCCTTCAACACAAACGAAACTGGATTTGCAAGTTCCTAAAGGAACGTCTCTTTATCGTCAGGCCGGTATATGTGTTGATGCTCTCTTTAAGCAAATCATTCAAACTAATACACATGGTCTTTGTAGTCAGGACAGTTTGATCCACCTTTTAAATGTCATGCAGCTTTTTAGTCCTACGCCGATGGAAGTCACCAAAGTGCTGAGTCAGATCAGAGCCAGACGCTTGTGTCACTTCAACAACCAGCTCTCCTACTCACCTCAACATTTCCAGGACTCTCAACGCAGCCAAATGCAGGAGGTACAGTCATCACAGTGTTCCCCCATGTTTGTGGTTGTCATTGTGAAGCTCTTTAAACGATCATTGTCTCTCTGTTTGTCAGTTATCGATGGACTTTAGGAATCTACAAGAGACGGCTGACGAAGATGGTTGCTGGTGTCTGCAGGGAATCGCTGTCAGAATATCTTTCCAAACTGACAGAAATAAGTCAGTGCATGCATAAAGCTGGGTTGGTGTCAAATGTAAAAACATGAAGTTGTAGATCTCTGTTCCTCACAGGTCAGGGAGAGTTTGAAAAGAATATAGAGTGAACAAGGAAGCTCATTTCTTGTGCCTGTTTGACTCACCAAGCATGTGAAGGACGTTCAAGAACGTGCTAAACGCCCATTCTTGAACCTGCATTTAGCCCACGTTGTTCACACTGGAATGCATGGAGGGGCTTTTTCTTCTTTTTCTATTGTTTACTAGCGCTTGTCCGCCACCTACTGTTGGAAGAGAGCTTGGTGCAGCCGTCGAAGTGCTGCAAATCTCACAAAATCCTGCTCCAGGTTGTTTCTTTCACAGCTCTGTTTGAGCCTCTGACCCCAGTGATGCTGGACTGGGATGGAGTTCTGCAGGTGTGAGGCCACAGGTGCTCTAAAAGGTCTGAGGGAAAAAGCTTGCTCAGCGCCTCCCCTAATAGCTTCTTATCACATAGTTTCACAGAGGGGTTGGTTTAAAAATGCAGTCTGGAACAGCAAGCCTTCCTTTAGATAAGGTCTGAAAATCGGAGGCTGAATTATCTCCACCTTTCTACGTTTGCTAGCTTCCTTGTTGCCTGTAGGGCCTTGATTATGTTGTTAATTCTCATACAGGATTGGGCAATGAGCCAAGATAAGAAGCACTTACTACTGTTTGACATCCAGACTACACAGAATACACATCCTGACCCATATTCATTATCTGTTTTTTTTTCTTTTGAGCAGGAGAATGTAAAGTTTTCTCAAAATAAACACCCCACCAGGAAAAAATAGTATGTTTTCACTATTGATATTTTAGACACCATTTCTATTTTCAAAGGATCTGTCCAATCTGGTAGTTTTGGGTTAAAATGCTGAGTATTATTTAAGATAGTAGCAAATAGCACAGCAATTTCATAATTTTTAGTAAAAATGATCGCCTTCAAAGTCTGACGGCCCCTAGGGGTCTTCTCAGCGTAACCCGTTTTTCCCTCTCTAAAAGTTTGTTTTTGCATTTTAAAGTCTATCCAGGCTGTGATTGATGGCAGGAAAAACAGTATTTTTTTTAGGTTTCAAAACCTAAATATCAAGACTGTCCCTGTTTAAAGTCTCTCGTGGAGAAAAACCTCCATCTTCAGAGTGTCAAACTCCAAATTCAGGTCAGTTTATTAGAGTCATCTCTGTTGTTTGTTCTGCAGTCTCTCCACATTAAAACCTGAATTTACTGTTTTGCTTCTTTAAGCTCCTTTAGGATTTAATCGTCTATTCTTTGTTTTGAAAAAAAAAAGACCAAACAAACAAACAAAGCCGGGAATTTCACAGAAATATACAAGGACTATGAAAGTCTGGATCTGGATGCAGAGCCACAGGAGAATTAAAGTTATGGTAAACTGCTTTTAAAATCAGCTTAAATCAGGGTTGTCTAAACGTTTTGAAATGCTCAGGTTAAAAACACGTGAGAGCCAACTGATGCTTTGGATCACTGAACATGATGTTTAGTATATACTACTTTCCTCCACTGGTTGGTCTTTATACAGCATCTGGACCATAGCAGGGTCAGTTAACTAAAACATGGATGTGTGTTTAAAAAAAAGGCAAGGGGAACAAAACTGAGTTGGTTGTGATTTATTTTTATTTTTTAGTCATAAAACAGCATCCAAAAGTCCTCATCTTCTGTATCTGAAATGAACAGCTGGGCTACATCTCTATCAAACACGCCAAGTCGCCTTTCGTCATCGTCAGAGTCCGTCTCGTTGCCGTGCGGCTCCTCATGAAAGATGCCGGCTTTTGCAAACAGTGGAAGCAGACACGTTTGCCCAAGCTTCTACGATCCATTCACAAACTGTGGCATAACTCGCCCGCCGCTGCCTCCTGTCTTAGTGAAAGTGTGTTCGCTGTCCGTCATCCATCGATGCCCTGTTCACACCGATGTCCAGCGGTTGGAGTTCCTTCATAAAGCCTCCCGTTCATTTGCTGCACTTGTTTTTTTCACAGCGTCTGTGAGATGTGCGCACATGGAGTCACAGATGAACAGAGACGTGTGGAAAAAACCCATCTGGTCTCTTTACTTATCCCTTGGTCTATCCTAGGCACTTTAACATTGGGAGTGGGGTCATCCAGACCCGCTAGACAGAGCTCTGAACCTTTTTTCTTCAATGATTTGTGATCTTCACTGGTGTCCATGGATTACATGAAATCCTTTACCCCCCTTTGTCATGGTAGGGAGAACACGTCAATGGAAGGGGGGGGGGGGGGGGGGGGTCATAGGATAGCACAAGGGTTATACCTCACTCAGCCACACTTCCCTCCCCCGTTCTCATGCCGTCTTCTTCTACATCCCACAACAACACATCAGGCGCACCGCCTCCTAGGGCGCCCCCTACGTTTTGGAAAAAATTTTAAACTTCTAAGTGCGCCTTATGGTCGTGAAAATATGGTAGTCTGCTTTTTAGTTATAATAAGTTCCAAGCACTAATATTTGATTTGATATGATCTATTTCGTAAGTGACCATGGTATAAGTAGGAAAGGGCCGACACCTCGTCGGGCATTATTTACTTGTCTTTTACTAGTAACCTTCTGAATGACACTCCTTTATCCTCCGTCGTGTGTTTTTCATTGTTAATATGTTTTTTTTTTTTATTGTAAAATCAATAATTCTTAGACATCAATGAAGCTTATTCTGAAGTGTGTCCTTATTTGAGTGAACTCCAGACCTCCATAGAGGAGCTGCAGATGCCTACCAGAAGACATTTCAGCAATTTTTGCTTTGTTGAAGTTGCTGAAAGGGTTTCTTTACGGAGTCTGTGCACGTGTGCCACACTTTATATGAGCGACGGTGGAAGGTGAGATGCTAATGTAAAATTTACATGTAAGCTTGGTTTGCATGCATGCATAAGCAAAAACAGTTCTTCTTTTGTACCTACTTTTAGAGCACATTAAAGCAAGTGGACCTTGAGCGGCTCTATTCACAGACTGAAAAACTCAGTGAGCATGTCAAGAAGCTGGAGAAGCTGCCTCCAAACACTTTAGTCCCGGGTTTAAAGGTTAAAGTGGAGTTCATGAAGCAGAGGGTGGCTGTGTGGAGCCATCGATTTTCTTTTTCGGCAGATGGAAATCATGAACGATGTTGCCACAGGTTTATTTCCGACGTGCTATCTAATTAAAATCTGTCTGTTTCCTGCAGCTGCCTGTGATAGCTGATCTGAGCAACCCAAGTATGAAACCAGAGCGCTGGAAGTCACTGGAGTCTTTGGTGTGCGCCCCGCTGAATGCTGAGGAGCTTACTTTGGCTGCTTGGGAAGAGCTTGGGGTTTTCTCGTTTGGCAAGGCGATACATGAGGTACTAACCGATCAAGCTGCATGCATTTTTTTCCCTGATTTGTCATGACAGAATGTAATCCACATAGTTTACAGGAGAAAACTCAGCTGATGTGTTTAAATTTCAACGTGGAAAACATAGAATTAAAGTGTGTCAATTCAATGTAAACTTTAACAAAAACAATAAAAGCACCTGTCTGTCCAATAAAATCTATAGTGATGACAAGAGACTTAAAAATGTTTGGAGAGAGGAGCAGCTTTTTTTAAAACCAGTAGAACATTTTACGTAGAGCAGATGGGAAGATGAACTTATCGTTTGTTTCCAGTATGAATACTTGATCCCTGCAAAGGACTGACAAAGGAACCGACTTGCTCCTCCCTATTGCTCCAACTGTTGAGGTATTTAGCTGTGGTGGTGTCCAAAAGTGTTTTTTTAAGGTAGATCCATAGCGACTTTGAGCTGATGTCACGCTAATGTCATTGACCTACGACTGTTGATGATGTCATCAAGCTGTAGTAACGTCCAAATTTTATAACACAATTTTTTTCCCATTTATTTCTGGTTGACGGGATAAATGTAAAGGTAGGGAGAAACCATAGGGGTAAGGAAGCAATTTGGATTCTGCCACACATTCCAGGTGGTACCCTGCCTTGGTACCCTGCCTTGGTACCCTGCCTTGGTACCCTGCCTTGGTACCCTGCCTTGGTGCCCTGCCTTCGCCCGACAACAGCTGGTTGGCTCCAACATCCCTATAACTCCTACAGACCCCGTTGCACGTGACTGCGCCTGCGTGAATGACTGGAAAAAGAAGAGTTTGTGTGAATTACTAACTGGTTTTTATCTCTAAAACACATGGCACTGGTTGAATAAAACAAACAAGCAAAAACACTAGGGCTGCTAAACAGCTGACATTTCGTATTCAACAAGAATGGACAGGGATTCATCTCGTGAGGTGTTAGAGTCCATAGCTCCTAGAAGATCAAAAATGTCAACAATGTAAAGAAAGATTTGAGTTTTTGCTCAACTCAATAGAGATGTAGTTTGTGCAAAATCCAGAGTTTCATGAACGTCGAGTCAGAAAAGTTGGGACTCGTGCAGATGAAGATGTGATGTTGGTTTATACTCATCAAGAAGCAAAACATTATGTCAGGAAGGACATCGATTTGGTCTTACAGCACCACATATAGACTTCCTGCACCTTGTTTTTGACTCATCCCCCTACCAAAGTTTTTCTTCCAAGCGAACATGATGTGACCTGCTTCCAACAGACATCCGTGTCTCCTTCTTCATTTCTTCAGCAACTTTTAGTAACAACACCCTCCTTCCTCTGCTTCAAACATGCGGCTCTCTTCCTCCTAAATCTACTCAAAAACAGCAAATTCTGCTGTTGCTGTCATGCTGTCGCTGTAGGCTTAGCGGTGACAATGTTTGGTGCACATGACATGTGCTTCACTTGGAGGGCCCTGGGGGGACGTCACAGGAGTTCTGCTCTTGTGCCTCTCATAAATATGATGTTCAGTGCAGAGAGACCGTTGCTCCCTCTCTCACAGCCTTGCACCGAAGACGAATGTCGCGCTTCGCACAGATTATGAGCCAGCCTTTGGGCTCCACTTAAGGTCCTCAACCCCACTAACACAGCCCAGATCACAGGTGTCAAACTGCAGTCCTTCAGGGCCGATGCATTGCTTGTTTTCCCACCAACTCTGCTGGAATATTTGAAAAAAGCAGCAGGACACCAGCCCTCAAGGCCTGGAATATGACACATTCTGGTCCAGATCATAGCCAGACATGCTGTCAAACATAAACCTAACTGTCCATGGACATACGATGGACTGCAGCCCCACTGATTGGTCTATTTAATAAGGTTTTAATATTACATTGTCAGGGTGATTTCCAAGCTCGAGATAAACTGAAGAGCCATGTTCGGTCTGAATCCACTGCTCTTGTCGTGACGTTCCGGTCAGAAGAACCAATAGTCTTGTTCTTGCAGCCCTCTGTGGGAACCAAATGTCTCACTTCTTATGCCTTAGTCACAACTGCCCTTATGGGTGGATACGGGCTGTCCTGGGGCAAAAAACGGACAAACTTGTACAGGTTGTAGACCACTCGGTGAGCCTGTGGAGAAAAAATGTTCATGCACATGTTCATGGTCACAGTGAAAACTTGTACAACACGTAAGAGTAAGTAATGGTTAAATAGGTGAAACGCAGACTTGTCGTTGGGATTTTTCCCCTTTTCTCAACCCCGCCCCGGACCACTGAAAACCTGCACACTGCACCAGGAGCCCGCTGTGTGTTTTGTGATCTCATCCTATAGTTATCTTACCTGCACTTCCATATTACCTGCACACCCGTGTGTGCAGCATTTGTTCGTGGTCAGTAAGGGGCCAGTGTGCCCACCTCACTAAGGACTAGAGTGCTGCATACGGTCATGGTACAACAGCATTACTCATACAATATACGTGTGTGTAACAGCTTTGATTGTTTCCGTATACGACCCTCCACTGGCCCGGGGAAAACCCGCAGCACTCGGACAGATTAACCCCGTACAGGCACATGTGATTGAGGCCTAAGGCTTCTGATGAATGAAGCATAGACTCCTCCTCCCACAGTATCACACGTCTTATATGCTAAGTATTGTAACAACTTTACAGTAAAGTACAGTAGCTGAAATACGTTGACTGAAGAGGAGGTTTGTAACAGCTGGAGAACACTAGAAAAAAGGCAAGAAAGTCTAGATCCTTAGCTCCACATAGCAGGGCTCTTTCCACCAAAGTAAGCATGAAACGTTTGCTACTAAATCTTCTATGTGCCAGTCAAAACCTATCTGCTGTCATCTTGTGATGTCATCACAGAAAATAACAGAAATGAACCATCTGTGACGTTGATGGAAGCCCTGTTGACTTTGTGAGGGTTCTGTTTAGGGATGGCCCGTTTGATACGGACGCTTCGCCACGTGTTTCACCTTCATGAAGCAGAGTGGTTCGGCACAATGATACGGGCCGTGTATCAACTAGCGCAGATCACGTGGTCGATGACGTATGAAGCGCCAAATGTATTGTTTGTTCGAACCACGGTTCAGATGTCACCTGTGTTTGAACAGTTGGACGCGCTATTTTCTAGAAATACAAATGAATCCCAAACATTTCCTGACCAGTTCTATTGTTTCCCCTGTATCAGAATCAGTGTCAGTTCATTGCACTTTACCATGGTTCCTGGTAAAAAAACGTACTGTGGCTCAGGATCGTTTCAACTCGGTTTCTCCTAACAAGAAAATACACTGTGAACGTTGTATATAAAGAGAATACTTCTATGATTCTATGATGGCATGCAATGATTGTAACTGTAGAGATAGCTTTGAGAAGTCAAAGCCCTCTTCATCTAGACGTCATGGGTTCAAGACCAGTTTTTTACAATGTCTTTGCATTTTTTGCATGTGATGTGTGTTTTTCTGTGTCAAGCACTTCTCACAGAAAACATCAAACGTTGTTTTGTTTTACGTTGTTTTTTTTATCATCATTAACAACATTTTTTTGTTTGAGGTTTTTTCATCATCACTTCCACATTGAAGTGTTACAAGGAGCTTAGTTTAGGTATATGATTTACGTCCAGTCCGCCACCAGATGTCGCTGTTCTGTGTGGTTTAAAACCCTGAATGGTTGGTTCATTTTTCCGGCACAATTACATGAACCCAGTGAAAGCTTCATGAGGCTTCTATTTCCATCCCTAGTTCTGTTGCTTTGCTTGGTTTTTGTGCTGTTTTGGTCATGTTCTGAGTTACCCTGTCTGTCACACAAGATCCAGGTTGTTTATCCACATCTGGTCTTCATTTATCCAGTCCAGTTCAGTTACTGTTCATCCAGTAATTACCCTCAGTGTATAGAAGTGTCTGGTTTTTTAAGTCATTAGTGTCAGGCCATCTGCTCTTTTCTACTTTGTTTGTTTCTGTTTGTTTATCAAATATTTTATTTCCTGTCACCAAGCCGGGTCTCCTGCATTTTGGGTGCTCCACCACCAGCTCCTGACAGGCTTAGCATGACATTACAGATCTCCTGAACGTATGCAGACAGTTGAAAGTGCATCAAGTCATTTGGGAATGCCTGTAATCCCATCCTTTTCATTCATCTAGAGCAGGGCTGCTCATTCCTGGTCCTGGAGATCTACCACCCTGACTGTTTTCCAGATCTCCAAGCCCTGCTAGCTGCTGATTAGCTCAATCAGATGTCTCCACATTCTGATTGAATGAACACACCTGGTCCAGGTAATCAGCAGAAAGCAGTGCAGGGAGAGCTGGAAAACTGGCAGGGTGGCAGATCTCCAGGACCAGGAATGAACAGCCCTGATCTAGAGTACCAACAAAGTGGGACATTTCCTGTAGATTTTCAGTTCACCTTTTTAGTGAAGTATTAATTTTTGATGGCATGTTTTTATAATAAAGTGACGAAACTTGTTAAATAGCAACTGCTGACATTTAATTATGTGCTGCCATGCATGGGTAACATACTTACCTCCAAATATTTGACAAAATCTGCCAAACATGCCAATCCAGCCTCTGCACAGGTTTATTTTTACTCATTTGTGTTCTGGAGCTGCAGTGATCCAAATACATATTAATCTATGCAGGGGATTAAAGGACATCTAGCATCAGCTCCCCTGCTCCTTCCATCCATGCCAAATAAATACATTTATATGAGGTAAACAATAGCAAATGTCATCAGTGTATGCTCTTGTAAACAGATGCAAGACTCTTATTAATTATGTTGAATTTGGAGACCCATTAATCATCCAAAGCCTGAATTTCCTGCTTCATTTCCATTGTTTCATTTTTGCTTAAAGTGACGTCCATCAGGATCTCTGAAACCTCTAATCTCATGACCTTTATAGGCTTCAGAGGAGACTTCAAAGGAGGCTTTACTGGAGACGATCATGTCAAAGTTGTGTGGTCTACCTTCCTGTAATGACCGTGTGTTCCATGAAGTCCAGAATGACTGGATGACAATGGAGTGCAAGTTTCCCAAAGCAGGATGTAGTTCCATGGGAGGCTGATGTGCAGCCACAGACATTAACACACAATGGCATTAGATATACTAAGTGGCTGCAGGAAATTGAGTGCATGCTGTTCAGCACCTTCTCTGAGTCCTGCAGATTGAGGATGTGAGGAAGAAAACAAGCTTCGCTGTTGTCTCTCACCCGGACTCGAGGGACACCTTCATCCTGGGAGACACCGACGAGATCCAGGTGGCAACGCGCTGCACTTACAGAGAAACCGCCATGGCGTTTGTCTCTCTGAAATCCTCTTTTTGTGTTTGTGTGAAGGGACTCCTGGATGACAGCACTGTCGACTTAGAAGCAGTGGCATCGTCTCGCTACGTGTCTGCTTTCAGGCTCAGGGTGGACAAACTGCAGAGACTGCTGAGCCTGTTTACTCTGACGCTGGTAACAATCTGTGTGTGCCCTTCACATGTGAAGCAGTGATTCTTCTGCTGATATGGCAGCTTTATCTGCCTTCTGTAGCTCTGTCAGACTGGAGTCGCCCTCTTGGTGCTGGAAATGCAAAACCCTCCATGGCATCAGATCCAAATACAGATTTGAACTCAATCCTGTTAAACAGCACCACCCCCTGGTGGAGGGAAAGAAGAAACCTTAATATATTTTTGAAGTGATTGCTTTTAAGGACATTCTCTTCTGCTGAATATTTTTCCATCTGGTTTATTCATTTATTTATTCTGTTCAAGTCATCTCTTCTGCCTCATTTCACAGCCTCTTTCTTACTTCTCCATGTCGTCGACTTTCTTTTCCAGCCTGAGTGGCTCACCTGCCAAAGAAATTGGCTGTATCTACAGAGAACTTATATGGCTTCAGACATGAGGACAGACATGAAGAGACAGCTGCCAGCAGAGTACAATATGTTTCTTCAGGTGGACAAGTCGTGGAAGAAAACTATGCTAAAGACCAAGGCGCTGCCTGACGCCGTGACTGCAGTCCAACCAGTAAGTTTGACTGGTTCACTGGTTTGTTTGCGGTGCGTCTCCTTTGCGTTGACAGAAAAAACCAGAACGTTCATAAAATCCATCAGAACGTTTGCATCACGTCTGCGTCCGTCACGTCTGCGTCCGTCACGCCTGCGTCCATCACGTCTGCGTCCATCACGCCTGCGTCTGACATCCATCTCTCTGCACCGCAACGCCATCTTCTGTACGCAGCAGTTCTATTTCCATTGTCGTGTGAAGTCGCAATAAAAAGCCGGAGAACCTGAAACAGGTCTGAGTTTCAAAATAAAAAACGTCCTTTGTACTTTCAAATTAAAATGTTATTTTATTTTTCAGATGACGTGCCCACTGACTACGCAATAACGGATGTGAACACCGATATTCCCATCAAGTTTGATTATGGAGGTCCAAAAATCCACATCATTTACCTCAGAGGGCTTGAGGTCTGATTGCTTTGGTTTTGGATGAGCGAAAAAAGTGGGACGAGCTACTCATCACGGGGGTAGCAGGACAAACCATTCCTCCGGGGGCAGGGGGGACAGACTGGAGACACAACAGAGGCAATAAAAAAGCAAAGTGACTGTTGTGAGACGGGCTCCCCATGTGGCGCAGACGGATCAGGGTAACTTTGGGGTCCCACTGATGCTAAACTGTCTTGGGTCTCCACAGGCCTTATGGGGGCTTTAAAGCACGATCACAATGTTATGGATCAATATGGATCAATACACCAAAGCCTGATCAGATAAATGGAAGAAGCTGAAGAAACTTAACTCACCTTTGAAATCATGTTGACTTACTGGAACAGTTCTCATCAAAACATGAAGAAAACAGTGAATATATCTTACAAAAATCACATTCTGCTGTGTTGTTTTTAATTTAAACTTTAACTGAAGGTCTGTAAAAAATAAATAAATAAATAAATAATAATAATAATAATAATAATAAAGGCTAAACTACAAAAGCATTTTATGATGTCCATTTTTGATTTTTCATCTGAACAATCTGCTGTCACTTTTACAACATATTAAATAAATGTAAAAACCAAATGTTTGTATCATTTCCCTTCATGTTTTTCTTAATGACAAATATGATCAATTCTTTAAAGGGACGTTCAATGATTTCAAGTCATACAGACCAGCTGAGGTCAGGAATCACCAATAGAGCTTTTAACAGGAACAAAATGCTGATGATGATCGATAACGATGGAGGGAAAACCTTCACCGTCCAAAAAATAATACAAAGTTCAATCTGAGTAAAGCAGAAGACCAAACAGATCAACTTTCCCAAACATCCTTCAAATGTGATCAAAGTTACAGAGAAGATCTTCCTCCACCACTGGGGGGCTGAAGAGAGCTTTCATTAGCCAGGTGATGCTCAGACCTGTTAAAGCGTCTGTTGGGGGTGTGGCCTCAGCTGGTCTGTTGCAGGTGAAGGTGATATTTTTATCTGCAGAGAGCGGGTAGAGGAGCATCTAGAGAGGTGGAGGTTTTCTCTGGAAGGAAATAAATGAGGAACTCCAGAAGAAGGTGGAGGACGTTAAGGACCTTGGATTGATGATCCAGAACAAAAGAGTGCAGGAAAGTGAGTGCAAGAAGGTTGGACGGGGTGGAGGAAGGTTTTGGGTGTGACGTGGCCCGTAAGAGTGTCAATTTAGAATCAGGTTAAAATAAATGAAAAACCAGATTTTAGATTAAAAAAGGAAGCTTGAAAACAGTTTTAAACTTGAAAAAACACATTGTTAACTTGAAGGAATGATCTAAAATGTGGAAATAATATTGTAAATTTGAAGAAAAAAAAAGGTAAACTTAAAAGAAATATTGAAAATATAAAAAAATTGTAAATTTAAAAATTGAATAAAAAAAACCTAAAACTCAATATAAAGAAAATTTTCAACTTTTATTTTCGTTTTTGAAAAAAAAAAAAAAGAGTTGAAAATAAAGATTAATACTTTTTTAATTAGAAACAGTTTGGGGTTTAATTTTTTCCTTTTATTCAAGTTTTTAAAATTTCCAATATTTTATTTTATTTTCATTTTTCAATTTTATTTTGAAATTGCCAACAATTCCTCCAAGTGAACAGTGTGTTTTTTCGAGTTTTCATTTTTTGTTTAAATTACAATCTGTTGTTTTTTAGACTGATCCTAATTTGACCCCATAAGAGTGTCTGCACGAATGAAAGGAATGTAGAAGACTGCTGTGAGAGCAGCCATGACGGACATGCGAGTGAAGAGGATGCAGAAGGTTAGATGGAGGCAGATGATTCTCTGTGGTGACCCCAGAGGGGAGGGGCCAGAAGGAAGAGACTCACTTGTGGTGTTTTTTACTAATTTTAATTTCAAAACAGCTGCGGCAATCAATTAAAGGTCAGGCAGTAAAAGTAATGAGAAACCTTTCTGGAAGAGACACCTTCTTATTCCAAAAGTCAAAGAAAACGTCTTTCCTTTTGAAAATGGCCTTTTAACACATTTGGATCCACATGCCTTCAGTGAACTGTGAGCTCCCTCTGGAGGGCATATCAACAATGATTGTGGACCGCAATCTGACTTGTAATTCTTACAATCTTTCATTCTTATCCCTACATTTTGTCAGTCTAATCATTTCAGAAGTTTGCTGTTTTGTCACACGTGTTTTTGCTGTTGCCCTGGTTTTTGGAGCTGTTTTTCAATTCTACTGGTCACTTTACTGCCTCTTCATGTTTGACAATTCATCATTTATTTTCACTTTCTTTAAAACAATTCCCACCTATTATAAAATATTGTAAAATAGACTCTAGACTAAAGAGGAGGTTTGGATGGTATCGAAGGAGGAAAAAATGGTCCAGTCCATTTTTAATCCTCCAAAACTACAATTCCCAGACCCCCACCCCTTCACATTTGGTATAATTGAAAAGCCTCAAATATCCTCTGAACCAAAAGGAGTTCCTGCAGTGGTTGGGAGATTTCCAGCTTTAGAAATGCCCTCCGCATAGGACACATTTGCATTGTGGGTAGTCAGAAGGATATTGAACCACTGTTTTTTATTCATTTATGTTACAGCCACCCTCTCAAAAAACAAAAGGCTACTTCAAAGACCAGTGATGTTGGTTGAATTTGGAATCTGAAATATTAAGTTTGTCGTTTTTAATACACATCTTTTTTTCTCTCCTTTCTTTTGCATGTAATGGCTTGGATTGACATTTTTGTTCTGTCCTCAGGGTGGCGCTGCTGTATAATTTGATCTACAGTCGCTGTCTGTCTGAAAGATTTCCTTTTGCTCTCGTCAGCTTTAAAGGTTGATCACTAATTTGAAATAACTGCTAACAGCCCGGGTTCTGAACTGATAAACGAGCAGCCGGGCTGCTTAAACATCTAACCTACTGCTTATCCTGGTCGTCCTGTTCTCTGGTCTTCATGTAAAAACTCCTTAAATTCTTCTGCACTCTTAGTTTTAATCAAACACACAGATCTTTCAAAAGAAACCAGCAGTTTTCATAAAAATATCAACAGTCATAGAAATGTCTGTCTCCTTTACATGTTTTTAAAAAAAGTATTTTTTTACATTTTAATCCTCCAATGGAAAATCTCGAGGTGAGACCACTAGATGTCTCTGTTGCAAAGGCTATCAGACCTTCACCAGTTTGTTCTATTAATTCTGACAACTCGTTAGCAAAAGGTCAGATATTTCCTGCCAAACATTCTACTTCAGGAAGAGCGAGATTCAGTTTTCCCAGATGATTTAGGAGCAGCTCTGGAGTTTCCATTGGCCGTTTTAAGGAAACAGACCCACAATTTTCATGGATTTCCGATATGTTTGTGGGATCACAGGAATGTACCCGTAATGCTCTAGCGCTGTGAGCTTGTTCACTGGCTAGCACCACGGATTTCCATGACAATCCTGCACAGAGGTTTGAATTAAATTCGTCATGTCAGTCACATCTGCGCGGTTTTGGGCAGGAAGGTTTTTTATTCATTTCTTTACTGGTCAATTCAGAAAACTACACACTAGGAATACATGTAGAACAGAAAAATGTATTCTGCTCAAAGTTTGGAGCGTGACACTTCAACGGAGAATGTTTCGCAATCCAGCAAGTATCAGGGTCATTGTAGCTGAAAAGGAAATGCCAACTGGACCGCTACAAAGCTGTTCCTTCAGCTGACAGAAAATGGTCAAAGACGCAACAGATTCAAAGAAGCTTTCAGTTAAACAAATCTGACCTTTTTTTTTAAACGATTAGCTTCTTGTGCCAATAGCAACAATCAGTCCCAACCTAAACATATTTGTCGGAGGATCAACAACAGGAATTGGAAATCAGCTGTCCATAGCCGAGCACGTGCTGCAGCTGCAGGTACATAACGTGTGCAAAGACACTTTTGGCTTCAGAAAAGGAGAAACTTTTCGCTCAGATGCTTGAGGTTGTTCTGGATGGGGGGGGCTCATGTTTTGAGTGACCACATGTGTGTTGGCACACTGAGAAAGACCCCGCCTTCACCCCAGTTTGTCGTCTAAAAGGATTGTGTGGTAAACTAGCACAAAGAATTTTGTGTTACCAATTATAAGTGAACGCAGCATCTGCATGAATTCATTTCCATTCAGTTTTACTTCTTCTTATTGGATGAAAATCGCATAAAGTAATTAAATGCAGATGTTTGTAAAAAAAAAAAAAAAAAAACGATACGATTCACTCAGATTGCATGAATACTTGTTGTTCCAAGAGTTTTAGAATATTTGTTTACTGTTTATCAGAACTAGATTGCTGTAGGATTGAATCAGCTGAAGTCTGACAGTAACATAATCGAAGCTCAGACATGCTGCTTTCTTTGTAGGGTTTTTTTTTTGGTACAGTCCAGTAAGGCCCTGGCATGGAGGGTGACTCAAACATGCGAACGCTGCTCAGCTGTCCCAGCAAACCTCTGAGACGTCGTCATGAGCTGTGCTGGTCATGGCGGCGTTGCATCATGACTCACAGGGTTTCTGTTGACAAAGCTAAAGCGAACGCTGCTGCCTAAGGTGACACGATGCTCACAGTATTATTACTCCAATAAAAGATGTTTTTAGAATGCCCATTTATGCATTCCTAATTGTTTAAATGTTGGTCTTGTGTGTGTGGTTACATGTGGGGTCATTTTTTAACAACAGTAACAGTACATTTTTCATTTAGGAAGAGTTTTTTTCTGCCAGTTGTTCACATTATTTGAAAAGGTTTTTGTTTTTGAAGGAAAGCCGCGACTTCAGGAAAGCTGGGTTTGTTTCTGCAGCGCAGGTTTTCCCTGATGATTCTCTGCTCCCTCTGAAGCCTGTCAGCAGAAGAAAGGACATCATTCTTCAGGTCCTATTTTTGCAGACATGCCATAAACAAACTAGTAACAAAAGAAAAATCAGGATTGTGTAATTGTTCCCCTCCATAAGGTTTAGTAATCATTCCAGTGTTCCCAGCCTAATGCACCTGAGACAGTGGAGAACTTATATTATTTATAAAAGCTAAAATATTCCATTCAATTTGAAAGTAGAATTTGACATCGGTAAACAAACACAGACATGTTCTGTCTTTCATTGCTCTGGGATTTCCTGAACTCTGTTTATGTCTGAAAATATAGATCTTTGTTGACCAAAAATGGATCAAACACCAGGGGCCTGTTTCAGAAAGGAGGTTAAGTGTAAACTCTGAGTGAGTTAACCCTGAAATCAGGGAAACTCTGGGTTTTCCGTTTCAGAATGGGAGGTTTGTTAAACTAGAGAAAGCAGAGTAAGTCAAACCCGTTTCTGAAAGAGAGGTAACTTATACTCGGAGTCAGTGTCCATGGTTACTTATGCTGTGAACCTAACCTGGTCGGGAGCAGGTTTTATTCTCCAAACTCAAAGTTTCTGCCGGTCCCCTCCCCTTTTTAAAGACGAAGCGGTATTTTTCGCTTCAACCTTCATTGCCCACATTCCAGTCACACAGAGACGGTCTAAGTGACAAGAATGACTTGTCCTTTTTTGGAGGACCCAATAGACGAGGAGGCTGCATTAATTCATAGATTTATATTTACCTCGTACGAGGATTTTGAGAGGACTCGATTTTTTGTCATTTCCCCATACGTTTGTGTTTGAGCGTTACCGTTTTTCGTTGCAGTCAATTACATATATACAATGAAAACAACATTAGATATTGCCATGTAGATGTTTCATATGTCAAATATTGTCAACAAAGCCTCCATCCATGACATGCTCAAATTTGACCTGATTGAATTATGTTTTTATACTTCATTTTTAGCTGCTGCCATGTTCTTTTAATTCCTGCAGGATTGCATCTACATGAAAATGAAATCAGGGACATTGAATTAAATTAATGTAACAATTACTTTTTGGAAACACAATTTGCTAGCACTGCTTACTTTCTTAATCCAATATAAACCTATACCACTTGATCAATACAAGGGTAGTGTTGCAGTGTGTTTGTGCTGAGCGGGGTGCGATCCACGAGAGACAAGGGGAGGGGCGAGTGCAAGTGCAGATGGGGGGGGGGGGGGGGGGGTGAGCACGGAGCGGAGGTGTGTGCGTGGGATATATTGTGTGTTCGGAGGACGGAGCACTTAGTTAAATAAAGAGAAGGTGTCATTCCCAGAATAACTGTTTTGGAGTCATTCTTAATCCGCTCTGGAGGTTGAGGGTTTCGAACGGGAAGTGAACCCCGAAGAAGGATTTCCTTCAGCCCTGAAGGAAATCTCCCCTGCGCTTCTGACCACGGTCGGAAAGACGAGAGAAAAGAAAGAAAGGAGAAGTCTTCGCGCAGCGAAAGGTTCAACAGTAGACACAAGTTCACTTTTAAAAACACAATTGCATGTATTAATATTAAACTGACCATTGTTTGCAAGAGGGGAAGGTTAACAAAAAAGTCCTCTAAACATTACCGACGTTAAATACATTTTCCCCCCCCCAGATTGGTTCTGTACACTATGCAGCATTTCATGCAATTACACCAGGAATAACACTTCAAAAGTACACCTAAATATCGCCATTTTTATTTCACACCTCACGCTACTTAAGAAGTTATTACAGCCAATATTTTATAACAATGAATTAAATGCAAACTTGTGCATTAACTTGAGCAGCTCTGTTCTCCCACGCTAACTGTCTCTGTTTTGCAGATGCAGCGGTGTTGCTTTTCTTCTGGAATATGTGCTCATATTCACTGTAACTCTGCAGCAGCACGTCAAGTTCAGCTGGAGAAAAATATGCAGACCTCTTTGTTTCCACGGTTGCCATGGTGACTCGTGATATCTGCGCTCCATTGATAATGGCTTCTTATAGTCGCGGTGCGCACGCTCAACTCCGAATCAGTCCACTCAGAGTTCCTTGACCTAACTCTGATCAGCTGCTCTGAAACAGAAAACTCAGAGTTGTTAATCTCCCGATTGACCAACTCAGAGTTCAAGTTTAACCTCAGAGTTGGTTGAACCTCCTTTCTGAAACA
This sequence comes from Oryzias curvinotus, assembly GCA_023969325.1. Classification (NCBI taxonomy): domain Eukaryota; kingdom Metazoa; phylum Chordata; class Actinopteri; order Beloniformes; family Adrianichthyidae; genus Oryzias; species Oryzias curvinotus. The sequence goes on from CM043706.1 coordinate 21,842,110, forward strand.
GGCCCCAGAAGTGCTGTGGCAGAAATGCGTCTGAGCAGCTCCTGTTGTCGAGCTACCAGACGGCATTGGTCCATTTTAGTGTTAAGAGTTTCAATCTGAGATGTTGTTGTACGCAGTTTTGACTAAATATTTAACACGAGCAGCACTTTGGGGTGATTTCCCTGCAACATGACGCTGCTGCTTAAGCGCTCACTCAAAGCTCAGACCTGGATCATGATCAGAATCTGTCATCATGGAATCATAGATGTATTTATTCTCTTTATAGGTAAGTAATACGATTCCATCCATCCATCTTCTTCCACTCATGCGGTACCAGGTCGCAGGGGGCAGCAGTCTAAGCACAGACTTCCCTCGCCCCGGCCACTTCCTCCAGCTCCTCTGGGGGGGACCCCTAGGCCTTCCCAGGCCTGCCGAGAGACGTTGTCCCTCCAGCATGTCCTGGGTCTTCCCTAGGACCTCCACCCATTGGGACATGCCCGGAACACCCACCCAGGGAGGCGTCCAGGAGGCATCCGAACCAAATGCCCGAGCCACCTCAACCTCTTGATGTGGAGGAGAAACGGCTCTCTCTGCTGGTGGCTGAGCTTCTCACCCCATCTCTAAGGGGACGACGCCCAGCCACCCTGATGTGATCATTGATTTATTTACTTGTCTGTTTCTTGCTGTAAGACAAACTGTGTATACTCACAGGTGGTAAAAAGACGAGGGCTTACAGGAGCGAAATCAAAAGAGTAACAGCAGGATTTGGAAAAATAAGTGGGCCAAGAAAATAGATTCAAATGACACGGGGAAACTTTTAGAGCCTTTTAGAGCCGTTAACAGGAGCAATTAGCAACCATTTTGTAACATTTAAGGTAGCAAATCCTTGAAAATGATATTGACTTTTCCTTTTAAGTCGCTTGGCAGAAGGAGAATCGTCTCCTTCTTCTGTACTTTTGTTCACTCCATAACTGCAGAGCTTGGATGTCCGGAAAAGGTCTAACAGCAAAGAAAAGGCCTCATTCAGATGTTTTTCCTCACCACTTTCAGCATCTAAAGGTTCAGGTCTGAAGTTTATTTTGCCAGTTTACATAAGTCGAGATGAGTGACTTACTGGCCTTTCAATTGAAAACACTAAAAACATCTGAAACAATCATTTAAAACCAAACATCTTGAGGAATGGCGTCCACATGGATGGACATCACATTGTGGGTTTCACTACCTCTGTAGTTAATTCTGATTACCTGGGGCCCTGTGACTATGAAATAAATAAATAAAAAAGCATATCAAACCAGAGCTCGGGTCTCAAGAGGTTAAGAAGATTCCTGTTTACTGAGAGTAGAGCGTGACGGGCGCCTGTGATTTTTCAGATAAACCTTTGAAAAGCCGTTTCGTGACAGCGTCACCCCGAACAGAAGACAACTTAGACATAAATCATGGCGGTTTGAGATTTCCAGATTTGCCTTGCTCTGCTGATTTGTTCAGCTTTTAGAGTTTTGCCTTGACAAACAGGCTTAGAAACTGCATGTTTCCTTGGAGGTCCCAGTTACCAAACGCTCTGCTGATTCGCTTTGGTCTACTTTACAGTGTCGTCATCTGCTTAGACGTGTGCAGAGCTGAGAGCAGCATGTGCCGGCCTCTTAATGCACAGATGGGAGCCTCAGTGTTTCAAAGATGTATTTGCCTAAAAAGCATCACTCTATCATCATCTTGCTGTCTGTGCAAAGCAAGTTTCCATGAGTGTCCTATACAGAAGGCAAAGGATCACATTGGTCTCACAGCATGGCCGGGCTGTTCGTGTGCTTGGCTTGATGCAGCACTGAGCGTTAAACCTGGAGGACTGGTTTCCTGGATTACTGTAACCTAACAATGTTTATGAGACAGGCCCTGTGTCCGAGTTCCCACCATAATCACTACATAGTGCACTGTATAGTGCGTTAGCCATTTTGTAGTGCTGAATGAGGCAACGAGATATTAATTTGTGGAAATGAGATATTTATTATTTTACCCATGTCAGGTCACTGCTCAGTAGGAAAAATTCTCCACCAAGGTGTATGTAATTGTATTCTTTATAAATCAGCCACAGCAGTTTCATAAATAGTCTTCGTAAAATGTCCATATTTATTAGGTTTTTACTTTGGGAAATTGACATTTTAATTTCTAATTAGGCAAGGCAAGGCAAGGCAAGTTTATTCGTATAGCACAATTCGTACACAAAGTAATTCAAGATGCTTCACAAAACAGAAAAATGCATTAAAATCACAATACATCATAGAAATAATCAACATAAAATTTACTTTAAAAGAAAAGAAAAAAAAAGATTTAAAAAGAAAGGAAGGAAAGAAAAGTGCAGATAGGACCTTTCAGTCATATACAGGACTAAACAGAAATGTTTTAAGTCTAGATTTGAGCATGAACACAGAAGAGGCCTGTCTTACGTCTTCAGGGAGGCTGTTCCAGATTTTAGCTGCAGACTATTGAAACGCTGATTCCCCTTGTTTAGTTTGTTTAATTAGATAGATGGATGGATGGATGGATAGATAGATCAGGAAGGGCCCATCAGAGGATGTTCTTCCTGAGGAAGGCGGGTCTGGCCCTGGGACTTTTCAGAAAGTTCTACAGGAGCACCGTGGAGAGCATCCTCTGCCAGGGCTGTAGTGTGGTACAGCAGCAGCAGAGGAGAGGAGAGACCTGTCCCGGGTGGTGAAGACAGCGCAGAGAATTGTGGGAGCTGAGCTCCCAGACCTGCACGCGGTGTACAAAGTGCGTCTAAAGAGAAGAGCACGGGCCATCAGCAGGAACAACAGCCGTCCTGGACATTCCCTGTTGGTGCCGCTGCAATCGGGCAAGAGGTACCGGGTTTTAAGAACAAGGACAAATAGACTGAGACGCAGCTTCATCCCCAGAGCTGTAGTCTCCATCACCCCCCCACTTACTATCTCCCACTGACTCAAATCTTATTCATCTCAGACATCCCTCAGTACAACACACGGCTGAATGTGCAATAAAGCTGTTTATTTATCATGACGTATTTTCTGAATTTTTTATCTTCTTATTTTGGTTTTTATTCTTTGATGTCTACTTCTTCTTTTTGACTGAGTGCCAACAGAATTTCGTTGTAGAAACACAATGACAATAACAATCTTTTAATCTTTGAATATATATATATATATATATATATATATATATATATATATATATATATATAAACAAACTTATATATAGTTTACTCTAAAAGGCTTAATAAACACATGATATAGACCCTTTAAGTTATGATACTCCATCATAATGCACCCCTCCATGATGCTAGACTTCTTGGCACCATTCAAAATCTCCAGAGCGTAGTCTAAAACAGATCTTCAACGTTAAAGCCCCTGGAACATTTAAACACCAACATACTGAGCCTGGTTCAAAGTCTCTTAGATTCGCATTTTTACATACATTCATGGCAACTACAAATATATTTTTTTCCATAAAACTCAAATTCTTTGTAATATTCTCAACTACCTTTAATTGACCTACAGTCACAGGTTCATTGCCTAACGACTAAATTAGTCAAGAACCGTTGGTTCATAACAAGTTCAGAATGATGCAGAAAGGAAAGTGAGCAGAAAGTGCTTCACTTTGCTCTTTTTTTTTCTTTTTTTAATCTTGGATTTGCACATTTGAGCGTTCTTCCTAAAATTACTTTTTCCATATAGGGCCCTTTATGCCTTCCGTCATGCTTATTTGCATCTCTGTTCCTTAACAACCTGCCTCCAGGCTATCCTCGACAGTATCCTCAGTTAATTTTCTCAGCAGTGAAGAACGGCTCTGTGCCGACTGCCGTGGACCTTCAGAAGTGTAGCTCTGCTTCCCTTTTTATAGTCAAAAAGTTCCGTGTTGAAACATGATCAGGCAACCTTCAGAGAGCAAAAAGACAATCCGATAACTTCCGTCAAATGTTACCGTCACGCTAGAGCCGCTCGGTGTCAGAGAATTCCCTCTGTCGGAATTATAGATGGGGAAATGCAGAAACCAAAGACGATTGCTGCAATATGTCGTTCGTGGCCTGGAATTTGTTCGAATGCGTCTACTAGGAGGATTCTGCATGAGTACATCTACACACCTTTTTGGTTTTGTCAACAGTGCAAAGTCCACGATGTTACAAGACGCGTTTTAGGAGCGTCTGAATCTTTGTTTCTTCACAGCTTGAGACGTAGCAACAATTTATTTCTTCAAGCCTAATTACCAACATTTATATGCTCGGTGTCTGCCTCATGCGCCCACATTGTGCACACCCCAGCATGCCTTCACCCCCCCCCCCCCCCCCCCGCTCTGCTTCCCTTTTCTTTACCCAGCAGGCTTCAGTGCCAAATGAAAAGACTAAAACAAAAAGAGAGCCTTACTTCTCAGGTGCGTACCTCTCAGCAGTATTAAACACTCAAACCACTTTCTCTCCTGCTAAGACGTGAGCAGAGCACTGTCAGAGCTGTCTCCTTTGTGAACATTTGTAATTATTTTTATTAAAAGAATTGTTTTTTATCCGGAAAAATGTGGATAAGGGCTGACTGCAGGTGAAAAAATTCTATTACACTGGTTTGCATTAATTATGTTTAAATATGCACCCTAATCGTATCCTTTTTATTTTCATAAAGAGGGATAAAGGACAGATGAATAAAATGTATTTTTTTAAGCCGGAATGTCACTGATTTGGTCCGTAGTTCTCCTTGTCTATCTCCACGTTTAACCCTTGTTCTGTCCTAGGCACTTTAACATTGGGATTGGGGTCATCTAGACCCACTAGACAGTGCTCTGAACCTTTTTTTTTTCAATGATTTGTGATCTTCACTGGTGTCAATGGATTACATGAAATCCTCTCCACCTTTATCCACCTTTGTCATGGTAGGGAGAACACGTCAATGTTCATCTTGACCCCGTAGGATAGCACAAGGGTTAAAGGTCAATTCTAATCAAGTTTCAAATATGTCTCCAGTCCTCTAAGCTTTGTCTTCTAGTGTTGTTGATTTTGATGGTCAATAGTTTGATTTCTGGACACATTTAGTTGCAGTGCCAGGATGAGAACTTCTGCTGCATGAAACACAGAATGTCTTTCTCTGACAAAGTCTGAATTATTTCAACAGTTTTTGGATCTATAAAATTATTATTACTTTTTTAGCTCTGTTTTATGAGTCTCACAAGAAAGACCAACTTTAGACGGATTTCTCTGTAGTAAATCGGTGAAGAGAAAGTATATTTTTAAAAAAAGACATGAAAACCTCACGGCGCTGCTAAAACCCCCCCCAAAAAGTTCAGTAAGCATTTGGTGCGTGCTCAGTTTACACAAGGATACAAATTCACGAACTTCTTATTTATTACAAGGAACAGAAAGTAATTGCTCCTTAGAAAATAACCCAGTGGGTGGGATGGCAATTATTTTTTTCTGCGTGGCCTGACAGGGTTGGAAAACTTATTGCCCTCAGTGACAAGAAGACAAATGGTGTTTTAACTCGGGCCATCCATGTTCAGCATTGGATTTAACTGAATTATATTCATATAATCATTTAACAGTGACAAAAACTGTAAAAAAAAGGAACATTTATAGATGATAAGACTCTTCTCAATTACCATTAAGTGCATTTTTGAGAGTATAATCCTGTATGGTTTCAGGGGTTAAATCTACATGTTCTGGTAATACATAAACACCATCCATCCACCTGTTATCTTTCAGGTGCAATCAGGGGTGCCCCCCAGCCAGTCAAGAGGGAATCACTCCACCATCCTTTAGATATTCCACAGATATTCCTTAGATGGTTGAGAAAAATGACTAAATAAAATCCGTCTTTATGATTTTACACATGCTTGTACCATCATTTACTGAGGCTAACTTACTGTATTTTATATGTTTATCATTTGTGAACAGAAGCTCCTGTCTGGATTACGTATGTAACCCACTGCTAACCCATTTGTACTGCTGGATGAACAAAACAAGGTCAATGAATTTTGATCATTAATGACGGAATGAACGGTCTTTATTGTAAAGTACAGGTACAACCATCTTACTCTTTGATTCCTAAGACATTACAAGACGGTCAAGTTAGGGTCAGGAGTTGTTAAGAAATCCAACAGCAAACCTCTTTGTTACAAAACTCTTTTCTTTGCTGGTTATTTTTATTCTCTTAATTTTTAGTCAAAAGCAAGATTATACGTTTCACAATTACTGTTTGCATTTTTTTACATTTTTATATTTAGAGCTTTAATTTATTACGATTCAAAAACATGCTTCATGTGTGTACATGTGTGTGTTTGTGGCCCTGCAACAGACTGGTGACCTGTCCAAGTCGTCCCCTACCTTCACCCACGAGTGGCCAGGATAGACCCAGAAAGGGATAAAATGGGTTTAGAAGATGAATGCAAAATGAATTTATTATTTCAAAATGTTTTTTTTTTGTTTTTTTTTGTTGGATCTTTAACCACCAAAGGCCCAGCGATAGGGTCATAGTCCCAGGGGGATTGATAGAAATGAGTTCCAGTTCATTTCTATATGTCAGCACCAGTGTACAGCCACAGTTAAAATGCTGCGCGACTAGCTCCAGAGCTAAAGATGTACCGTAAAGGAAAGCGGACACAAAGTCTAAGAGAAAATGAAAGATAAAAGTATCAGTCCCCCTCTGTTTGATTTTCCAATGAAATGTGACATTGTTTTGGGAGAATGCATTTTTTCAAGTGTTGCTGAATGGAAAGCACTCTGTCACTTATGTGCCAAAGGAGGAACTCAGCTCTGTGTCCAGCAGGAGCGGGTCGTTCTCATCCTCCTCTGAATGTTGGTGTGCAGTAAAGCGGGACCACCATTCCCCTGCACTCATACCTCATCAGCCACTCACAGTGCTCATCAGACAGAGCGCTCTCATGTGGTTCATGTGGTGTTTTGTTTCAGTGTCACTGAAATGTTTGATCTGTCTTACAACTGCATGATATGAGGAAAACTCGTAATTTGAGATATTAATGATTAATATTGCAATGACGATATAACTTGCGATACATGAACCAATAGCAGAATAGCTAAATTCATCATTTCCACTTCACTATAGCAGTTTAATTTAAATAAGATCTTACACTCTCCTAACTTACTCTCCAAATGACCCTCGTCTACCTGATTGGTCAACAACTTGGCGTCCATCTGATGCCTTGATTGGTCAAATGCATAAAGGGATTTATTTGGTTCGTTACATACTTCAAGCTGCCATAAGACTGTTTTAGCACATACCATTTATCGCAAATTTGGCCTTCTTTTGCGATATCCGTGATGCACAGCTTGATATCGTGATAATGATAAATTTGCAATTTATTGTGCGGACCTAGTCTGTCTCGTCTATAATTAAAGTTGCCACCTACTTGACAGAATTCATAGGGAATTTTAGCGTGGTGCTTGTAGTAGCTGTTGATGATGTGACACATAATAATAATATTAGACATAGTTGGTTATGATAAAGACCAACTTCTTTCTTTCTGTGTTTGGATCGTATGTATGTATTTTTAAGATGATATCAGGCACAACCAAACAAGTTTTGTGAGGAATGATTTCAGTCTTCTGCTGAAGACCAGTTAGTTTTAGAACCACTTGAAACTAGACTTAAATCTAGAGTTTATTTTAGACGACTGGAGATGATGTTCTTGCACAGAAAACATTTATGAATCAGGAGATGGATGACAGTTTTGATTTCCATGTGCAAAAATAAAAAAAATGCACCTTACTAAAGTAGCCAAATAAAATAAAAATGTTGCTTTGTCACCACTTTGTATCTTTTTTGTACATCATACTAAAATGTACAGATTAGACATGACATTGGCTGCTTACTTTTTGTAGTGTTGGTTCTTCTCTGTTTGGTGGCCTGACATGTTCATGTGCAGACAGCATTAGACCACTCTAGGTGTGCCTCAGTTCCTGACACCACAATGTTGTCAGTGTGTTGTCATGCTGTGTGGTTCACTCACTAATCCTACCAATCAGTTGGTTCTGGTTGAGGGAATCAATGTCATCAGGCACACCTGGAAGATGCCCTTTATACACAGCCTGCACTCCTTTAAACTCTGTCCGATTGTCTCAGTTAAAGTCAAGCCTGTTACTTGTTAAGTACAGTAACCTGCCTGTTTTAAAGTGTACCTGTTTAAACACTGACCTGTATCTTCTCTTCACTTTGGCTTAGCATTATGGTTTATTGGACTTCCTGCTCTTTGGGAGGATGTTTAACATGACACCTGTCATGTTAATTGGACCTACGTTTGACCTTGGTCACAACTGCCATTATGGGTGGATATGGGTTGTCCCCGGAAGAAAAATGGGCAGACTAAGGGGCATGCAGGTTGTCCACCGGAAATATTAAGGTTGTAGATCGCTCAGTGAACCCATGGAGGAAAATGTTAATGCAGATTTTTGATACATGCTGCAAGTGGCAAGTCGTACTGAACACTTGTACATGTGGAAGGGTGAAGTCCGTAAGACGTAGGTGAGTTGTATAGATTTTTCGCAGAAAACCACGCACTGCACAAGAAGCCCATTTGTGCTGTTCAAGTGATAAGTGCAGCCTGACTTAGAACGTAGACATGATGAATATAGACAAACGTGTAGTTTGTTTGGCTGTCCTACAGGCATCCTACATTTTCCTGTGCGTTCCCTGCACACGTCATGCATGCAGTATCTGTGCGGTTTAGTCCGTTTTTTACAGGTATTTGTTTCATCCCTTCAAACGTTCACTCTCACTTTTTCATTTGGTCAGACAATAATCTTTTAGAAAAAAGTTTTTAATCCAATCCTGTAATATCCTGTCCGCCGTAACCCTTTGTCACCCCTCTCTTCCACACATAAGAAGCCCGCTCTGTGTGACTGCCCATAATATAAAACTTCCTGAGATATGAAAGTATAATGAAGTGAGTTCATTCACAATATCTTCTTGAATGAAACGAATAAAGCGTATTTATATAGTTGGAAATGCCAGGATGTGACATAAAAGCCCTCTCCTTGTCTGAGAACCTTTCATTAAAACAATGTAGCCTCATTTTATGGTAACCATGGTTTTGGCAACCATTGTCTTTTTCTCTGGTTATCTTTTCTGATTATCTCGTACTTTTTAGAAGTTGATGTCAGAAAATAAAACAGGAGCCAGCAGAGGTTCAGCTGGCAGGCATTGTTCAGTTTTCTGTCTCTGAACACAATCTTAGCACCAGCTGCATTTACATAGACAAAAGTAATCAGAGTACATGCCTGATCAGAATAAAAATGCGTAATGTCAACCGCCATTCTGAATACTCTGCTCCGATCAGACTCATTCGGATCAAAATTTCTTTCCGATAAAGATAGGTGGGTTATGCCGATTGCTGATCTGATTGTGGTGCATGTAAACAGTTGATTCCAATCGTGGGTCACTGCGACTCTGGCTTTGCGTCATGCATAGACAGTGTGGCCAGGACTGAGCCTTCTCAGGGAGTACAGGTGCTGCTGTACCTTTCTGATGACAGTCATGGTGTTGATGAACAATGTGAGGTCTGCCGAGATGGTGGTGCCCAGGAGGGTAAAGCTGCGGACACTCTCCAATACAGTTACCATTGATGTAGAGTGGGGGTGTCTCTGCTTTGTTCTTCCTGACAGTCAGAATGATCTCCTTGGTCTTGGTGGTGCTCAGGATGAGGTTATTAGCCTGACACCACCTGGAGAGTTTCAGGACTTCATCTATGTAGGCCGTCTCGTCATCTCCAGAGATCAGCCCCACCACAGTAGTGTTGCCTGAAAACTTTACTATGGTGTAACTGGTGTGGGCTGGTCTACAATCTGCTGTATAGAGTGAGGACTCAGCACACATCCCCGTGTGGAGCCTGTGCTCAGCGTCTGGGTGGAGGAGAAGTAGGGTCTTAGTTTGACTGTCTGTGGTGTGTCTGTAAGGAAGCCCTTGATCCAGGAACAGGTGAGTGAGTGGACTCCTAGGTCAGATAGCTTGGTGACCAGAATGTCAGGAATGATTGTTTTGAAGGTTGAGCTATAGTCCACAAAGAGCACCCTGGCGTATTGTCTCTGTGGCTCAGCGCAGTGTGGAGGGTGATGGCTATGGCATCCTCCATCGTTCTGTTCACTTTGTAAGCTAACTGGTGGGGTTCAAAAGTTGGAGGAAGGCAGTCTTTGATTTGCCCTAGGAGCAACCGTTTCAGACACTTGGTGATGACAGGGGTGAGTGGATCAGGACAGTAGTCCATGAGGCAGGCTGTGGATAACTTTTTGGATGTGGGAATGATGACAGATGACTTCAGGCAAGCAGGGATGGAAGCCTGTGCTAGAGACAGGTTAAATATTTCTGTGAAGACCTAGGAGAGCTGGTCGGCGCAGGCCCACATTACCCTCCCAGGAACCCCATCAGGTCCAGCCACCTTCCTGGGGTTTACCCCGCTGAACATCCGTGCCACGTCCTGTGCCTGCACAGTCAGTGGTTTGGAGCTGGGAACAGAGTGAGGATGATGTTATGGGATTTCAATCTGCAGTGGTGTCGTCTCGAAGAGTGAGAAGAACGCGTTCAGCTCTTCTGCTAGGACAGCGCTTAGATAACGTTTATGATGTTCAAAGTAAGCTGGTTTTTTTCTGTATCACAACTTGTTTCCATCTGCCATCTCTTGTTGACTTTTTTTTATATTTCAGAGACAAAACATTGATAGAACAGCAAAAGGACAGTTTTTTGGATCTGGATCCCCACATTAAAAATGTCCCAGGCTTGAACAAATGTATGAGAGGTCTGGAGCTCACGGTAGACTTTGGCTATAAAAGATAAAGTGGATAGTGCTTAGAAAGGTAAATGACTTTAGAAATGTGTTTCATAACATGTATCAGTCCATCCCTCCTATGTGGATAATGGATCCACAGGACACCGTGTTCATGGACATTAGTCTCTGGGATGATGGCAGAAGTTCTGCAACCTGTGATGAATCCCACATCAGCTGTGCTCCAGTTTGAGCCACAGCAGCATCCCTTGCCTGGTCCTGACCTTCAGCGTTTGATCCAGGATTTCAGTCATCCAAGTCCACATTTTCAGTACCCAAGTTTTACGTCCAAAACTGCTACATCTGTGCAAGGACTCGTTAGGACGGATTGGCATGGAAGTATTTATGGTGGGTGTGCCTGACATTTGGAAGCTGAGCAAGAATCCGTCACCCATTAGTTTGGGTGACACCTTCACCGCTTGAATGGTGTTGCCAACTCTTCATTAAAGGATCAGTGGATTTATGTCTCATAATTCAACACAACAATAAAAAAAAACATTGGAAGTGTTTGAAAAAAGTATCAATATTAGTTTGTTTTTTTTCCTTTTCGTGAATACTTTTTGCAATAAAGAAATTCTAATGACAGTCCAAATAAAGCTTTTAGACAGACAGCACTGCAAAAACACAAACTAAAAACAAATAACAAAAACTCAAAACTACTTTAATAGTAACTTTTCAGTGAGATGTCAGGGCTTATTTAAGATGATAAATCTAGACTTATCTTGTTGAGACATTCGATCTTGAAATCAAACAAGTAATATCTCGTCTGCTATTATGTACAACTATTTTATCATAGTCTTATTTTAAGCAATGAGGATAGTTGGACTTTTTAGTTATCAAAAGTGGACATTTGGGGGGGGGGAATACAAGCATGAATACATATGTAAATGTACCCACTTTTATAGCACTTCTTTTTAATAATACACTCCTATTTTAGGACATAATATTTCATAGATCAGCGCAAAATAAGCAAATATCACTGTTTATAGCTAATGTCAAGAATATATTTTGTCTTAAGTTCTACTCGTTCCAGTGGCAGATTTTTTCACATATAACAAGGCAAAAAACATCAAATAATTCATCACTTTTTTTACCTTGTTTTGAGAAGGATATATTTTTCCAGTGAATACGTGTGCATGTTTTTGACTAAATCTGAGTGATCAGCAAATGTAGATCTGTGAATATGAGACCATGTGAAAACATGTAAACACGGCACTGACAAAACTACATTTAGAGTATAATGCTGTGCACCAGCAACAGCAGGGCTGTGGACATCCACACAAAAACACTGTGACGGGGGAGGGTGTGCACAAACAGGAGATGCTGATGACATTAGACAAATGGGAAGAAGGGGGCTTATGATGGCTACAGGGCCGATGCTGGGACAATAAAAAGACTGAGGATCATTGAATTAGGGGGTATTTCTATCACAGCCTCCACACACATCAAAACCCCATTTGTGTCTCTGGAGAAGAAAGTGCAAAAACACAAAATATGGTTAATAGAAACTATGCATAATAGAAACCTTATGATTTAGACAAAAAACATTATAAAATGGGTGTTTTCAAAGAAAACTGTTTACATGTTTATTTGTATCCCTTCAAAAATAAAAGAAATATTTTTTGCCAAATGAATCGTATCAGCCCATCTTTGGTTTTTAAATGGCACACAAAGCTTTGGTGATTTGGCAAGTATGCCAGCAATTTCACAGATTATCAGTTTAATCTAGAGATACATTTTCTTTTTAAATGAAAACAAAGTCACAGCTTTCTTAGTTCAAAATCCACATTTGGTTGCTCTGTAAAATCTCTGTGGACACAGATTCTACTTACTGAAACAGCCAGTGGAATCTCAGTATTTTACATTTACTTCATGTAATACCACAATTCTCCCATAAAAAACTGAAAACTGATGTTTCAACAGGATCTGTTTAGAGGAAACACAGTAACAGGGAACCCTGAAGGATGTTTTCTTTCTACTACATATTGACACTTACCTTGGTAAATAAAAAGTTGAACTCTGTCTTACTTTACTGCATTATTCCCACGAGCCATAATGTTTTCCATAAAACCACACAGTAAAATACAGGATGTGTCGACCTCCAGTAGCCTATTGTTGCTGCTAAATCACATGTTTGCTGACAAAAAGGAAAATAGTTTTGCACATTGGAAAAGCAATTGTAGTGGCAGAGATGCTTGATCAACTTGTTCTGTTTAAAGTACATACATTCTGGACCAAATATGACAGTTATTCACTTCATCGCTCAGATAAAATTGGGTCGTGTGAACCTAAGTTCACATTTTCATAACTTTGTGACGTTTGTGTGTCTGTTCGTTTGACCTTTTTTTTTCATTTAGAGTCACACTTGTGTTATTTTTATCCAGGTTTGTTAGCCGTGCCGGAGCCGAAAGCAGCACATGTCAGAAATCTGCATCCTGAGAGCTGAAGAGCTGCTTTTCTGTCTCTGTTACTTTATTCAAGGATTCATTTGATCAAACGATGAACCTTTCAGGTTTTCGGAATTCTTACGTTTTATATGGCAAAACCACAAAATGTGAAGTGCTGTTGTAAACACATCACTATTAAATGTTTTGCTTCATCAGACCGCCTGGGCCTCTGAGGTCCTTTAAGGTCCATTGCCATCGTTCTCTTTGCTACTCCACGCGAACCGCCTTCACAAATGAAAGTGCATGATGTCATCATTGTCTGAACCTCATTCATTAAACTTCTTTTTTCCAGCAATTGGTGCTTTGGGAACAGGATTATGTAAAATGAATAACTGTGAATGTTCTGTCAGGGGAAGAGTTGCAATGAAGACAGGGGAAAGCGATTGAAGGAGTAAATGAGATTATATGCCCCAGTCCCCCTCAGATTAACTATGTTTTATCATCTCACACAGGGATTCGCACACATCTATCCCCGTGGATTGAGGCTGAGGGAAGAGAGTCTGGTTGATGTCTGAAGCAGATGGGTCCAAAGAAAAATGTTTTTTTCTTCTTTTAAAAAGGAAAGAAAAACAGGGATGAGACATAAATGCATGAGAATGTAAACAGCTGTTCCTATGCATGCCTGACAACCAACAGTAAGGATCCAGATGAGGGGCTGGAGTATAGAGAAATTCACCTAAATTAAGTAGTTTCTTCTGTTCTAACTGCCAGTGGGGACATTCATCTCATCTTTGAGCTGAATTCTTCAAAAGCCTGGCACAGAATTTTACATAACAAGATTGTGACGAGAAATGCAAATGTTTTAGTTCCTCTCAGAATAACCAGAAGCGCAGATTGTGTCCGCTTCACATTAGCAAGAGAGCAATTTACAGAAGCTTGAACAGTAGTGTTCCTCTTTTTTTGTGTTGGTCAAAGGATCTCACGTAACTAAGAGGTCAACAATGACTTTCAGGGTCTACAGAAACTGTAGCCTCTGCATCTCACAGCTTCTTTTCGGATCATTTTTCCAAATTATTGTTGTGTGTTGGATCATGAAGTCGACTGCAAAACAAGTCCAATTTTTGGTGTTAATGGACTTAAATGCACGCCTAGTTGGGGGTGGCAGTTCAAATGGTTTAAGAGTGGTGTCGCTCGACTGAGTTCCTGTTTACAAAATTGAGGTCAGCGTAAACAACATCTGCGGCTGGCGCCGTTCAGAGGCGTTTCAGAGGTCAGCCAGTCAGTCACTGCTGGAGTAGATTGCACCTACAGAGCAGGCGTGAGCAGGCGTGTGCACGCGTGTAGGGTTTTGTTTCACAGAGCTATGTGCAGCATCCACAAAGCTCATGGGAGCTGGTGTCTCCCATCTCAGGAACAAACACAGAAGCAGCATCTCAGACTGAGTGGAAAGGTGAAGAGGGGTAATGCCTCTTTTAGCATGGCGTGTGATTGAAAATTGACGAGTGCATCCTGAAAAAAGCTCTGAATCTTTGTGACGATCCTAAGTTTCATTGTAAAGATATTCAGATGATGCAGAACACACATCAGAAATACTGTAACCAGGAAGTTATAGGCAGAGGAGGGGACAGAAGTAACTGAGGGATTGTTATCATCATTTAAATCAAGACATCAGTAAAAAAGAACAGTTTTATCTAAAAAAGAGGTAGGGTTCAGCCGTGTTTAAGTCCAGAGTCGGGTACGGGGCACGCAAGTGGCCTGCACTAAACTTTAGGACCACAGACTGCTCAATGAGTCTGTAGAGCAAAAATAATCATGCACATATTCAGTGAGATTTACATTTTTCATAGAATCTTTTTCACAGTTACACTCATTTAAACAGAAATCTGTCATGATGTTGGGACTGTTTTTCAGCAAAGGGACACCTGCAAAAAGACATAAAAAAGAAAACCTTGACTTTTTGTGTTAACAGTGATGTATTTTTGGACACATTTTCTTTTTTCAACAGGGAAAAATGTATCTTGCATAGTTGTAGTAGGTGGTTAAAAAAAGGTGAAATCCAACCTGAAGATACACTAATACCAGATTAAAAAAAAGAAATAAATTCTGTGACTTATATGCAGCCGCTTTTGAAAATGTATTAACGCTTTTTCTCAGGAATTCATTTGGAATAACTTTACAGTATTGATGGACATTTCTCTGTGTCTGCAATAAAGTTGTATTGATACTTTGGGAAATTGATGATAGAGAGACATTTGATTATCATCACGAGCCCAAAAAACCCATTTGTGTTCTCACGCTAACATCAAAAAGTACGTGAGAACAAAGGATGATTTGATAGATAGATAGATAGATAGATAGATAGATAGATAGATAGATAGATAGATAGATAGATAGATAGATAGATGGTTCCATTCATTCTTTTCTTTACGAGGATCAGTTGTCTTGGTCCTTTTGCTGAAAAATAGCCCCAAACCATGATGTTTCCACCCCCATGCTTTACAGTAGGTCTGGTGTTATTTGGAGGCAACTCGACATTCTTTCTCCTCCAAACACGACGAGTAGAATTCTTACCATAAAGCTCTATTTTGGTTTCATCTGACCATAGGACATTCTCCCAATCCTCTTCTGGATGATCCAAATGCTCTCTAGCAGACTTCAGACGGGCCTGCACATATACCGGCTTTAGCAGGGAGACACGTCTGGCTCTGATTGTCAGATTGTCAAAACTTCCCAGTTAAAATGTTGGAAGGTCCCAGTGTTTTTGCTACAAAGCTGAGGAACCTAACATTATAGGGACAAGCTCTCTGACAGTCACTTTCTCCAAAACAACTTGATTACATTTGCTTTTATTTCTCTTAAAATAGTCACATACAGTGAAATTTTCTGTACAAGTTTGATTCATATGGAGCAAAAAAGACGAAAAGCACAGAGGAAGAAATTTGACCGTAATACATTATTGACAATATAAAAAAAGGTCAATCAACTCAATCAAACCGTCTAATTGAAGTGATTCTAAATCCATTATCAGAGGTGTTTCTGTCTGTGGTTTGAGGATTTGAACTTCAGAAAACAGTCCATCAGGAGGATTTCCATCATTCCAACTGAACGTTCAGGTTTATTAAAGGCTCTTTGCTGAGAAAACACCCGCCGACATCAGAGCAACACCAGATCAACTCACACAAAGTCTATACGATTGAATGCTTTGAGTCACACAGCAATCACAAAAAAGCGACTAGTTCTCTCTGCGTTTGTCTGTGTAGCGAAATGAGGGATCAAGGTTTTCATGACGTCAGTCAGCAGCTCAAGCTTCTGTCAGCCGGACCTGCATGAACCCTGTCAGCCACGTTCACAGTTGCCTCAGTCTCTCCACTTCATTCTAAACATCAAATATAGTAGAGGAAACAACTAAATTGTATAAAAGTTCTCATCTTAGTGGCTAAAATACAACTGAAAGTGGTAGATAGGTTAAATAAAACTGTTGTGAGAACATCTGTAAGGGGCTAAACCACACTGAACAGCAATGATCACACAGTAATGTCATTGATGCGATGTTATTGTCTGAAAAGACCGCTGTACCAGCTTTTTCTGTGTTTATAAAGACATGACAGCATGAACAGGCTGCTAACTTTCCCCCTGTCCTTGAACCCACATCTTAAAAGTGACTTCATACATTTCATGTCAAAGTTAATTCCTCCAACATGTTGTTACATTGAATTCGGTCCCCTTCTCCTCAAACCCCGACCTCAGTGATTGTCGACTCTAACAGGCAAGAAGGTCTCAATATTTATTCATTATTCCTTTAATATGTATTCAAAGTTTAGCTCAACGAGGATGATGAGGTGGAGATGTGAAAGCTAACCTACAGTTGTTGCATAAACTCATCCCGCAATCCCTGTTGCTGAGATTAAGGGGCTAACGTGTTTTCTTTTCACGTTTGTTTTAAAGGTTATGGTCTAAAGACACATTAAAGGTTCCTTTTTCTGTCTTAAGGCCGTGTCACACAGCCACTGCTTACATTCTGTGCATACTGAAAGGATGAAAGGTAGTCGTACGTGAATATACGGGAAAAGTGAGAAAAGTTGTGGTCTTCACGTGAAATTTTACAAATGTTTCAGGAACGAACCACGTTAAAACCACGGAAAAAGTACAAATAAACGCAGCAAAGATCACGTAAATCAACGTACAACTTGAACCACTGCGCTGTTAAAATGCAATTCATTAGTGATTCGTGCGTCAATTACATAATTTGAACGAGATGTGTGCGCCGTATACGCGATATAAAAGTTAAACATCGGTGGTTCATGGGCAAAAAGTCGGTTAGACGAACGTGGAACGGTCGTGGAAAGACAGACATTTGCGCATGCATCTTGCAAAAATCACTCACAATTGCGTGTAATTTACGTACTCATTGCGATTAAACCACGTAAAACACGCAAAAACGGCGTAATTCTCAACCGACCAAAAATGTTCAACAGCTCAAAACTGACCCATCGGCTGAAACCCTCAACGGACATCTGAGCACATCGACGAATGACGAACACTTGTGAATTACGTGTGTCACGCATGTAAAAATGGCATGAATGGCGTTTACTTGTGCAGTGCTTTTCTACCTTTCTCGAAGGCCCAAAGCATCTTACAGTCACCGTCCCATTCACGCTTTTTCACACACTGATGGCCGCTCTGCCGCCGAACATTGGCGCCAACCTTCCACCTGAAGCAAGTATCATAAAAAGTTTGACATTTCAAACATGCAATATGCACAAAATGTATGAATTGTCAGAAGTCAGAGCTCTGTCTCCCTCTCTGGTCATTGGCGGGAACCATCTCCAGAGCTTTAAACACCCTTCGTTTCCCAGCAACCCCAGCGCAAAATTCCTGGATGCCACATGTGCTGTCTCTCATGTGCTAACACTTACAGTCTACTCAAGCACTGAGCCTCACACAGGGTGAAGTATTGTTTGTGCCACTCTGCCTGCATTACATCTGGATCTGACCTTCTGATTTCCTGACCCTGTTTCTGTTTGCCTGCCGCCTGCCCTGAATCTCTCCTGGATCCTGACTACTCTTGTTTCCTCTCTGATGCTCCCATCCTCATTATCGACCCCTGCCTGCCTGACCCTGATTTAGCTTTGTGGACTTTTAGCTGAGCTAAGAAACCTGCAGCCGTCTGCCCGTTCTGTGACACGTAGTGGCTGTGTGACATGGCTTTAGCACAAACTTTTGAAATTTTGATCTGAATCCCACAAAGATTGTGCAACTAAATCCTTTCCATGAAATTTTCTTCATAGGATCCTATGCTTTGTGAATGATCATCATGAGTACGAAGGCGTTAGCAAAGCTCTCTGAAAGAGACGAAGCCAAACAGAACAGCCTAAAGGCATCTTTTGGACTTGCTTCAGAGCTTTCTAAAGTTAGACATTTCTGTATAAAAGTTCAACTTTAAGGATGACACCTTGATGACATTACTTTGACTTCAAACAGATTTTCCGTTTAACAGCCACTAAAGAAAAGTCGAATTTTATCCAAATTGTAGTAAAACAAATAATTAAAAAACTAGGTAAAGCAGGATTTTTTGTTTTTTATTGTTTCATTTTATTTTTATTTTTTCCAAATTTAATTTTTTATGCTTGACCGTACAGATTTTGATGTAAAGCTCATTGAAATTACCGGCGATACACTGAGCAGCAGAAACTCATGGGTTGCTTTTGGCCTCTCTGGAGGAGCTCTCCTCCTCTCAACGCCTGCGCAGAGACAGGAAAATCCCAACTGACCTCTCTTCTGCCCCAGTCACTCATGTTTCGCTGCACTCTCAACACTTTGCTGCCCTCAGGTAGTGGTTTCAGAAGCACGCTAAGCCCAGCAAACTGAGTTCAAAAGACTTTCCTTTCCTGGATGCTTAGAACTAACAGACCTCAGAACTATCAGTTTTGAAAAATGTTACTATTTATTATTAATACAATTTTGTGGAATTACTTTGTTTTCATGGAGATAAAGTATGGTAAATTTTCATTGTTTACAGAGAACTGATATGTTTTTTTTATTCTTTTGTCTCAGCTGAATAAAACGCAGACACACTAACAAAATCCCATCATTTGTTTCTACATATGGTAGGTGTGAGATTCATTTCCCTTTTTTGGAGTGCGGCCTGCTGTTTATGTGGTGGAAGCCTGGAAAACCATCTTTAAAGAATAACAAAAAAATTACATTGAGCTCAACCAACAACAGAGGAAATAAGTGTTGGGTCCTTGCTGATCAGTCTGTCATCTTCATGCTAGGTTTATTTAAACTGCGAAAGAAAGAAAGTCACAAAGAAAAATCCACGTTAAATAGTTTATAAACATTTATTTGTATTTCATTGAGGGAAATATGTATTTGAACCTTCTTGCCAAGAAAACTTGGTACTTTGTGTCAAACCCCCTTTTTAGCAGCACAGAGGTCAGAGGTTTCTGGTAGTTGATGATCAGGTTTCTGCACAGATCAGGAGGAATTCTGCTCCACTCTTCTTCACAGATGATTTCTAAATCATTCAGATTTGGTGGCTGTTGCTTAGCAACCCTGAGCTTCAGCTCTCTATAGGCTAAAGTCCAGAAACCGGCTGGACTGCTCCATGACCCTGATCTGCTGCTTCTTCTTTGTTTCTTGGTCATCTCGTATGTTTTGGGTCATGATCCTGTTGGGGGACCCATCCACCTGCTTCTTGCTGATGGTTTTGTAGTCCAGTCCAGTAGTTCTCCTCTCTCTCTCTTTAGTCTGTCCATGTGGCAGAGTTTAGAGTCTGACTGCTGGACTGATTCTGTGGACAGGTGTCTTTTCTACAGGCGATCACCTCAAACAGGTGTCTTCAACTTAGGTTCATTAAGAGAATCTAACAGAGTCTGTGTGAGCCAGAACTCTTAATGGTTACTAGGGGTTCGAATACTTTATTTCCATCAATGAAATGCAAAAGAATTTGCATTAATTCTTTTAAGTGGATTTCTTGATTTTTATTTTGTAATTTTCTGTCTCTCATTGTTCAAACAAACCCACCATTAATATGACAGACTGTCAATTTCTTTTAAGGTAGGCAAATCTACAAAATCAGCATCAAATACTCATTTTCTCTACTGTCAATGTTGGCAATTATGCACAAATATATAAAGTCAGAGGGAAAAAGGTTGGATATTTAGGCATTTTTAAGTAGCTTAAGCTAATGGAACCTTGCAGGATAGGATCCATATACAGTCCCAACCATGCTAGAGGAGCTTTCTCAGCTTTATGTGAAGTCTTTAGACACTGCCTCAATAAAATTCGGAGCTGACATGAGAATGGCGAAGGTGCAAATGATGGAAAAAAGGGAGAAGGCCACCAGACACAACCGATCCACAACGGCTGCCGCAAATTTCCATTCGCTGCAGATTTCCTCGCCCTCGTCCTGCTCCCTAAAGCGCCTGGCGATGTATTGCACCTCTGCCAGAATCTGCGTAATTTCTGGAACCTGCTCCAGCAGCAAAGTCCTCGTCTGGTCGAGATCGAGCTGGGAAGAGGCGTTGAGGTGGTTTCCTCCGTCGCCACCCCCGCACACCATCACACTGGAGTTGGAGCCCAGGGGGAAGGCTGGGTTTTCCGTGCCCATCGAGTGGTAGCCAAAGTACAGGTTCATGTTTCCATTGGTTGAGGTTGCTTGGGTGGATGGCTGTCCCGGTATGGTGCTCATCGGAATGCTGCTGGAGCTGGTGTGATGAGGAGAGCTACAGTATTTGTAGGTCTGGGAGCTCACAGCTGTTTTTCTGTCTTCTCCAGGTTTCTTCATGTGGAGGAGCCAAGCACACCAGTTCAGTAAAAAAACTCTGACCTACATTCAGAGAGGAAACATGGACAAAGGTAAGAGGACCCGAAAGACAAACAGCAGGGGTTAGTAAGATAAAGACGTGGTTAACCTACCCACTTGGGCATCTTTCCTCCTCGTGGGTCGTGGTGGTGGAACTGAAGAACCAGGACTGTTACCACCACAGACAAGCCAACAATCATCATGGTGCTGGCAAAGTACTGAGCTGAAAGGTAATCACAATCAGGACCCCAAAGGAAAAAATAGCCATCAATAAACCTTCACACTCAAGAGCCCTGGCAGCATGGAGAGCATCCTGCATGCATGCATACATACACTCTACCCTGTCTGCACACATCTGATGCAGCTGTGACCCTGGGGGCAGACAGACGGCTCAGAATACTCCACATACATTTCTACTTCAAAGCATAATTTAAAGCTGCGTTCAAACCTGCCAGTCTGAATGTTTTCAGGACTTTCGCTCCAGCTGTAAGTAACTTTTCCGTCCTGGATTGCAAAGGGAGCCCAGTATAGATCCTTCTGCTTCACATCTTTGAGCCTCCTGTTAATACGGAGCATCTACTCCATCTGAAACTCTCCCATCCATCCAGCTATTCTTGTCTCATGCTTTGCAGCTAAGTCTGGCTGCAGTGGTTGCACGATACCCTCCCCAAGCCTCTGCTTCTCACACAACGCATCGCTGTAAGAGGAGTTCTATCAAGTCACGAGTAAATGTTGAAGCAGTCGGATTAATGTGACAAAGTGTTCAGTTTGAATAGGAAAAGAGCAGCCATCCTGCTGCTCCCCCCAGTAAGGGATCCCTTTTGGGTCAACAAGGACGATCAGCAGGGATTTTTTGTGCAAAAAGAACCAAATTGTTAGATTTTCAAACTGTACGTTTGATGTACTGTAATGAGTATTCGAGTACTCTGACGAATAAAGTGTTGGTGAAGCTTCGCATTTTCAAAGTAAAAGTATTAAAAAAAACTAGACTGAAGTTCAGTTTAATGACATAAGTCGTAAAAGATGAACTTGCTTTAACTCTGCAGCTTTAGCTCCAGTGTTTCCATTCTTTTAAATACGGTAACTCCTTAACAGTTCACAGAATTCAGCCTCGCACTGACTTGCAGCACCACACAGTAGTAAAATGATGATGTAATCCCCCTCAATCAGCGGAGAAAAGCGGCTTTTCATACCGGCTTTGCACCGATGTGCACAGTTTGAGAACATAAAGTATTGAGGATGGAAAAAACTGTAGAGAATATTTTCAGGATTTGCTGTTAAACAATCCAAAACAACAGTGATGTTTCTGTTTTTAATGGTTCTGTTACTGCTGAACTTAACCAGAGGGTTGACAGAGAAAAAAACTTTGTTTAAAGAGACAAACCGTTAAATCTTTGTGTTTTTTGTCGGTTTTGCTGATTCTGATCTCCTGTTCTAAATAAAGATATAAGTGATGGGGATTTAAAACATATAATTTTACATTTTCATGTAAAAAGACAAAATAATGCAACTCTACAAACATATTATATTAAAAATTAAGAATTGTGGTTGAATTTAGGAATTGTTGAGCTTTATTCGTGAATCAGAGTAATAAGTAATAATCCACAGTACAGCATCATCATCAGACATTTGAAGTTGTTTCTTTATGACTTTGTCACAACTGCCTTTAGGGGGAAAACAGGCAAACCTGCACGGGGGCAAGCAGGTGATCCGCAGGAAATATTAAGATCGCAGACCGCTCAGGGCAAAAATGCTCACGCACATTTTTTTGTGTGTGGTCGTGCTGCAGGCGACAGGTCGTAGTAAACACTTATACGACACGGAAGGTTAAGTGAGGGCCAAGCAGGTCAGATGTTGCTGTGTCGCATGGATTTGCATTTTTTCTATCCCACCAAAAAAGTGCCAGAGTGCGCCCCTTGCAAACACTTTCATGATCCCTACACACCTACCAAACACACAAAAATCGTACATTGCATTTCTGTGACGTCACTCGAGGTGGCCATGAGTGGGACTGCAGGACACGCCTGTGCTCTCCTTTAGATGCTGCGGCTCCTGTCTAAGACCCTCTACGGGCCCAGACAACCCAGAAAACCATAAAGCCATAAAGGAACAGATCAGTTTAGGATAACATGAGACACAAAAACAAACATTTTCATAGCTTTAACAGTGAAATGATTCGAAAGAGTACAGACTTAAGCAGATAAAAGTCTGTTACCAATCAGAGGGACCGAGTCCGAAGTGGCAGGCATGATCTCCGCCACAAGCAGCATGAACACCGTCAGAGACAGCAGCACTGTGATGCCTGAAATCAGAAAACAAGAGAGAAATGATTGACTTTGATTATTGACACCACAGTGATCTGAGGAACTTCAAATGTAATTTCCCTCAGGAAAATATTTGGATTTTCTGACCATTCCCCCCAAATGGCATTTGAAAGCAGATGGCCTTTTCAGGTCTGGTGTTTATGACGGAGCTTTTCTTTATCTGGCTGAAAACAGAATCTACCAGAAATGGCCATTCTCAACCTTAATGTCAGCATTAGCATACGGCAATGACCGATCAGAGGCTCAGACAGCAGAGGGATGTGGTCACGCAGACGTGTCGATCGCTGTGTGTCGTTGTGCAGACATCAGGTACGCTGCTGAGTCCCGCTCCTCACCCAGTGAAATCTTCTCTCCGGAGTCGGCGGGGAGCAGGAAGACCAGCAGGGCCAGGCCGGAGATGAGCACGCAGGGTATGAGAAGGTTGAGGCCGTAGTACAGCGTCCTGCGGCGCATCGTCACAGTGTACGTCACATCAGGGTAGGGCTCCTTACAGCAGTCGTAGTACAGCTCGTTACGCTTTGCCGGCACTCCTGAAACACAACGGAGGAAAATGGTCAAAAACCTAGATGTCTGAGAGGAGAAGTTAGTCCTGCCTTATTGTCTATCCTAAAAAAGGTTAAGAGAAGTCGTCCTCATGTAGCATTCTGTACTGCTGGACGGTATTTTTTTTTTTTGGTACAACCATACTTGAGAAAAAATATTTATGAACACAAAGTCCCTTTTTCAAATTATTACAAATGAAAAACAAGTTATCAAACACACTTTAGCACTTTGTTGGTGGAAAACATTGTACCAACTTTGCACTCAGTTCTATTGTTGTGTTTTTTCATTCACTCATTTATTTATTTTCTTTTGTTGTTGTTTTTCAATTTTAAATTGTTTTTTGTTCCTGAAAGTTGTTTGTTTTTGGTGTGAACTTCATTATTTATTTCTGTATTTTGAAAAAAAAATCGTAATGTTTTTTTTTTTACAGTTTACATGTTTTGCAGACCGCATGTTTTTTACACCTTTGCAGCTGTATTTATTTAATATTTATTTATTTATTTAATAAGAATCTCATTTTTGATAATAATTTTTCATTATAATTTTAGTCATATTTTTAATTATTTAATATGAATGTAATTTTTGATGTCCTTTTTGATGTTATATCATATAGATTATTTCTGAATGTCATTTTTGCTGCCACAGATAAATGAAATTTCCCCATCGTGGGATTAATAAAGACATCTATCTATCTATCTATCTATCTATCTATCTATCTATCTATCTATCTATCTATCTATCTATCTATCTATCTATCTATCTATCTCTATCCCTATCTTTATCTCTATCTATCTATCTATCAAATCATACAAACTGATCACGTACTTTTTGATGTTAGCGTGAGCGTGAGAACACAAATGGGTTTTTTGGGCTCATAATGATAATCAAATGTCTCTTTATCATCAATTTCCCAAAGTATTGATACAACTTTATTGCAGACACAGAGAAATGTCCATCAATACTGTAAAGTTATTCCAAATGAATTCCTGAGAAAAAGCGTTAATACATTTTCAAAAGCGGCTGCATATAGGTAACAGAATTTATTTCTTTTTTTTCAATCTTGTATTAGTGTATCTTCAGGTTGGATTTCACCTTTTTTTAACCACCTACTACAACTATGCAAGATACATTTTTCCCTGTTGAAAAAAGAAAATGTGTCCAAAAATACATCACTGTTAACACAAAAAGTCAAGGTTTTCTTTTTTATGTCTTTTTTCAGGTGTCCCTTTGCTGAAAAACAGTCCCAACATCATGACAGATTGTACTGCATAGCATTTGTGTTAAAATCAACTGCAAAATCAACTTTTTGAGCTTTCAAGTTAAAAAAGTATTGTAATGTTCATTTCTCATGAAAAGAAACCCCAAAGTGGTGTTTTGATTCATTCCTACATTTAGTATTCCTCTAAAAACCTGCACTCTGAGCACCAGCCCTTCCCAACCCATGAAAACGAGGGATTCCTCACATTGTGACATCATAAAATCAGGGACAGGCTCTTCCAGGAAGAGTCTGTGCTGCTAGCCCCGCCCCCAGGCTAACAGACACGCCCACTTTCTCAGTGGCATTAGATCGGCTGCCACGCTTTCATTTTCTACGCACATTATGCACATCTATCTCTGTGAAGGTTTGGATGTTTGTTTTCGTGGGAGAAACGCAGACACGCTGCAGAGGCCGGCTCTAGGATGAGGTCATAAAATGGGCGGTACCCACAAGGACAGAAAGGCGGAGCCTCAGAGATCGAGTCATCTTACTGCCGGGTAGGAAAATGACCATCCAGAATAACTCTTATTTTATTTAAAAAAACGTTTGTTAGTTTGCCAAAGGTAGCATATGATCACATATTTGGATCTAGTTTACTCTAAAAGGCTGAAGAAAAGCAGGATACATGTATTGTGACAGGGATTGTATAAAGTTTACAGTCAAGAATGTATTTTTTATTTTCAACATAGTTAACAACAAACAACATCAAGTTGATCCGCTGGCTCACAAAAAAGAGGAATTTTCCTCATATTTCATCATCATATAAGAAAGTGAGAAAAATGAGAAAGATGGTTACTACAAACTGACATGTTCATCGTTTTAACTTGGCACAGCCGTCCACATTCTATTTTTCCTGAAAAACATCTTTGAGGGCGCAGCTGTGAAAACTGTCACCTTCATAGTGTCCAACAACACGTCCCTCCTCTGTTGATCCTGGAATTGATCTCCTTTCACTTGGCCTTCATCCTTTCATCACCAACAGAAACCATTGTCTTTGGTCGCAGTTATAGAAGTCCAACAGCGAATGTGATTTGTATAAAACGGTGGCACCGCATGTAGTTATATTAAAGAATAAATGTGTCTTTGATTGATGCTGTAATCACTTCTAACTGTAATTCTGGCCCTCTTCTCTCGTTATCCTGATTGAAATACAAAGTCTGGGTCACAACTGTGTGTATATATGTATGTGTGAGTTTGTGTGTAGGTGTGTGTGTGTGTGTGTGTGTGTGTGTAAGGCAGCGACCAGCGTGTGAATCAGCAATCAGGAAAAATAAAACCTCAAGCCCTTAAGTTCTGATTAACCACATTGGCCATTTCAAATCTTTTATTTATTTTTGGCTTCTTCGTATTTATGTGGTGCTTGTGACCGAAACTCAACGGTGACACGGCCAGGAACGCAATCAAAACAGAATTATTGTGCTGCTGCTTTTGCTCATGTCACACAAAAGAATTGATTGACCTCATCCCTGTCAGGTGGTATCAAAATGTTGTTCAAATGAATTCCACAAAACCAATTTCTTTCATTTAAACTCTGTCACCTGGAAGCCGAGGAGAAATAGTCTTTGTTAGCCACCTATTAATTTGATGGATTGCAGACTTGCAGATGTGTCATCCTCTGCGTGTGTGTGTGTGTTTGTGCGTCGGTTTGCATTCCGTGTGTGCACTCCAGTTTGCACATAGGCATGTGCACAGGCACCAGGATGGTGTGTGTTCTTGGCCAGCTTGCTGCCTGACTGGCCTGAATTAAGTGAATCATCCTTAGGCCAGCTGTCCCCTCACACAAACCCATGCCCCCTCCATCCTCCGTTTCCCAGGCCAGCTGGACGGACTCCCTTCAGCTGGAACTCTGTTTATGTCAGTGGAGGTGAAAACTTCCACTGACTTCAAACAAGAGCGTGTGTGAAATGTGCCACATGCAGATGGAAATGTCAAAAAAAAAAAAAAAAACTAGAAAGAAAGGTTTTCTCAATCTGTAACATAGTATAGAATATAACTGAGTGTAACTCAGGTACAAACAGAAGTCATCCACAATATATGAGGAACAGAAGTTCTGCACAAACTACCTAAGAACTAACATTATGAACTGAATTAATTAAATATTCAGAAATTCTTAAATAACTTAAAGTCCCACTATCTGTCACACACCTAGGTGTGCAAAATTTGCTCTCCGCATTTGACCCCTCCCCTCAGGGAGCTGTGAGCTGCAGACAACGCCGCGCTCGGAAACTTAACCCCCCAATCCGACCCCTTAATGCTGAGTGTCAAGCAGGGAGGCATTGAGTCCCGTTTTTAAAGTCTTTGAACCCACGACCTTTCAGTTACAGGGCGAACACTCTACCCACAAGCCCACTGTGCTGGTAAGTCAGACATGTAAGGTTATCATACAAAAACGTGTATATTTCTTACCTACAAGGTCCCATTCTCCATTTGGAATGTAGGTGGAGATGTCAGCGTCCATCATCTGGAGATCCAGCAGCCAACCGTTGTGGGTCCAGGAGCCAAACTTCAGGTCACACTTCTGTACGTCAAATGGGAACCACCGGACGTCAATATAGCAGGTACTCTTCAGGATACCTGCAAAAGTGCATCATTCCAGGTGACAGAGTTACTTCTTTGTCACTAGTAGGAAATTACACACCACAGAAAAAATACATACCGAGTGTTTAATTTGAGGCAAACATGAACATTCATCTTCATTTTATAATCTAATCAACTAATCATTTGCTATCTGAACACTGAAAGTCAGCAACAGTGTTGTCAGTCAGAGGTGTCTTTAAATCCACAGGAGATCCTTCCTGCCCACAGGTTTTACCACCTACAATGACTTTCATGCCGGGTTTCATTTTTCAGTGGAGCTGAACTGAGTGGAGAAATTATACAAAGATGAATCCTGTTTGTTGATGATGCCTGAACTGATCTTTGACAGTTTGTTCTTCTATAGGTTTTAGTAACGAGGTTGAAAAATATATGCCAGAAGGTGAAATTAAAAGTAGCAAAAAGTGCAAAAAAGCATGTGTAAAAGCTCACACCTGAAGATGGTCACAAACACTATGCTTCAATTCTAAAGGAAGGTCACAAAAATTACTTTTTTGCTAAATTAGCTGTACAGCAAAAAAGCAATAAGTGTAGTTATATATTTCTTTACAGTTAAGTTCTGAAAACAATCCACGATACACAAAATGTGCAAAGTAGTTAGCTGTATATTTTACTGTAGAGTGTTCCTTGGCTTTAACGCAGTTCATCCTTCGCGGTCTTGTTGATTTTTTTTGGTGTACTTTGGCTGTAGACCATTGTCAATCCTTGTCTTCCTGTACCGAATAGGTTCAGCTTGCAAAATGTACATAAATCTTCAATCGGCATAAGATCTTTGCTGTCATTCTATGAAACTGTTCTGGTTTTTCTACGAAAGTTTGAACTTTAAGAGTTTGAGACAGTGAACTCCCCGCATCTCCTCCACCTGCTCCTGGATCAATACAGGAGCTCACCATCAGCGAGACGAAGACCCCCTAACTGGATCTGAGCACCACAGACGGTCTTTCCTTCCTGGGGCAATAAAACCCGAATAACTCGTCTATAACAATCAGCTTACCTTATAAATCAACATGACAGTACTATGTATTTCATTTTCCACACTGTTAACTTGAACACAGCAAATTGCACTGCACTTTATATTGTAAATAGCTTACTCTCTCTGTTCTGTATTTTTATTTGACCTAGTAGAATTCTGGTTAAACAAGAGAGAAAAGTTTAAAAAATGTTAACGTCTGTCTGAGAAAATATATAGTGTGTAGTGAGTGTTTTCACAGCCTTAAACATAAATGAAACCTAAAGAATTAAGATGACTTCTTTGCAGATTTTAGCTATCGCAAGTTCTTTTCAGAAGGTAACCCGCGATAAAGTAGGGACCACTAGAGTAACAGATGTTTCAAGGCTGTTAAACCCCTCTGTTTACACATTATACACATTTCTCAGACAGACATGATCACACACGTCACACTTTTTTCTCTAGTTTCAAAACTCAAAGTTCAAACCTTCATAGAAAAATGTCCACTTATGTAGAATGAACACAAATATCTGACTGATTTATGTAAATGTAGTGAGGTGAACACATTCTCTGAAGCCAACATTGCATGGAGGAGATTGATTGACAATGTTCTACAGCCAATCCGGGCGCAGAACACAATGTGCTGTAGAACATCAAGACCATGAAAGATAAACAGGGTTTGAGCGAGGGAACGCGATTTGAAATTCTAATGTTCTGAAAGTTGAACCATAGACTTTAACTTATCTAAAGAGGCTGTAACAAAATGAATTCTTAGAAGTTGTGTGAGGAATAGTAAATATCTAATGAGATGGATTAGCAAAGACTGCTTCATTAGCAAAAGTTGAGATTATCTTTTGATTGTCAGTATGCAGCAGTTTCTGAAGCCTTCACGATTTCTTTACCAAGAGCATTACAATCCATCGTTCCAAACACTATTAACGAAAACAAAAGAAAAAGACCATGCTGGAATACCCAGAGGGCAATGAATGTTGTTAAAGCCAGAAAGGCTGAAGCAGCAGAAAGCATGGGGCAGATTTGATAGGCACAGAAAATGGGAATGTGTGAATGTTGCATTGAAAATAGCTGCACTGAACGTGTTTATTGACCTTCAGGACAGGAAAATCTCACCTGGTGGCAGGTACTGGCAGTATCCAGATGAATTGACCAACACATTTGTGTGGAATGTGGCATCGAACCTTTCATCTGCACTGTGTGGAGGCAAGAGAGGTTGGACATTAAAATTTAATCAATTTAATCAATTACAAAAATCAGTCCAAAAATGCCTAGAAAATGAGACAGATGTTTGAGGCTAACGAATAGATGAGACCAACTCTAGGGGTGATCTTTGTGACAGAACTTAATGAAGCAGTAAAGATCATTTATTCATATGTGCACAACAAGGACACTGTTATATCACACATTTAGATGCTGTGACCTGCATTAATGAAGCAAATGAGGAACACTGTTAACTAAATACAGCTCATTTTCTCTAATAAATCAATCCTCACCTAACGTCAGACATGATCTTGACTGAAACTGTCTGTTTGGACATTTCTGCCTCTCAAAGCACACGACTGTAGACACTCAGAGAGTGTGGGGCATACTTAAGCTCTTCCAAGTAGGGGTTTGCTTGACGAGTAGGACATAAATCTCTGCAAAGTGCGCTGGTGCTGAGCCAAAAAGGCTCATAACAGGACAAGGCTTCGCCCGATGCCAGCACATGGCCTCTAAATCAATCACATACATCCAATCAGTCCGTTCACTTGGCACAGAGAGGAGAAACAAGGAGGCTGGGAGAATACTATTAAACAGCCATAATAACTTCCATTCAGTGCGTAGAATAAACGAGCTATGAGTCCCAATGAGCGTTTGGCTTTTAAAAGGTGTTTGGATTTTACCTGATGTGAACATTGAAAAGTCAAATGAGAAGGTTTAATCCCCATTTTCCTGAAGAAAACATCAATTACAAGTAATGTTGAGAATAAAAAGGCTTCAAATGACATTGATTTAAACATGGGCCTGTGCTACTGTCATGGTAAATGCTATGACAGTTAGGAAAAAAAACAAAAAAACACAGGGTCTTATCTCACCAGGACTGGCATCTGTGTCGCTGATAACCCCCATGTGACCTTTTGACACCATTTCAATCCCCCAGCTTGTTACCAAACTGCAGTCCTAAAAATGAAGCATGCTGACTGCAACACCAGCCAACCCAAACCAGGTTTGACACCAACTCTAAAATTGTCTGTTAAAAATCACAATGAAATGCCCACATGAAATACACTTTGTCTGATTTCAGCACAGAGCACACAACAGGTGCAATAGAAGCGTGCACCCTAACCCCTAACCCTCCTGACACAGTGCACGGAGTTTGGGGGGATTGAACACATAACAAACCTGCACGGTACGCCTGCGTCTCTCTTACTTATCCTTGCATGTTTACGTGTTGGCTACGACCTGTTGCCCGCAGCATGACCATGGAAAAACATTTCATGAACGTTGTTGCGTTACAGATTTACAGAGTGATCTACAACCTTACAATCTATGCAGGACACCTACGTATCTAGCACAGCTCAGCCCATTTTTCGCCCGCAGACAGCCCAGATCTACCCCATATCCACCTGTAAGGGCAGTTGTGACTACTGTAAAGTCGCATCCTCCGCCTCTGTTTAGACACGCCCTGGGGGGGGGGCACTCTCCCTCTTTTGACATTCCATCATCCACCTCAGCAGAACATAAACACCCACCTTTACATGTGTTGGTGTGTATGCATATATGTGTGGGAACTGCAGTTGTGTTGAGTACAAGTTGCCATGATTGTGTGTGAAGATTTTTGGAGCCAACAGGTACGTTTGTAACACTTGAGTGTGTGTGTGCGTGTGGACAGGCCCCGCCCCTTTTGACTAACATTTAAACCAGACAGTAATGATGATAATCCTCCAGCATCTTGTTGCTTAACGATTAACCCCCCCACACCACCACCTCTGTAATCATCTTCCAAATTGTCTTAACTCCCCATTTCTCCCTTTCTTCTGTGCCCTTACCCCCTGCCTCCAACATCCCTCCCTTTTTCTCCTTTTTGAGTCCGGTCCAACAAAAAAAAAAAGAAAGTCTAAATTACAGAAGGGGTTTATACAAATATACACCTTGTGTGTCAGAAGATCCACAACCCCCTGTAGTACCAGTAAAATATGTCCAACACAAAAGGCCTTCAGCTCCTATCTGTGAGCTCAGCTGTTAGACAGGACAAGTCAAAAGAAAAAGACACAAATGGCGTTGAGAGACCAGGTTGATTTATTTTAAACAGCTCTACAGAGGCGTTGGTGAACACATCCATGTCTGGGTTAATGACATTATTCAGAGCTTCACCATCTACTGCAGGAGCTGCGTCTGAATGACATATTCTGCAGTGTCTCAGTCTCTTTCTGACCCACTGTGACGACTTACTGTCCCGCAAGAGTCTGAGCATAATTTCTCCGTACAATAAGATAAAATCTGAACCATCAGATTCTTCTCTATGTTGGTTTTGGACTCCACCAACTGATTGCGTCACCAACACATCACGGGCCAAAGCTGAGTCCCTGATTGTTTGATGAGAAGTAAAAATTTTAAGTGCATTGCAGGTCACACCTTTTAGTCGTGTCGCCCAAAACACACTGTTGACAAACTGCCTATTCATGGCCGATGCTCAAATCACACCGCAGGACCTCAGATGGCGTCTATACATTGACTAACATTCAGACTGGCTACCCCAGCTGTGTGAATCGCATTTGGCGTGAACGCAGCTCTAAACACAAGATGGAAGACCTGCTTTGTTTACACCCACACAAAAAAAGCAACCTTTTGGATCCTCCCAGCAGGACTATATGAACTCTGTCTTAGAGTGGGGGGGGTATTCCATGACAGATCTGCAGAAACACGCTCAACAATACGATACAGTACAAATGCACAAGTGAGTCATACAATTCTGCACTCTGATTGACTGGATGCAACTTAAGATGGTGCCATTGTCAAGCTATGGCTGAAATCCCCTTACACTATTCTTCTAATGGGGGCTTTAAACCTTAATGCCTGAGGACTGTGTTTCATCTGACTGGTACCTTCAAACAGCAAAAAACATCAAAGTTGATCGCTGATCTTTGTCCAAAGATGTTGCTGTACAAGCTAGCTCAACATCAAACTGAATTTCTGTCCCTAAACAGGCTTCTCCTCCAAGCCCCCCCTGAGTTTCTTCTTTGAAATGCAGTTTGTTGTACAGGCAACAGCAACCAGAGCCTCACGCTCCACATATGCAACCAAAACAAGCTCTTTGAAACTCTGTAAGCACTGCTGAGCCAAAAGCTGAACTCTTCTGCAGAGCCAGAACTGCTTTAACCGTGAAAGGTCTTCTCCTCTGAGGCTGACTGCTCCAACATCTTCACTTCTCATTGATGCACGAACGATTATTAGTCACTTAGAAATAGTTCATTGAAATAGTCTTTAAGATTCTCGTTTTTTTTATTGTCTCTAAAACCATAAATATTAAAATTGTTGTTATCAGACAAAGGCTTTTTTTTGCAACAGATTATCCAGAACAATTGAGCACATCTTCAAAGCTTCCTCTCAAAATCTTTACTAGATTTTGCTTCAGTTTGTATTTAAATCCTTTCTTTTATTCATTCTCAAGTCTTGCAACTGACCTAATCTCCCAAAGCGGATCATTAGATCGTCACGTCATAATTTTTATCTTCATCTTCTTGATTCATAAAAATGGGGGCAGATGAATTTATCCAGGATTTACAGAGAAATGCATAAAGAACATCAGATTCAATCTGGGTCTGTGTCAGGACTGTTGTCATTATCATTTGTGAACGGTGGTCCTGACAGTAAGCAGCTTAGCTCTCTGTGGCATCTCTGCTCAAAAAGCAATCGTCATGCATCTCTGCTTCGCTCCCCATCCTTTCCTCACACACAAACAGAAATCCGCCGCAACCGCCTCCTCTCAACTCAGACATCCTTGAAGGTGCTGGCCAAGGTCAGATCTGTCTTTTCCACGCACTGTTCCGTCATTGCCCATTACAAGCGCATTACTCAGTGTACAAACCGGTATGTAAGACAAACAGAATGGTGTGCTTTTGTGAAGGCATGACAATAATTAATGCATTAAAAGAAGCCGTTTGCCACTTCTGGAGTTTCTTCACAAACCATAGACTTCAGCACTTTATGGAGAAGCTGTCAAAGACACAGGAACGTAACTGGCAGACATACCAACGTGGTTCATCCTTAATGGATGTTCACTGCCACATTACTGTGATTGATCCTCAGCGATAAAGGTTCTCTCTGTCTAAAGATAACTGAAATCCATCACCTGTTTACAGTAAAGATGAGTTACTTTGGTAGAAACCAAAACATACCATTTCAAATCCTTTTTTTTTACTTATAAACAGAGTAAACTAAATGAAGTTTTCAAATGAAAACAAACAAAAGCAGCAAAAGGAAGGATAATTACATTCGTCTTTCTTACTTCAAGATGTGTGAGCACTTCATTGACTTCTGTCCCTATAATGTCCTCTGGGACTACATGGTCCTCATGTGTGCCAAAGTCTCAGCACTCCTGGGTAATTTCTGCTGCGACTTCCTCAGGTCCCAGCTGTTTGCAAATGCCCTCACGCTCCCGCTGTTCCTTGTTTTTCACATGTGCACTTGTCAGTAAATGTTGCGAAAGCCAACAACTGTCCTTGCTGACATCATGTCAACTTTAATGAAAAACTGCATGTCTTTGCAATATTTTTCTTGGTGTGATGGGGATTGTGTTGCAACTTTACTAGTTGTGATTTTTCAAATGCATCCTGTTTGTCTCAGTGTTAAGTAAAAAGTGACAACAAAACAGGAACAAAGATCTATGTTTATCTCAAGATTAAGGTCTCTCTTCTTCTGCTCTCATGTATATGATGACTGTAGTTGTGTTACTTGCTCTTACCTACACTCACTGACTACGTACTGGGTTGGACCCATCTTTTACCTTCAGAATGGACTTAATCATTGGTGGCATGGATTCAACAAGGTACTAGAAACATTCCTCAGAGAGTTTGGTCCATATTGACATGACAGCATCACACAGTTGCAGCAGATTTGTCGGCTGCACATCCATGATGCCGATCTCTCATTCTACCACATCCTGAAAGATCTCTATCTATTGGGTTAAGATCTAGTGACTGTGGAGGTCATTTAAGTCCAGTGAACTCATTGTCATGCTCTAGAAACCTGTCTGAGATGATTCCAACTTTGGTACACTGCGGTCAAAAAGGGATAGACAGGGTCAGCAACATTAAAAGTAGGCTGTGGCGTTATAACCATGCTCAATTGGTATTAAGGGGCCCAACGTGTGCCAAAAAAATATCCCGACACCATGCCACGACCACCATCAGCCTAAACCGTTGATACAAGGTGGGATGGATCCATGCTTTCGTCTTGTTGATGCCAAATTCTGACCCTACCATCCGAATGTGGCAGCAGAAATGGAGACTCATCAGACCAGACAACGTTTTACAATCTTCTTTTGTCCAGTTTTGGTGAGTTTGTGTGAGTTGTAGCCTCAGCTTCCTGTTCTTAGCTGACACAAGTGAGTGTGGTCTTCTGCTGCTGTAGCCCATCTGCCCTAAGGTTGGACGTGTTGTGCGTTCAGAGATGCTCTTCTGCAGACCTCGGTTGAAACCAGTGGTTCTTTGAGTTCCTGTTGCCTTTCTATCAGCTGAAACCAGTCGGTGCAAAGCTGACCTGAAAAGCTTTTTCTCCCCGTGCCAGATTCAGCTGATATGCATTGATCGCCTAAATGGTCAAAGATTTACTGTATGTCAAAGAGCATGTGTTATTTAGATGTTGTCTGCAACATCTCCAGTAAAAGAGTTAAAAGCTTAAAAGATGATGCTATAAAGAATGTGTAAGATGTCAATAACTGTAAAAGTCTGTGGATTTGGAATAAGTACCAGTCAGGGAGAGAACCAATATTTTCAAGTGGTCGTTCTTAAAAGTTAGTGATTATTTTTTGTCTTTGTAATTTTCTTTTTTAATCAATTATGTAACAGATTTATTCCTTTACTGGGTTTTATTTTAACTTGTATCTTTACCTGAGAGAAACTTACCTGTTATAGAGGAGGATATCTGGAACCCAAACCATGTTGGAGGGGAAACGGAGGTTCTGAACACCTGGGTAGCTCTCTGGGCTCCATGACAGGTAAATGTCTGTCCAGTACTAAAAACGACATTATAGAGAGAGCACACACACAAATTTCCTCAGATCACAGCTGGACTATCAAGACTGATGGAACTGTTGCACAGACACTGTTTTTCTACATAACACCTTCAAATGTTTTGCCGTAGGAACTCCCTGCTTTTGTTTTTCCAGCAAAGTGTCATAAGTCAGACATGTTCCCCCGACACACACTGTTAGCCGTTGGCTGCTACACTCTTTCTCCGGCTTAGATAATGAATGTTGGCACTGAAACTTTGCCAAGCCAACAGCTGCTGGCCCAACTCAGAGAGCACGGGCCCACTGGGCAAAGTGCAAGCCTGGTCCAACATCAAAGCATTTAAAAGCACCATGTAACTGTGCTGATTCTGTGCCACCAAAGAACGATTATTTGGGATTATATGGATCTGATGAGACTAATGAGTAATTTACCTTTACCGGCTTCTGTGTTTCTTGTCGTCTGGGCTGTAGAACTAAATGTAAGCATATTACATGGTTGTTGTTGGCATTTTTTTGTTCAGATGAATCTTTTTTTAGATGTTTGGTCTCCCTGAAGTGTTGTCAAAAGTATTGAGCTCAAAGAAGGTTTACAGCACATTTGTGTTCTTGTTGCTCTGCAGTGCATGTTTTTTAAGTCCTTTTCCAGTTTCCTACTAACTGGCTGATGAGCTACAACCTTAATTGAGTCACGTAAGGCCTTCGCTTGTTTCTATGTTGTTCTGCATCCCTAATGTTCTTGTGGTCCATACAGTACAGTTTGTCAGGAAGATTCCCCACTGTTCTGAGTTTTCTCCATTTGTGAAGATTGGTCTGTGCGTGACTGTAACCCTTCAGTTATTATCAGCAAATGTCAAAATTGTCAAATTTCCCAATTTGCCATGGAATGGCCACCAAAGAGTAGGTTCTGT
Organism: Oryzias curvinotus; assembly: GCA_023969325.1. Lineage (NCBI taxonomy): Eukaryota > Metazoa > Chordata > Actinopteri > Beloniformes > Adrianichthyidae > Oryzias > Oryzias curvinotus. Next base: position 21,878,867 of record CM043706.1, read on the forward strand.
GGTCACCCCAAAATAATTTCAGAATTTCCACTTGATATCCACAACATGTGTGTTTTAATCAGTGGAGTTCTATTTTTTCACCAAGCTCTATGTATGTGCAAATCTCTAAGCATGTGGCGGACACAAAACGTTTGCTCTAAGGCGCAGTAGGAATTGCAAAAACAGTGCAACATAAATAAATGACGTCAATTTGCACTCATATTTGCCTTCTTCAGAGGTTGTGTCCATGTGAGCTGAAACTGCCCACTTATGTCTCCACTAATGGGAATAATGATTCAATCCTTACATTTGTCATCTTGGAGCTTCTGCAGTTTCCTTCTTCCTTTTATGCTCATTGGCTGCCAAATCTCAGCTAGAGACCAACATAACTAATCACGTCTTCTCTTTTAATGTGTCAGAAACAGATGAGCAGATCACAATACTACATAAGGTAACGTGCCTAAGAATAGGTTGATACTTACATAACGGAAATTCTGAGAACATGACTAATTGGAATTACGGTGGCCTGATTTCAAGACTCTCCAAATGCTAGATAGTGAATCCTTTGTACCTCTTGTTTGCATTAGGTTTTGCCACAAATTCCAACTTAGCTACAGTTCAAACAAATGGAGAAGTTTTTAAAAATGTTGGACAAGGTGACCACAAATGAATTTTGTGGTCAACATTTAAAAGAAGGAGGGGCTTTGGATTTCTTCCACAGTCATAGTTGTTTTGCTCACAGCAGACAGAACCCAAAGACTTCACTATCTGAAGATTATCTGCTTATTTCTGTGGATCATCAAGATTAACGACAGCAGTATTCCTAAAAAAGACAAATCACAGTTCTTTTCATTTGATATCAATATTTTCAATCCACTCAAGATTAAATCAGTGTCCAGGATCAAGGCCGGACATAAATCTCCAATGCAGCTTTTTTGGAGTCAGGTGACTTTCTGGCGATGTCGTGTGTAAATGTGACACGCATGTGAGCATGCGCTGCTTCTGGAGTCACCTTCAAAACCTGCTGCGTCTGCAGAGCCTCGCAAGTCGTTGCCTCAGAGCGGAGGCGAGTATTAAAGAGGCGGCCTGCTGAATAATTGATGCCTTCTTAACCTGTAAGCAAGTCAGCAGTCCACTCAACCTTACAGGGACCTCGTTATCCCGCTCCCCCAAACAAAGATGCTGTGATTATTAGACTGTTGATCAGATTGAAACAGATTTTCACTCAAACTGGGGAACCCTATGATTCATACTGTACATTATTTTAACTTTAAAGCCAAGTTAAAATGCTTGTATCCTGATAAAGGGGTATTGAGATTCCCACTCTCATCATCTTTTGATCTATTTTCAAGGCGTTCCCAGTTCTCTTTTCATTATGATTATGGTGTTTTTAAACAAAAATTGAAAAGAAAAACGGTCGTTTTGTTGGACAGTTTCAGCAGAGCGGCAGGAGTTCATTTGAAATTTGCCTCTCAGTTGTGGGCAGGACTGTTTCCGCAGAGCAACTCCGCCCCCCTTCCTCTCCCCGTTGCTGAGAGCTCTCTGTTTACTCCCTCTTCTGCCAGGGGGGTGGAGTAGGACACCATATTTTCTACTTCACAAATAAGATCTTTGTCAGACGCCATTATTTCATTTCCTGATTCACAACGATTTCAATAAAGAAATATTCAGAACTACAAAGTTTAATCGTCTTTATATATTTATCAGAAAAATTCGCCAAGAACATGATTAAAACACCATTTTCATTGGACTGGCTCTTTAAGTATAACAGGTTTTTCCATTTAGGAGTCATAAAAGACTATTGATTACCTGTTATTACGAGCAAATACTGTATACATGCTGGAGATAAAAAAGCTGGAAAACGGTTCTTTTACATACCTGCAAGATGCTGCGGTGGGGGGGCACCACAGCCCGACAGCTGGAATGTTTGATTTGTTTTTTTGCATTCGGAATCTGTCCTATCCATGATTTACTCATCTGTCGGGGGGGGGGGGTCAGAAGCTGTTTCTGCCCCTCTACAGGGATTGGTGGTTTACCACAATGTGGTTTGTCGCCATATGAACAGGGGTTTCCGACTTTGGTCATTCAGGACAGATGTCCGGCTGTTTTTACATGGAAACCTGCTGTACCTGCTGTTAGCTGGAACCCTGGTTCCAGGGTTAGCGTGAAATTAGCATTTTTTATTTTAAAGGGTTTTTTTTTTGTAATGGCAAACAATGTTAATTACACATTTATTCGGGTGGTGAGTATTCATAAGTACTTGCATCTACCGTTTTTCTCTCACTGTAAGGTACATAGAATTAAACAGGCGCACCCTCAATGAATGGTCTATTTTTACACTTATGTCATATATAAGTATATAAGTCATATATAACTTGGGCGCAACAAGTTGATTGATTGATTGATTGATTGATTCCAAGCATTGTAGTCAAAGTAAAAATGAATTTACGCAGATTTATCAAACTCATTATAGAAATGGTAAAATGCATAGATTAAAGAAAAAACAGAAAATAAAACAACAAAAACGTCACTTTAATAACCTTTGCTTAATTAAAAACAGTGATCATTAACTAAAGTATAAGTAGAGTTTGATTTATTGCTTGAAAAGGAGTGGGAAGAAGCGAGCTTATATAACCCCCCCCACCCCTACTGAGTTCATTCATTTGATAGTTTTACATCGTTTTTGTAATCCGGTTCTGATCAGATAGATTCTTTTCAAATAACTAAATCCAGTGCCTAGTAATGATTGATGATCTTCAGAAAACATTCATTCATGATTTCACACATGATCACATTAAACCAGTAATTATTGCTACACATTGCAGATCAAGTAAATAAAATCAAAAGCTTATTGGTTGTAATTCAAACATTTCAGTAATCCTTATTGCACATTACAATGTAATTCTCATTGATTGTAATCAAAAGATCTCTGATTATTTTACAACAATCAAGTTCATGGATTTGGAATTATTCAAGCCCCTGTTGATCCTTAAGTCCTCTTATCTACATAATCAGAGTTGTTTTAGGTGGACAATGACAGAAAAAAAAATTGTTAAACAATTAAAGAAAGTTCGATACATTTTAGTTTTTGTTTTTCTGTGTTGAAGATTCACTGTAGAAAACAACTTCTCTTATAAACATTTTCCATGTGAATTATAGCATAGAGAACAGAGAGAGACTCACCATCTGCAGCCATGCGTTGGTGATCAACACTTGGTTCTTTTCATCCTACACAGGAACAAGAGGAAGCACATGAATAAGTGGAGCAGATTAAGACGGTGAATAAATGATAAAAAAAGCTGGACAGAGAATAAGAAATGAATCTAGATGGAATTCTGGATGGTAAAAATGAAAGTATGGCTTCAGACTTCATTCCAGAAGAGTTGCAGCTGGTGAGTTAAAACAACCATCCCCCCTTTTTTTTTTTCTCAAAATAAAAGGATTTCAGAAAGTCTAGCTTTTAACTTTTGCCTTTGCTAAGCGACAATAAAACAAACTACCTATTTATGTAAAACAGAATATGTAAGAATACAGAATCTCTCAAAACTTTATAACAACAGCTTTTACTAGGTCTTTCAAAATACTTTGTCATTATGTGGCACAGTAAAGAATATACCCAAACATCTTTTCTACAACTTATTCCAACTTTTTTTATTGAATTTTTAGAACATATTAACATACAGAGCATGTTTTCAAAAGGTAGTCGTGTTTAGACGAAAATACAGCTCTGTTTCCCCATTTCCCTCCCATCCCGAACAGAACATTCCCATATCCAGGTCATGCGTATACACACTCGCACACATACACGCACAGACAGGGCATAGTAGAGATCCAGTCTCTACTTATGTGCACATATACAAGAACACACATACGCACGCACGCACACACACACACACACACACACACAAGAAAAAAAAAAAAAAAGTCAGTCAGTTTCTGCCTCTGGGAGCAATGTAAGAGTATCTACCAGTGATAAAAATGGATGCCATGTCTCTTTAAACTTACTTAGAGATCCTTTTAGTGAGAACCTCAGCTTTTCAAGTTTCAGGTTATATAGCACCTCCATTACCCAATAGTCATGTGAGGGGGGGTCGGGGAGCTTCCACCTAAGCAAAATCAATCGTCTGGCCAACAAGGTAGTGAATGCTAGAGCACGTGTGCAAGGTCCAGAGAGATTCATGTCAACCGCAAAACCAAAGATAGCGGACACTGGGTTAGGAAGTATCCGTGTTCCATATGCCTGGCTGAGAGTGTTAAAAACATGTGTCCAGAAACGTCTTAATTTAGGACAGGCCCAAAACATATGGGTATGGTTTGCTGGCGAGTGTCCACAACGGTTGCACTTATCAGAGATGGTTGTGTAGATTCTGGATAGCTTTGCATTTGTGTAATGTATCCTGTAGAATACTTTGCACTGGATCAAGGCATGTCGGGCACATATAGAGGACGAGTGTATCAACTTTAAGGCTGTATCCCATTGTTCTTCAGATAGTGTCATATGTAATTCCCCTTCCCAGGTGGTTTTCATGAAGGAAATTGACCTACTGACTATTGTGTCAATCATTCCAGTTAGAACTGAAATACCTTTTCTACAACTTATTTTCCTAATAATGGTATGTATCCTGCCAGTGGCATACTTTTACACGTTTAGTAAAGTCTACCCCTGAAACTCTGCATGACCCTCCTAGAATCTTAAACACAGACGCAGCTCTGCTAACTGGCTACTAGAATTAAATACACACCGTGCTACAAATGACCTTTCAGGTCACAATACTGAGAAGCCCGTTGCCCCCTCCATGCACACAGCTTTTAAGCGTTCAGTATTTAAAAAAAATGCACTTGCACATTTGGAAAAGACTAAATTTATAACATTTTGAAATACAGTAAACAGAGGTGTATTACATGAAAGACCTAATTTTGCCAACACAAAATACAGGTTGCAAAGCTACACGACGGAGGTCCTCCTGATCTGGGGAACCTGCTATAACATAGTTTGAATTTAAGATTAACTCTATATTATAAAAGGAAGTGAAATATTTAATGAAATGAAATCTACAGGTGTTCAGCATTTCTCTTCGTTATCTCTTCCTGTCCCTTTTCATTCCTTACAAAAAAAGCGTTGCCAGATTGGGCGATTCCCTGCCCAATCGCCTGGGCTGAACTCTAAATTTGCTGGCATGCAGTATGTTGCTTTGGGCAGGCAGACATAATTTGGGCAGGTTTGGGGTCGATTCAGTGGTTTTTATTTCCTCATTAAAATACGTTTCAACCAGGGACGTGCGGTCAGAGGAGGCAAGTGAGGCAGTGGAACACCTGTCATCGTCCTAGCCATCATAAGCAACTAATTTTAAAATAAATGTGTCCTCTAATATGTTCTTTAAGTGCAATTTATATGTAATTCTAATCTTTTTAATCCTTATTGTTGTTTAAATCTCTATATTTTGCGTTTCCTGTTCAACTACAGAGTAGACAGCGAGGTGAAGCAGTGCAGGAGGACACTTAGTTTACCCACATATTCTAATAATGTCATGCTTTATTAATTAATTAAAAGACAGAAGGTGAGGACACAACTCATATATCAAACAACTCATATATCACTTTTTGTCACTTTATTATTAATGAAACAATAAACTTTTTTTATGTAAATGTAAAAAACTTTACTGTTGGTGTTGCATAAAATAAGGAAGAAAATTAGTTTAACAATTAGTTTTTGAAGTAGTCTCAGGTGATATTTGATGTAGTTTTTAATGTTTTATTAATAGGCTACTCACCAGAAGAGTAAAGTATTAAAGTGTTTACCGTATTTTCTTGACTGTCTGCCGCTACTTTTTCCTTGGTTTTGAACCATGTGGGTTGTACACGTTTTCAGATTGACACATTTTGAAACAAGTGAAAAAAAATATTTTTCCCAGAAAAATCACGTCCGCTGACCTGGACAACTCAAAAACCCGCATACTCAACCCCCGTACTGGTGCATGTGACTACGGCAGAAGACAGTTCACCATTCAGACAAAGAGACCATAACACCCGTCCACACCTACGGGACACTTTAGTGTCACCAATCAACATGTGGAAAGAAGCTGAAGTGCTTAGAAACAACCCGCACATGAACCAGGAACACATGCAAACTCCACACGGAAAGAACCAAGCTGGGATTTGAACCTCTGACTTTTAACTGGGAAGCCACAGTTCCAACCACTACACAAAAAAGAGAAATTGTTGGCACAAGCTGGGGAAATGTTTTTTGTATATGAAAATAATGTTATTTTTGGTGACTACTTTTGCAGGAATTCCCTGCAGCACGGTGTTTGATCCGGAGCTCGTCTGCTTGAGTCCCTGTCATCGTCGTAAACTCAGTCTCTCTACCTGCCCTGCTTCCATGTTTATAGAGTTACCCATGAGCAGATGGGAAACGCGCAAAAAGCAAGCAAAGCCAGCTTTACATTATTTACAGCTGTCCAGTAAACACGGGTTCCTATGGATTTGGCAGTTTATTCATTATGCATGTGCTCATCAGCAAACAGTTGAAAGGAACACACAAACGCAGTGAAAGCAGGAGCTAATGACAAACCAACAAAACGACACAAATGGAGTTACTCAGGGTGACTTTTAGTTGTGTGTGGTTGGGTGTTGATAAAAAATCCCTGAAGTCTTTTGTCACTTTAACTTTCAAAACCTTTGTGTTTTCTCCTCTTGACGTGATGCACATTTAATAAAACAAGCAGCCAACTTCATGGGTTCATTTGAACCAGATTGTCTAGTTCATGTATGTACAGGGACGACAGATTTAGTTCTTTGGTTTAGCCAGTGGCGGACTTAGCAGTTTGGGGGCCCCAGGCGAACAATAACATGGGACCTTTGCAGTGGTAGTAATAGTTATTTTAACTATTATTGATACCTATAGGGTAAATCGTCCTATAACTTCCTCACTGGTCAACTTTTAGACAACATCAATGCATCCAAATGTTTTGATACAAATTTAAAAACTGAAATCTGAAATGAAATGTATTGTTTAAATGTCAAAGAAATGTATTTTATAATATTTTTACCTGGAAGAAATATCACATTCATTAAATTGAATAATTTGTTTATCCCTCACTTCCTAGAAGGAACAAATGATGATTTTCTGTCTTTTCTTTAATTTGTCAGGTTTTACTATAGAAGCAAAAGAGCTCCTTCTGTTCTTATTTTCCTATTTATTCTGTCTTCTAGCCTTTTTGGAAGTTTGGCAGCAAACGTGTTGCTTTCTCTTTGCCTTTTCCTCTTTTCATATCCCCTTGGATCTCTCTGCTTCATTTGACTACTTTAAAAAAAATGCTTTGAATTATCATTTAACCTCTGCCAGTGCTGCCAGATAGTCACGGTTTTCCAGCCCAAAAGTCAACTAAAGACCACCAGACCAAAAAGAAAAACCCCACCCAAAATATCAATCATTGATTAATTGATATCATTATGCATCTGTTATTTATTTCTTCCTGATTTGATTGATAATCCAACGTTATTACTTCCTTAAAAAATATCGCATCCACGGTTTTTGCAATCAGTCAGAGAAAATCATGAATGAATAATGAGTTCCTACTGAACTTCAATAATAAACACTGATGTTTTTAAGAACTGGACTTGTTAACCGTGAGCCTGCATGGTGGTGCACTGGTTAAAGTGTGAAGGTGTGTCTGGTCCCCGAATATGTGGGGAATACTTTATATAAATATTTGTTTGTTAATTTATTTTCATGCAACTTTAATTCAGTGGTTAGTTCATCGCTTCAGTTCTACATTCAGTAAAACTCCACACTGAAACAAAGCCATAAATAATTTTAACTGTGACATGAAAGGTTTTGTGATCCGAATGGAAAGCAGGAAGCAGGGCGTCAGAATCAGTAAGAGATTAAAAAGAAAGTCGCAGGCAGAGATTGAGAGGCCATTTCTCAACTCAGACTGATTGAGCTGCATGCAGACCAGAGAAACGTCTTACTGTTCCAAAGATGAATGTCCTCACTTCATAACTCTACGGAGAAGTACATTTTATACTACTCTGTACTCCTCAAAATACCCTCCAAAACTCACCACGTCAATGATCTGCAGCAACGTGATCCCGAGTTCCACCACAATGGGTGCAGAGTCATTCTGGACTGGTCTTTCCAGCCGATTGTAGTTCACCATCAGGTCGCGGTACAGCTTCCTCTGGTACACGCCACCATGGCATCCTGGTGAAAAACATTAGCAGGAACAACGAAAATCAAACCAGGAGATATTACAAAAGTTAACGATAGTTATAAGAGAAATATATAGTAGATAGACTCCCATAGCTCTCCAACAGGACAATAGTAGAATTGGTGGTAAATGGTGTATACTTATATAGCACCTTTCTACCTACAAGCCCCAAAGCGTTTTACAGTCATAGACCCATTCACCCAGTCACACACACGTGGCCGCTCCGCTGCCAAACACAGACGCCCGCCTACCACCAGGGGCATGGAGGGGTTCAGTGTCTTGCCCAAGGACACGTCAACTCATGGGCGTGCAAGGCGGGAATCGAACCTGCAATCTTACAATCATGGGTTGACCGCCCTATCGCTGCACCACGGCGAATTGTTGTATTATTAGTGAATACAACTAAAAAATGCACTTTTCAACAAAACCCTCTAAGCTGTTACTTTGCTGTATTTAATCAGCTCCATCCATCGTATATAAATAGATTTACAGGTGGGTCTGCCATTTCCTCAAACTCTTCTGAGCAAATATGCATCCCTCCATCGGCAGGAGGAGCACCATAATTCTGTATTATGTAACATTTGTTGCCTTCTATAACCAATGTCTTCTTCAGCTGTTATTTTTAACACTCCAGTTGGATCAGACATCGCAAAATACTAACTTTATCTTGCTTTGCAGTTCTCACAATGTCTTTGGGGAAGGTAACTTCAAGACAACAAACAACTGAGATTTTCTGGCTTTTAAAGGCTTTCTTTAAGCCTTCTTCTTTCTTTTTTACTGTTCAGGTCTCTTCTGAGACTAGTTCTTTTACAGAAAAAAATCTATCCAGCATTTTACCTGACGCTCCCACGCGTCTTTTGGCTAGAGTTACGATTAACCATGTACCAACCTAATATCTTGCAAGGCTCATTAACATGAACAGTTGAAACCGAGTTGTGATTGGTTGGGAGCTGTTGTTTTTTTCTTTCTCCCTTGAGAAAGAACACCTACGGTTCACACAGGACCTCAAACAATCTCCTACTTCTTGTTTCATTTTCAAATGTTACATGAGTTGTGATTGCTCTTTTCACGTTAATAAATAAACTGCTACATGAAATATCAATACAAGTCGTCTTTGTCCCTTACAATTATTGATTCCTTTTCTTGTGGTCATGACCTCAAGCAAACGTAGTTTCTCAAGATCACAATCTTTTGTCTGTTAGTCTATTATTTACTCTCAAGCAAAACGATTGTGTGAGCACCTGTGGTATATAGTATTCCCCCAGTATTCGCAGGGGTTAGGGACCAGAGTCACCGACGAAAAACAGAACCATCCCCCAGCCCCGTGGCGAAGACTGTCCGTCACCAATCCTTTTTTTTTTTTTTTTAACTTGTCCTGTCCAACAGCTGGGCAGACAGATGAGAGCTGAAGGCCTCTTGTGTTGGACATATTTTACTTTAACAACAGGGGTTATTAATCTTCAGACAAACCAGAGGAATGTCTGAATAAACCCCTTTTGGAATCCAAGACAAACTTTATTAAATTCCATCATATTTGAAAATCTTTGGTGTTGGACCGGATGGAAAAGGAAAGGAGGGAAGAAGAGAGAGGGATGTTAGAGAGGGGGGGGGGGGATAGGAGGGTGACAATAGGAAGGGAGGGGGGTAAAATCATGAAGCAGCAACTTGGATGTTTATCATAACAGTAAGGTTCAAGTGTAATACAAATCTCAAAGGGCGGGGCCTGTCCACACTCACACTCAAATGTTATAAACACACCTGTTAGCTGCAGAAATGTCCACATGTCAACATGAACACAATACAGATAATGTTCACACACGCATACTTATGCCTTTAAACCAACTAGTGTGAAACATTTCATTCAATCAATCACGCAAACTATAAGTGTGAAGGTGAGCTAACACCTGTGCTCAGGTGAGTGTTCATGTTCTTCTAGAGATGTTTCATGGATGAACTGTTTATCCAGACATCAATGACACCTACAATTAAAAATAAAAAAAGGAATTCTGTTAAAAAAAAAGCTTTCCTTGTCTATAAAAAGGATATTGGGAAATTCTTAGTTTCCCTTACATTTTTCAGTAATTATTAAGCGATATCCAAAATTTCACAGATGCAATGAGAAAGACGAGGGATAATAAAGATCGAGGGAGGCATTTTAACATCTGTCCCGGGACAACAGATGAAAAATAGCCGCTGGGCTACTTCTGGCTCATTGCAGCGATGCTTTAAATGTGCACTGTCCCCAAGAAATAAATAAAAATTGAAATTAGCCAACGAGGAGTAAGCACAGATCTCTGTGTGCTTGTATGCATTGCCTGGGGTCACATGGGGTATCCCTAAATTTGAGCATGAATGGTAATCTGCATAATGGCCGAGTGTAGCTGGCAGCAAAAAAATCGAAAGGCACTGGAGGGAAGTGAGCCAAAGAAAGCCAATCTGAATACTAAAGAGGTCTGTCAGAGGGATGCATCCAAAACATGGAGCTACGGCTGTTATAATACAATTTAAACAACAATATAGTATGCATAATGATGGCAGGACTTCCTAAACCCCTAAAGAGAGACAAACACTTTAGGTAGAAATGAATTGCAATACAAAGGTTCTCATTAAACTTTGTAGAGCTTAATTAAAACTGAGTAAAGTAGAGTAAATAAAAAGTATGCAAGTAATTAGCACCTGAAAACAAGCATCCTCCTCTCATTACCTGTAATGTCACCAGTTTGAACTGGTTATGAAAAGACACCTGTCCACACCTTTCATAGTCATCTGAGACGCACAAAAAAGGGTTCAGTAAAAATGTGAGATATTCACAGGTTCTGGTCTCAATAAGTCTTGTTAAATGATTAAAACTGTCAGCAAGCATCTGTTGGTTTGTCTTGAGTCAAACAATGACCTACAGAGGCATTTTAACAGATAACAGATTGGGTTTTTGTTTCATTTCAATGAGAATAGCTCTCTCTGTGCTTTTCTACCTTCATCGAAGGTCCAAAGTGCTTTACAGTCACAGTCCCATTCAGCTATTCACACACACATTCACACACTGTTGAACACTGTCGCCAACCTTCCATATATATATATATTTTTTTCATTTCTAGTTGATAGTTGGTATCAACTAGAAAAAAACTAGCAGATACTCGAAATCAAATGACTCGGTATCAAATCAGGGCCAAAAAAACCTGATCAGGACATCACTACTGCTTACTAACACGTCAGGCTCCAACATGGCAGCGACCAGATCACAACAAAAAATGACTACAAGACTGACTTCATTGGTTGAAGCCGGAAATAAGCCTGTTACTGTATCTATGAGTGATGTCACACTTAAGGTGAATCAGATGGTTCTCAGTCAAGTCTGAGCAAGAAAGAACAGCTCGACTGGACGAAAACGGCCGGATAGTTGACTGAATACTTGCCGGAGGGCTTTTTCACATAAAGGCTCCTTGTACAATTTTCCTATTTCATTCATTATTTCCCATCGCCCCGAGGCACTGTGCGCGACACTTTTCTGCTTCTGGAAGACCGCATAAACTCATCATAGCCCCACTTGTGTGGGGCTTCGGTAACCTTGAAATATGTAAACAGTTTTCATTGGTACATTTTAATAAACCGGTCTGTACATCTATAAACACCAAGTTAGGTTGTTGTGTTGAAAAAAATTTGTGTTCAATCAAGTTTTCCTTTACTCTTAGAGATTTTCTGTTATTCATTGTGTCTTTATTTATGTATTGTGACATTGAACTTTCTAACCTGTATTCCTTGGTTTTGTCACATTTTGTTCTTCTGTGTGTTGTGTTTTGCTGGCTGGGTTTTATCGTGCATTCTTGTGTATTTCTGTATTCAGATCGTGACGGTTCAGGAGAAGACAGAAAAACCCCTGGTTTGAAAAAGCTCAGGTTTGTGACGATGCAACAAAAAAGCAATTAAATCCTCTGTCTCAGCTTTACAGAAAACTGAATGTTACTTTTGTGTTTGTTTGTTTTGTTACTTTTTTAATCCCTCCTGGTGTTGTTGTTTTTTTGGGGGGAAATGGATGTACAGTTCATGTAAACATTCTAATTTATCATTTGAGCATATCACCTAACAACAATAGGGAGCAAAATACAAACTTTGCTCCCTTGAGAGAAACTCAAATGTGGGAATTTTCCGTCTTCACCATATTCACCATATTGCTTTGACTGCCCAGAGAGCTACCCTTAACAGCTTGCAGCTTTCAGCAATAAATGGGACATTTTAGGTCACTAGGCCAAAGACTAGAAAGGAATCAATTTTTAATGCCCCCAAAAGGCAGTTTGGTTTACAGGGAGTAGTAAAAATTGAATAACATGAGGCAGGACAATAAATACAGCAGCAAAGACGCTGTAACGGTGACCGAGTCGAGACTGCAGAGGAACCGGGGAACAATCTCTGCTCAGTATCTTCAACGAGAATTATAGCTTGTTTGAGACCAGTGGTGACAAGATAGAGGACACATTGCAGCAGTTACTGGTTGCTTTTTAAAGATTGAATCTCCGTCTAATTAAACTAGGACTAAACAAACGAACACTGAGAAAGTTCAGCCAGGTTTGGCCCATCATGTCTCTGTAAAATACTGTTTAAGTTTATGGTTTATGGAACATTTTGCCAACAAAATCCATAGTTTGAGCGTTTGGATTATTTGTTGATACGGTGCCCATCAGATCCAACTCCTGCAGTATGGAGTCCTATACTGTTCATAATTAAATAAATAAATATTTAATTAAATAAATAATTTTGACCTCATGCAAATAAACAATCAACCAATAAATTTCTCATAAATATATAAAAAGATCATGACATTGTGAAAAACCTGCACACTGATTTTAAATTAGCCATTATATTATTCAATATATTTCATTTTGCTTTAAAAACCTGTTCATTATTTTAAAACAGCATTTTAAAATATTCATTTTTAATCATGTGGAATATTATTATAATTCTACGTCTTTTTTCAGAAGCTCGTATTTCAAAATCAATATTTTCCAAAGTAGCTTTGTTTTTATTTCATGTTGCTGTTTTTCACAATGGCTTATTTATTTCATGGAGAGCTTTTTCAGAAGACTGAGTCTATCTGTCAATCAGTGAAAGTGGGCGGGATCTAAACGCTCACTGGCTCATCCATGGAAATCGACTCATACTCCTGGATACCCGCTCAGCGGTGTGCCAGTCAGAGAGACGACATGTTTCAGTGATATCCACGCGGCTTTCCTGACATTAGAGATCAAATAGAGACAAACTATCTGTCTGCAGCAGAAGATGCAATCATGGAAGACTCTGTTTTTGTAGTTTGAGGGTTTGTGTGGACCAAACCACAGAGGAGCTCCGGTCGTCCACATCTAAGTCCCCCGTTGAAACACTCCTCATTCTCACGCCGTTTACTCAGAGCTCACATCGAGCTTTACACTGTCGGCTCGCAGGAGGCGAGCTGGCGACCGACAGTCAGACCAGGCAGCTGCGCAAAGCGGGACAAGCCTGCTCGGGCCTCCTGAACCTTATGATATTTTTCTATTTTAATTGAGACAATGATTATAATCAGGTCCTCTGATTTTATTTTTCCCTCCCTGCCTGGGCGCTCTGATTTACACGTAATTTAAGACGCAGTTTGACTGCAGGAGCTGAAGCAGAGACTATCTGATGATCTCATGAACTCAAACATTGACACATTGTTATCATGTGGAATTATTCAAAATAAATAAACCTGATCTTTTAACACTCCGTCTGCATTGTGCAACATTAGCGATAGCTCCTCCCACCCGCGGCATGGTGCGGTCATGGAACTCCAGTTCATAGAAGTCTTGTGGAACTCCAACAACCACCCAGCCTAACTTAGATCACTACTAGATCTTCATGAAAAGATGAAAATTGCCGAACCAACCACAAAATCACCAGAATTATGCACACTCGCCCAAAGCCACTTTTATCCGCAAATTTAGAACCAAAACTGCCCAATATATTATAACACTGTGGATGTGTTGAAGTGCATACTCCCCCTAGTTTTGAGGGGTGTGCATTGCGCCGACACGTTTGCTGAAGCGTCTTCGATCGATGTAGTCAGGGTGCTTTTGCTTATGTCTGAGTAAAGGAGCAGCCAATCACAAAAGAGTCTCCGCCTTGTCTAGTTTGATTGACAGACAGACCTATTCTCCTGAAAAAGCTCTTCATGAAATAAATACGCCATTGTGAAAAACAGCAACATGAAATAAAAACAAAGCTACTTTGGAAAATATTGATTTTGAAATACGAGCTTCTGAAAAAAGACGTAGAATTATAATAATATTCCACATGATTAAAAATGAATATTTTAAAATGCTGTTTTAAAATAATGAACAGGTTTTTAAAGCAAAATGAAATATATTGAATAATATAATGGCTAATTTAAAATCAGTGTGCAGGTTTTTCACAATGTCATGATCTTTTTATATATTTATGAGAAATTTATTGGTTGATTGTTTATTTGCATGAGGTCAAAATTATTTATTTAATTAAATATTTATTTATTTAATTATGAACAGTATAGGACTCCATACTGCAGGGTCGTCTGAGCCAGAGGAAACAGTGGGTCAAAGCGACTGAAGGTGGATAACTGGAACTTCCATTGAAGTCACTTTTCAATCTGGAGCTCGACCAATGTGGTTTTTCAGGGTATATCACAAATGTTCTATATCACTGCGCTGGCATTTCTAAAACAAACTTTAGCTTTATCATCTTGATGAAATCAAGCTGTAAGAGTTGAACTTTTTCTCTGAACTGATGCTTTATTTAACCCGTCGTGGCGATCAGCATATATACCGCTTTCCTTTGCCGCTGCAGTCGAGGTCGGTGACAGGCGAGTAAGCGGCGCGTTGACACAGTAACATGACAACGCACCACGTAACATATAGTCTGCCTTTTGTGAAATAAGGGATTTAAACTGAAGAAATAACAAGAATAAAGTGCTAAAACCTGATTGAATATATATTTCTTTTTTGAGTGACCATGGTATAAGTGGGATAACGGCCCTATTACACTTTCCAGAAGCAACTGTCCAACAAGAGGGCTTCCACGGCAAGCGTTAAGTAAGGGTTAATGGCCGACGAAGTGTGCGGTTACTACTTTTTAACGCACGCCGTGGAAGCCTGAACCGTCCGACGCGAAGCGCAGTGATACAAAACATTTCAGCTAGCCGACCGGAACTTCTTTTTTCGCCGTGCGGTTATCAGGTTGTTTTTTTTTTTTTTTCACTTGTTCTGTCCAACAACTTAGCAAACAGATTAGAGCTGCAGGCCTTTTGTGTTGGACAGGTTTTACTATCACAAAAAGAGGTTGTAGAACTTTAGAAGCCAGAGTGTAGATGTGAATTAACCCCTTTTTGTTGAATTATTTATTTCTTTATTTGTTATATTTAGTATGTGTGGGGAGGAAGAGGGAAAATGTGTGTCGGGGGGGGTGGGGGGGTGGGGGGTGGAAGAGAGTAAAGGGAAGAAAGGTGAAAAAAAAAAAAGGGGGGAATACAAGCACTAATTTGGATCAGTTATTCTTTTAAGCTGTAACAATTATACTAGATCTGCTGGAAAGACAAATATTCCATCATGGGTAAAAATCTGACACGAAGATGAGTGGAAAATATCTGTCCATCAATACACTGTAGGTTAGAAGGAGGGATGAAGCAGACAGGGAGCAGTGTGGCAGTGTGCACGTGCACGTGGGGGTGGAGATACATGCATGCTGCCGAAGTGAACCTTGTGTTGTGGGGAACCAGATCCTACCCAGCCAGACCAGGAAAGGGGAGGAGAGGTTTTAATGCATACCCAGCAGCCAATCAGAATCGAGTATTCAACCAGACCATGGTATAATTTCTGTTATACCATGGTCTGGGTAAATACTAGATTCTGATTGGCTGCTGTGTGCATTAAAAAGTGATAACGGACAGTGATAACCGCACAACCCAAAAAGAAGTTCCGGTCACCTAGCTTAAATCTGCTGTATCACTTCGCCGGCTTCTTTAAAACAACCTTTAGCTTCATCATCTGGAAAAAAACAAGCGGTTAGAGAAGAACTTTCTCTCTGAACTGATGCTTTATTTAACCCATCGGGACGATCGGCATATATATATATAGATTTAGATATATATAAATATAGATATATATAGAGATATATAGATATATAGATATAGATCACTGAATCTTGACTGCAGCGGCGGTACGGCACCTTGCCACGTTACCGTGACAAGGTGCCGCACCACGTAACAAATAGTCCGCTTTTTGTGAAAAAAGCAATCTAAAAGGGAAAAAAAAAACAAGAATTAAGGACTAAAAACTGGTTGATATTTATTTTTCTTGTAAGTGAACATGGTAAGAGCGGGTTAATGACAGACGAAGTGTGCATTATTACTTTTTAACGCACACAGGGGTTCAGGCTTCCACTGCGCGCGTTAAAAAGTGATAATGCACACTTCGTCTGCCATTAACTCTTACATAATGCACTATTCTTTGGCCATTAACCTTTACATATGCCGATTTTTGACAAAATCCAAAAACCTGTGCCGTTTTCTAGGACATAGTTTCTGCAGAGCGGCAGGCGTTCATTGGAAATTCACCTCTGAATTGTGGGCGGGACCTCGTCCCCTTACCTTCTGAGATCTGTGTTTCCCCTCCTCCTCCCTTACTCCCACCCCTAAACCCAACATTAGCAGTGCAAGAAAAATGGCAGCAACATCAGATCCATCCAGATGCAGATTCCAGCTCAGAGAGGAAAACAAAGACATTCATGGATCTGTTTGTCTACAAAGTGGAGTGAAGCAGCGCTCAGCGTGTCACAAATACAATGTTTCTCAAACGACTTTTTTTTGTCTGCTCCTGATTCACAATGATTAGAATAAAGAAATACTCAGAAATGCAATTTTAATCTCAATTTTCTCTATCAATGTCTTCCACCATGAGACAAATGTCCCAAAAACATGTTAAAAACAGCAAAAATATCATTTTCATGGGAGTGGGTCTTTAAGGATTTCTGTATCCAAGTCTTGTGTTTTGAAAAAAGTGGGGCTTTTTTGAGCCATTCTTTAAATCTAAAGAATTGAGTGTGTGAATTATTAAAGCAATAAAATGTCTGCTGCAGACAATTTGTGATGTTTGAAGAATCCCCAAACGCAATCCCAGAAAGATGTAATAAACCAAACCCCAGCAAAGGTTGTCATTTATCCAGGTGTCTTCAGTTCGAGGCACGGCGTGGATGTAAAATCTTCCTCCTTGAAACGTTTCACCGCTCATTCAAGTGGCTTCATCAGTCTGAGTGCTGCTGCTCTGGTTTCTCCTCTTTGTTCCCCTTACTGAGCCGTTCAAATGCGGGCATGTGGGTGCCCACCTGGAGGATGTGTGGGGGCTCGAACCCTGCACGACTGAGACTGACGAGGACGATTGGATGAGCGGTGACACGTTTCAAGCAAGATTTTACGTCTAGATGCTGGGACTCCAATTGCCAACACAACAAACACACAAGTCATTTCTACTTTATGTTCCTTCTGAGTCATTTTTTATTCAAGTCCATTTTACAACCTAACATTGACTGACTGACCTCAGGAAACCCGAACCACTAATCAGCCGCCACCAGCATTTCTGTGATGTATTCTGAATCCAGAAGATTAAATCACCCTTGTTTCTTATTGACATGCTTTCAAACCGAAGTAGCTCAAAAATGAAACAAAACTTTCTTTCTAAAGTCACCTAGAAGGAACTTTATTCAGTGTCATTGGCAGAAGCATTTTCTGAGGCTTTCGAGCATCTACATGTCTGACCTTGTGGAAAAGCTTTCAGCAGAGTCTCTAAAGAGCAACAACTGTGGCACGTTTTTCCTTTTGTTTTCTGAGTGCCATGCACCGTCCAAATGTCCACATTTGCCGTTTGCCCCTGCAACCTTTGTCATGGTGCCCAATGAGTCAGATGCTGACTCTTTAGAGCAGTGTGTGATGAGCATGCATCTTTGTTTTCTTCATTCTGTTCCTTTCCTTTTCTTTCTGAAGCTTTGAAGGTTGCACCAGCAGACAGGAGTCCACCGCTGCTCTGAAGGGCTGGGAGAGCCTCATGTCCACTCAGCTCACTGATATGAAGTCTGCAGGGGCGCATCTTAAAGATGAGATCAGAGATAGAGGGAGCACCTGACTGCATGCTCTCTGTCTTTGCAACTGTTTGAACCAAAATAAAAATAAAAAAGGCAGATTCAACACTCTCATAATAAACACGCCTGTAGCTGCAAATCCTAATAAAAAGACTTCATCTATGGGACCCTTCAACTAACAGCCACGAGGAAACACTGATCCACCAACTTTAAAGAGCCATCATTCAATGGCAGAGGAGCATTCTTCTTTCTGAACTTCAGACCAGCGTGATGGTCAGTCAGAGGACAGAAAAGAAGCACGCACGTTGCTTTTAAAAACTGGCAAATGAGAAGGAAAGGAGAGAAAAATCCCACCTTGCCAGCAGAAAGCCGCGCACAGAGAAACTCCGAGCAGCAGGGAAGCGGCGCGTCTCTGAGGCTCCATGACAGCAGCGCAGCAGAAATCTCTGAGAGCCGCAGAAAACTCTGCCAGGCGGCTGCTCCGGCTCCCTCTCTCTCCTTAACCTTGTCCGATGTTAGGAGCAGATTGTGCGCGCACATCCACGCGCAAGCGCGCCCTGGGTGCCACCGTAGAAGTCACTCTGCGCTCGGGTTTGCTCCTTTCCCGCTGCTCCTGGCTGGCTGTGTGCGCGCATGCATCCAACGCGGTCAGCCGCGCGCTTCCTGGGACGTCTGCACAATAATGTTGATGAGGAGGGTGATGATGACAGCCACCTGTCCGCCGCGTGACATACCCCGCTACACGCACGCGCATTAGATAACTGTTTAAGAAGCAGACCCCCCCCCCCCCCTACACACACACACACACACTGAAGTAAAACTTTGTCTCTACAGCAAAATATTGATGTATTTAAATGACAGCACATTTATGACACGGAGGGGGTCTGTTGTGTGAGGCAGGAGGGAATGGGACCCCAGCCCTGAAAGCAACGTGCCAGGTCAGAATAGCTTCTAGAAGGTCTCTCCATGCTTCCTTCAGTCCCCTTTACAGCATCTGTCCTCTGATCAGGATGTGAACTTCATGGTCTTCAGGGTAGCGTCCACTGTCCCTCAGATGCAGGAGAACTGCTGTGTCCCGCCGTGTCCCTCCCTAAACGCTAAAAACACTGGAACAACCATATACCGATCATCTGCAATATTTAACAGTCTGGAAGTGCAATAACAGTTATGTGCAATACATGTTTATTGTAAGAATGTATAGATCCATACTTCCACATATTTTCTATTGTCCATGTTATTCTACTATATATGTTACTTTTTTTTATTTTGCTCAAGCTGCTGGAGCACCAGAAATTTCGTTGTAACAATGATATTAAAGGATTTCTGATTGTGGAGGGTTTAGTGTCTCTAATGGATAGATCAGAGTAGTTCTGGTTGCTCTGGATGGCACGGACCACTTTCCTCTGTATTTTCCTTGACATTGAACCGTTTTTGTCTCTGTGTTATTGCTGGGTTTAAAACTAACAGAGGCAGTCCCTTTAGTCCCTTCAGATTACAGATATTGTTTCGCCTGCAATGTTTTAACTACTGGTGAGATTAGTACATGAGGTACTGACCTGTGTAAAGGCTTCCTGTACACCTCAGGACTGAGATTCATGTGATGTTTGTTGAACCTACCTGAGATGGGGTTCCATTTGTACCAAAAGTATGTTTTGTGTCCACTGTCTCGTACATACTGTAGACATAAATCATTATATTTGTTTAGTAGACATGGAGAGTGGACATAGCCAGTGGAGCGTACACAGGGACAATCGACCAAAGATGTAGACAGAACATATTTTTGGCACAAAAGACTGGGTGTAATTCCAGGAAAAGATGTTGGAAATGGCAGATTTCTAACACTTTACACACATGTATTGGTGTATCGGTGACTGGTTCCACAGAGTGGGGTTGGTACTAGGAGTGTAGGGAAAATCAATTTGGTGATATATTAGAATATTTCATTTGGCGATACTTGTATCAATTCAAAATGCTGTCAAGATGATATTTATTTAATAATTTATGAGCATTCTTCAGGGTCTACCCCATGTTTTCCGCTTAAACCTCCGGCCGTTAGTTTGCAGCAGAGCTCACTGAGCCTCTTTGAGTCGCTCTACACCGCACCAAAACAACAAGGTCTTACGAAAATCAGCTTGTGCTTGTGTTCAATCAGCCTCACAGTGTTTGTTTTGATGAGACATGTACTACTTAGTGTTAGTTTGGGATGGGTACCTAACCAAAAGTCTGTGTCATGTTGCTGCCAGTACCACATAAAAACTGAGATTGTGGTGATTTGTAGTGGCTCCAGATGCTTCACCCCTGACACTTTAGATGTTCCCCGACACATATCGTATCGCCAAAGTCTTACGAATACATACAAAATAGTTGATACCGATCTATCTTTATATGGTGGACCTTTCTGACTGCACAGATTACGGCTCATGAGGTGTTTGGAGATGACTGAGTTCACGACTCCTCGCAGAGGAGCTTTTTTGGATTCCATATGTGATGGCATCTTCTGGGCAAAGACTAAAAATAAATCAAACCAAACTTTATTTAAAAAAAAGGCTTCTCATTGGGTAGCTTGCAGCACTTTACAGTAAAAAAAAAAAACAGACAGAAACTCAAAGTTTAAATAGAAACCCAAACCGTATACAGTATATAACATGGGATATATGTGTAAATGGAGGGGAGGGGAAGGGTTAAACCCTTCCCCTCCCCTCCATTTACATATATATCCCATGACCCCCCGCACAATGAATACTTCTTGAAGTGACTTCTAAAAGGAACTCAAGGTTTGGCTCTGCTATGAGGAAACAGCATTTGGGAATCTATTGGTGCCAAGTCCCAGCTCGGCCACAGGAGCATCGCCACAGTGCCCACCCATACCGAGACCGCAACGGCGTCCATTCCACAACCATGAGGGTGCAACGTTGAACCCCAGCCGGCTCAGCCTAGCCGCCAAGCCCTGGCATAAAGGATCCCCACAGGAAACAGGGGCTAAAACCATAAGAAGAAAGAGGCCAAAATGAAACTAATAAAATGTACGGAGATGCATGAAATGAAATTAAATACACTGAATAGATGAAACACAAAAAAACTATATATGATAAATTAATAAAACTAAACAAATAAATAGGTAAGTTATCTCATTTTTGCGATGTGAGCAACACTGTAGCTTTAAAGAAGAGAAATCCTAAAAAAAAAAAAACAATTTTGGAAACTTTTTCCCCAAATGGAAGCTGGAATAATTTTCCCAGAAACTCTCTTGTTTCTGTATGGAACAGGCGTTCTGCATCAAAGGGATGGTGTCGTTTTCAGTGGCATCTCATTTAGTCACAAACGTTGCTCCTCTGGCTTTTGAACACTGCAACACGGATAATGCATGAAGTTGAATGAACCAAATTTCATGTTAACATGCTTCACTGCGAGTATCTTGAATCATCGTGAAAAGCGTGCACTGAGTTCCATCACGCTTGCTGTTGTAATAACATATTGTTTCATAATTACCTCCAACAAGACGGCTGCCACGACTTCACCGTGATGCTGTCAGCAGGATAAACAGCCTCCTCAGGCACACGAGCATCTCATCTCACGCAGCGATGACACGCAACGCCTGGCTCTGTGTGTGTGTGTGTGTGTGTGTGTGTGTGTGTGTGTGTGTGCTGCAGCCAGTGTGGCGGCTCATTAGCATGTATTGTGAGCTTGTGTGTGGTTATTTGGTGAGATGCACTCATGATCTGCTTCCTCGTCACAGCTTACTCATTCTGTCGTCTCTTCCTCACTCAGCCACGCTCCCTTTCATGTTTCTCTGCCTGTCTGCAATCTGTCCCTCTTGATCTTGTCCATCCTTTCTCTTTCCACCCGGCAGCTCTGCCTGTGAGCATCAGTGATGTCCTCAGACAATCCCCAGTATGCCTGCAGCGACTCACAGATCTCTTCCCTTCTGTGTGGATGTGAACATCTCCCAGTGTTTCCTGTTCCCTCCGCTGCGGCTTTAGTCTGGACGCAGTGCTGCGTGGGGAGACCAGCTATCAGCCTTTGGCTGAGACTGGCTGGGTGTTTATGGGATCATGCTGGTTTCTTTTTTTTTTTTTTTTTGCGTGTGAGTGTATTTACACTTGATATTTCTTCTATTTACTTTGGTTGAGAGAATTCTTGTCCCTCCTTCCACCAGCCTTCAACCTCCAACCTTCAAGTCACTCGCAGGTACTGCTCCCTCTTCCCTCTCTAGTTTGCTTTAAAATATTCCCCCCTGAAGTCCCTGCGTTCTTCGGACCAGTGTGTGCTTCTGGTTCCGAGAACCAAATGCAAGCTCCAGAGGGGCTGTGCATTTGCTGCTGCTAAACTCGGGAACACAGTGCTATTAGAGAGTTAACCCACTATGAGCTTGTAAGTTTCTGCCTTGCTGAACTTTTATGTTTCTAATCTTTCGTTGAACTGTTGTTATCTTTTTAAAGGTTTTATTATTTTGTTCTCAATTCTCGTCTAAGTGTTTTTATTGCATTTTATTATTTATTTATTGAGGCAATATTGTGCACAGCCCTTTAGGCCTCCTAGATTGGTGGTGGAAGTTGCTTCATAAATAAATACTGTAAATGGACTAAAGCTTTAGTCACATGCAAACAATGTGAAGTCACAAAGAAGTGGTTCAATTGATTAAATCCCAGGTTTTTTGGATTGTTCTGGCCCGTCAAGGGTCGTAGAGAGGACCGGCCTCATCTTAAGGTGCGTCATGAAAATGGAGCATATGGTTCGTGAAGTAAGGATAATGAAAGTTCGACACACTTCAGACATCCGGGTGATGCTGCCGTATGAAAGCGTCCTGGATCCATTTTAGGTCAGTGAATCGGATCGTTCAAAATGAACAAACCTCGACTTTGAATCTTATCGTAAACCACAAATTAAGATATGAATTGAATCATTGTTAAAAACCGACCACTACACCCCCATTTAGTCATCTATGACAGTCAGGTTTAGTTTGGCTTTCTGTCCCTGCCACTCAGTCATTCTCACAACAGGTTTGAGGTAGAAATCAACACCACTGCTTCTGTTTTCAGGTAATTAGTCCCCTATGGATATTTAAGACCGTGGTCTCAGTTGTTCAGTGTCTGATCACCTGTCTTGTCACCTTTTTAAGCTGTTGGTGTTGTCATGTTGACATTCGGCTTTGGGTTTCTGGTGTTTTGAGTCATGCTTCAGATATTTTTATTAGATTCAGTTCCTGTCCACTAGTCTGTAATCTCCTCTACTGGATTCTCTCCACCTCCCATTTCAAGCTGATGGTTCATAAAGCAAGACTGCTGTTCATTCTTGCCTGATGTGGGATTTAGACAGAGCTGGGTTTGTTTTTTTATTCTATCATGCTCCATTTGGTTTCAGATGTTGAAAATTGTGGACTGTGTGCAGACCTGCATCCAATCAGAGATGGAGGTGGATGAATGGAAGGCTGATGCTACGTGAAATGCTTCAAATCTTTAGTTCATTAGTGGAGGCCTTTATTCTCATTTTACAAGCTACAAGATGCTGTTGGCAGGGCAGCTAATGCAAAAAACAATAACGTGCTAAAAAAAACCTTATTTTAGTGAAGATGTGCTCTTCTTAGTTTCTTAAATTAATTGAGAAATTAAATCAAGAACTGCTTTTTGGTCACGTTCTTTAAGCGCCATTTATTAATGGCACAGTGCAATATGCCTTTACTGATTGATGGAAATGTTTTATTTTTGTCAAATAAGAACAAATGGGGAAGAATATGTATTAGGGATGCAAAATTTGCAGATATTAGAACATCGATCTCTTTATGAGAGCAACAGCAGTAACAGTTGAAAAGCAGACAAGCGAACAAGATTATGTCGATTTAAAACACATGAAACTGATCGGGAAGTAAATCATCGTTTTCTGGCAAACTGTCAGTTTTTCTTCCTGTTGTTTTCTCTACTGTCTTTAAATGTACCTGTGATGCAAACTTTAAGGGTCTATATCCTGCTTTTCTTAAGGCTTTTAGAGTAAACTACATCTGATAATATTTTACCTTTGGCACACTAAGGAATGGCTTTTGATGAAATATTGGTTATTTTTGCAACTGATTTTCCTAACAGGAAGTAAGACGACTCGATCTCTGAGGCTCCACCTTTCGCTCCTTGTGGGTGCCGCCCATTTCATGATGTCATCCTAGAGTCGGCCTCAGCAGCGTGTTGGTGTTTCGACCACAAAAATAAACAACATCCAAACTTTTGTAAAGAGGGATGTTTAAATTGTTCATATAAAAAGAAATAGTTTAGCTGATCGCTGCTAGCTCTACAGAGAAAGTGTGTGTGTGGGGGTGTTAGACTGGGGGCGGCGCTGGCAGCGCAGACTCTTCCTGGAAGGGGCGGTTCTTCACTTAGTGATGTCACAATGTGAGAAATCACTCGATTTTGTGGATTGGGTGGGGCTGGTGCTCAGAGAGCAGGTTTTTAGAGGAATACTCAGAAATGGATCAATGGATCAAAATACCACTGTGGTGTTTTATGAGGAATGAACATTAGAAGACATTCAACATCTTAAGAAGTTGATTTTGCTTGATGTAGGCCCTTGAAAGACGTCCAATCACAAGCGGGCTTCTACCAAAGTGGGTCAATTCCATTTGTCGGGAGTTGAACAACTGCAATGACTTATCGTAAACATCTGATAACCTTTTTTTGTTTGTTTGTCTTTTTACAGCTACTTAAATAATACCTAGTTTAATTGTAATGACACATTTTTTTACCACGAAGCAAAAATTCTCAAAATGTCAGGTTTTTATGTTTGAAGCTGTTATGTCCTTTAGACATTTTGTTTTTGTTGATCTAAATAAAAAGTAAAAATAGATTGGGTCTTTCAGTTAAGTTACAGTTTCATTTATAGTTTTAAAGTCAAATGAATAATAAATATCTAGATTGTAACCATTTAGGTCAAAGAATTAGACCGTTTTGCCACAAAGTTAGTTGAATCTTTTATGTCTCTTCTAGGTATATTTATTCGAGAAAAAGCTCCCTGATGTCTGCTGTTGCATTGTGGTTGCTGGAGGCCTTCAGACCATGAGCTGCTAATTCTAAACCTGCTCATTGCACACACAGATTTCTTGCAAATCTTTTAACAATGCTAAGAGATATGTTATATGTTATCCTCATAAATATCACAAACTAGCTCCACGGCTAATAGAAAAGGGTCTCCCATGATCAGTGAATGTCTGCTCCTGCTAATCTCTTGATGACTCTGGCTTTAAACGATCTAACACCCAGTCATGTGACTGAAATGAGGTCAATTAACCTAATTTGTTCTCGTTTGCTCCTCCGTGTGCATCTTTTATAGCTCCACTGACTTTTCTGCTACGTTTTGCCCGTTTTAGTGTGTTAAAAATGTTCTCATCACGTTTGGAGAAGGTGTCATGAAATGTCTGTTTTAACACCTGTTTACATTGTTTTTATTTGTGCTACAGCCTGGCCTTGAGATGCATTTCAGTCTTTCCATCCAGATGAACCTCAGCTGCGACGACAGATGTCAAGCAGAAAATCGAGTCCTTCTGCGCTCCCAGCATTTTCCCCAAGAGCTTTCATTATCACCTCTTCAATCTTTTCTTGCTTATTGCCCCTGGATTGGTGCTTTGTTGTCACAGAAAAGAATATATGCACTTTTCAAGTCAAAATGAAGCAAAGAGGTGGCCAAAACAGAGGGAGCTTTTACTCTGCAGTTGAAGTCAGTAAGGAGGTGGAGGAGGTGCAGGCAGGTCAGGGTCAGGGTCAGTCCCAACAGGACACTGAACCAGGAGGTTCACAGTTGTAAAGCATCAATGCTGAACAAAACACCACAGTGTAGCTTGATACACCACATTATCTTATGAAGCTTATAAAGTTCTAAATGACATACAGCAGTATTTTTCTTTGTATTTTTTTATCTGTCCAGCAAAGCTGAGAGCCTTCTGTGTCAGACAATTCTTGTTGTTTAACTGGGGTTGCGTTGTCTTTGGAGACACAACACATATAACTGCACACATCTGTTTGTATTTGAGGCTCAACCTTGCTTTATTAATCATGTTATTATTGCTCAAAAGAATAAAGGGAACACATGATGAGTCCTGGAGGATCTCCTCCCACACCTGGACCAAAGCATTTGCCAACTCCTGGAGTCTGTGGTGTAACCTGTGATTGGTGGACGGACCGAGACATGATGTCCCAGATGTCCTCAATTGGATTCAGGTCTGGGGAACAACATCAACACCTTCATCTAGCAAAAACGGCTGTCGCACCCCAGCCACATGAGGTCTAGCATTGCAACCCAGGGACAATCATACCAGCATGTGGTCTCTCAGGGGGTCCGAGGATCTCATCTGGGTACCTAATGGCACTCAGGCTACCGCACATGGAAAACTGTGCGGTCCCAAATCATTACTGACCCACTGCCAAACGGGTGTTGTTGGACGGTGTTGCAGCAGCAGAACGTTTGTCACATGTGCTCAGTGTGAACCTGCTTCATCTGTGAAGAGCACCGGTGGTGAATCTGCCAATCCTGCACGGTGTTGGGCTGGAAGCACAACTGCCACCTGTAGGTGTTGGGTCCTCATACCACCTTCACCTACATATGTACAGACTAACTCATATATGCAGACATGTGAAATATATACAGTGTCGTACCTTCTTTGGTGCAAGCGTGAGCAGGTACCTGAGCTCAGGTGAGTGTGTGTTTCTGAAAATAGAAAATACCTTCATGTAGTGTCAAAAAAAGAGCGGGTTGGGGGAAGGGGGCAGTACCATTTACACTTTATCTTTACCAAATGAACACAAGCCAGTTTTTTTTTTTTTTAGCAAAATGGATTATCAATAAGTGCTCTGTTTTTCAGACATTTCTAAAATTATGGGACGAAGAAGACGGATGTGGAACATTTTTTCCTCATGTTGTTGATAATTACCGAGAAAAGAATAATAATAAGAACTTAAAGAGTAAGGAAAAGCAGAATCATCTACATTAAGACTCTAAAGCATTTTTTCTTCTGTTCCGCTCTGCTCATGTCACATGAACACTTTTTGTGCGCTCACAAACACACACCTGTCCGCCTGACTCAGATCAGTAGCTGTGAATAATACAACAGAAAGCTGAGGTCAGACTCTTCAAGTAAGTCATTTGCATTTTTAATAACTTAAATAAAAACATCTTTCCCTCCAAAAACTAGGTCAAGGAGCAAAACACTATGACATCATTGAGGAAGACTATTAGCGATAACTGTTTTTCAAATTAAGGGCATAACAGATAAATAAGAAAATGTACTTTTAGTAGCTGTTTTATCATTGTAATTTGCTGTAGTGGGCTCCATCTCTCTTTCTGTTTTTACAATTAAAAATAATAATTTCTGTCATTTTTTTATCCGTTCATTGTTGCATGTAAAAAATAAACCCAGGAAAACCAAACCAGATGTTGATAAAAAGGAATGTATTTGCTGCCATATAGTGGTGGATTGCTGTCATTACACTTAAGGTGGTCGTGCACTGAGTTCTTTAACAAGAGTCTGGTTTTTTTCAACCAGCTGCCCACAAACATGCACAGAGGTACATTTCTGTTGAGTACCATAGTATTGACTTATAACAGAGGTTCATGACCCGCTAAGGTCATTGGAAGCTTAACGTCAGTATTTCATTCAGACATGAAAAGTCAAGTGAAAGTCCACGGGATCCAGTAAGCTGTAAGTTCAGGTCTGTGAGGAATCAAACTGTGAAACTTTAATGCAAGGATTTTTTTTATTTGTTTCGTTTCTCCTTTAGCTTAGCTGTGGAGTTTGGTCTTCTGGTTTCTTACTTACTGAGCTTTTCCAAGTCCAAAAAAGAGCTGAGGGTGAAGCTGCGTTTTATCTCTAAAGCAAATTGGCAACAAAACCATCAGTGGCAGAGCACCAGGGCAACTGGAATTGTTTAATTGTGGATTTTTTTGAATTATCAAGCCAACCTTTACTCATTAACTAAAAAGTAAAAATACAGTAGCAAGCTGTTTTCTAAACAGCAAAACCCTTCGAGGTGCATTAGAGGACTGGAATCCCTAAAGAGCAGAAACATCAGATGAGGACCTTGTGTAACAGCAGTGTTTCAAGAAAATCTTGGGCAGACTAACATTGCTGAGCATGATTGTGCACTAAAAGTTGAGAGTTGCTAATAAAATACGTCAGCACAAGATTTGTATTACCTTTATTGTATCAAAAGTTTATTTTTATGTTTGACTCTTGCCCAATCCCCATTTGATGATTTTATTGAGCAGCTGGAAGTTACCTGATACCTGACCGTCTAGATGCGTGCAAAGGCTATCGGCGAATGCCACCCGTCCAGTGCTATAGACTGTTGAACGCGTTCCAAAGTCCATCTGGTTTATTTCAGTTCATGGTCCTGCCTTTCAGCTTCTAGAAGTTTGGTTGATGAGTGGAGTCTCCTGATTTTGATGGCATTGTCATTTTCCGTGCCTCCTGGGAGAAACACCTCAAGCATTTGGAGTGCATCTGGTGGTAAATCTATCATTATAGCAGCTGGATGGACTGTCAGTTATTTTTGCCAGATCTGAGACAGAACACTTCAGCTTTGTCATTGGAAATGGGATGACAGAACTGCAAGCTGACACATTTTGTGCTGTTGATACCTGAGCATTGCCGGAAACAAAAAGACCGTTGAAATAATTTGTTTTTGGCAGGATTTTAGCCTTGATTTAGTTCCTCTCAAGGAGATTAACATATGGTGGGCTTCATCCGCCCTAAATTGGTCCCATAAGTATTGATACTCAACAGTGGAAAAAGAAATTATGGGAATCAAATGGACCCCAACATTTCTTCACATATTAACCTCCTAGGACTAAGTGTAAATTGAACATAGATCAGAAGTCCTTACAGAGGATGGAAATTAGGAAGGATAGAAATGGACTCATCACCAGATGGCACCTGGGAATTGATCCATTCACTTCACTAATCATTACATTCCAAGAGCAACTCCACAGCAGACTTTCTCTCCCAGTGAGACTTTAAATGGGGAAAATGTGATGGCAAGGTTCACCATTGCACAGGTGAAACCCAGACTCTTTTTCAAAGCAAACAGGATTTACAAACTCAGTTATTGTGATTCAAGAAAGTGTTGGCTGTTCATTTGCTGGCTTTGCCTTGTTTCATTACTGACTATAGCCTTTTGTTTTACCTTACAGAGGACATGACCCAGTTTTATATTTCTGTGGTTTTAACTGTTCGTCTATCTAGTCCTATCTGTGGGAATAGCATAATTGCGATTATTTACTCGGTTTTCCCCCATTAGATTTGACATGAAGAAAAGCCTTTGAGGTGGTTTACAGTAGTTCCTCATTTATCACAAGAGTTGCGTCCTTAAAAAAACCTGTTTTATCTGTGAAGTAGGATTAGAGATGTTTGAAAGCTGTAAACCCCTCGCTACACACTTCATACATTTTTACATATTACATTTTTCTCTCGTTTAAACTCTGAAAGTTCAAGCCATCATAGAAGAATAAGCCCAGTATTATAGACTGAAAACAAAGATCAGATCGATTATGTAGAAAAGCTGATCACAGTCTGTTCAGGAGAGAGATTGATTGACACGGTCAACAGCCAATCAGCTGCTGTTAAATCTGCGAGACAGCAAAAGGTGAATCACAATATAGCGAGGGACCACTGTACTGGTATTTTAAAAACCTGTCTAAACAGGAAATTCCACCTCATTAGAGAGGCCACTAAAAGGCTGATATTCAAGTTACTGTATTGAACTTAAACATAAATAACAACGGCAATGCACATGTTTTAGTTCATATAAGTCTGTTTCGTCAGCTACGGCAACTAAAAATGACACCTTACATATCAGGATGTGACTAAACACTTCAGACACAACTATCCTTTAACACCCCTGCAGTCCCCCCTGTAGTGCCTTTTTCATAGACTCTAAACCTAGATCCAGTCTAACACCAAAATTGAAAAACGAAAGAAATATTAGATTTTTTTTATTGTGATTATATTTAAACATACAAGAGAGTACAGTTGACTTGACAGCAAAGTGCATTTGACACATATGACATTGTATTTGTCATGAAGGTATAGTGTGCATTTTATTTAGAGGTTAAGGTTACAGTTGTAACTAACTAATTTATCTGGTTATTGCTCTTACTTTTCACCATTGTACATGCAGCATGACAGATCAATAGAATTTTCAACATTTCCATCCGCACTGTTCATTAAAGATGAAAAATACGCTGTAGGGAAGATGAGGATCACAGTTCGAGCCTGCCTGTGCAAAGGAAGTTAATGCCAGAACATTTCCTTAAACGTTTTCAGCAAATCGAGTTTCAGACGGACAAATATGTGGGAGACAAATAGCTCTTTAAGGTTTGTACAGAGTTTATATTCATTAAGGTGTACTGAGGTAACTTTGCAGAGCTGGCGTGAAAATTAAAACGGTTCCCAGAATTGAGACTGTCAGGAACGCCCACAGGAAGATCCGGTCCAACACCTGAGCCACAAATTTCCAGTCCTGTACAACCTGTCCAGATTGAATAAAACCAACAAAATACATCATAAACCCCCCTCCTCTGCCTTTGGGACACTCTTCTTGTAGCAGAAACAGCCGAAGGTCAAGAAGCATTTGGCCGAGTTACACAATCATTTTGTCATTTTCATGAGAAAGAAAAGAGCTGTGTTACCATTACACATATCAACAAAACTTGATTGAAATTCTAGAAATGCTGAAAAAACATAATTGCCTAATTTCACTGTTTCCATTGAATCCTAATTAAGTAAATAAACACAAACCGACTCACGCGATAAGTCATTCAAAAACAGGGATGTGAACAATACTTTGATTGTAGATATGTTTAAAATTCTGCCATGGCTCTAGCGGTCATCATCATCTATCAAAGGACGTCGGCGTCTTCTTCAGGACATGGAGCGATAAACTCCTTACACGTGGGAGGAGCTACGGATGAAGCCATTTTTGAGAAATGGCAGTCCGTGGCTTTACGGAGAAGCTATGGATCCAACAATTCCACATGACACGCTCAACGTTTGATGAGTTGTGTGACGCTGTGGGACCTCTGGTGGCATCCAGTTCCTACCAAGAAGTGCCATCGCTATCTATCTGACTCATTTAATTACAAAAAAAAGGTGTTTCCATTGCAGTTTTGCAAAATATGTTAATTTCTCAAAAACCACCTCCTCCAAGCGCTTAAACTTTTTTTTAGATAGATCCAAGTTTTGTTTGAAATTGTCTTGTTTCCCATAGACAAATGATTATTGCAAATCCAATTAGTACAATTTCATAGTCAATGGAAATGCAGCTAAACTCACGAAGAATGAAATTTATTGAGTTAACCCTTCAACGCCTAAGCTAAGGGTCCGGTGTTGATTTTCTTTGAATTACCATAACTCTTCCACCGTTTACGCAATCAATGGAGTTCTAGTGGATGCTGAAGGTGAGAAAAGCAGCCTTTTACTCTTGTAAGAAACGGTTTAAGAGCTACAGTAGTTCCTGTCACTAATGACAGATCTTTGGTTAAAGAGTTAAGTACTGTAATGGTGCCACCCAGCGTGAACCCCAAGCATACTGTATGCCCCTTTCTGCTTACCTCTCGTATGAAGTGCTCCTTCCTGATATGGCGGCTGATGTAGTGCACTGAATTTGTGGCTTTCTCCAGCATTGCCAGCCATGCTTGGCTGTCATCCTCCATGCCCCCGAGAGCTCCTTTCTGTTGACCTCCAGGAACCGCTCTCCTCCCCACGCCTCGCCTGGGCTTTAGCTCTGGGCTTCGCATCTCAATATCTGGAAAGTGATACCTGAAGACCAGGACACCCCCTGTAGTTAATTATTGTTATTTCGACTTCTAAAATCATAGATCCAGCTACCACTTGATTTGTTGACTAACAGTCCAATAAATCACAAGGTAGAGATCATTGACCCCTGTTCTCGTTTGAGGTCTCCAAAGGAGTGCTGCAGGGCTCCGTTCAGGACTCGTTCTTTTTTAACATAATATCAATAATTGGTGTAATAGCTTGAAAAATGCCAACTTTGGCCTTCAGACTTATGACTTAGCATAACATGGATCATCTTTCTCACTTGCATAGAAATGAGAGTTTCTACAGTTGCATTTTTTGTTGCTGTTGTCATAGACTCTTTAGAATAATGATGTTTTTACATAAACACGAATGATTATGTAACATTCCATAGATTAGTTTTCCATTCCATCCCATAATTAGTTTTGTCATTGATATGTATTTACCGCAGGAGCTGCCTTTTCGTCTTTGCAAATTAATAGTAAAGCACGTTTCACTAAAATTACCAATCTTGCTTCTCCCAAAGATCACTCAAATTTCTTGTAGTTGTAATTCATACATCCTTCCATCTTTTCCCGCTTATCTGGAACTGGATAGCAAGGCCAGCAGCCTAATCAAAGATTCCAAAATCTTTCTCTCCACAGACACGTCCTCTAGCTCTGCAAAGGTAACGCTGGGCATCCCCAGGCCCGCAAAGGGAAATAGTTTCCACAGCCAATTCTAGGTCTTTCCCAGGGCCTCCTCACATGGGTCGGGACTCAAAATATTGCTCTATGGGGGCATTCAGCCACCCTGCAGAAAAAATATATTTTAGCCCTTTGAATCCATTCGATTCTTTCAGTCATGACCAATTAAGGGTAGAAACATACATGAACCGAAAAAGGGGCTGCATTTCTTCACATCTATCCACCTGTCAATGTCATGCTCCATTTTCCTCTCATTTTTAAACAAGACCTCAAGATACTCATCTTCTTGAGGCATTCTTCACGCTTTTCACCTACACAGAGAGAGCAAACCACCTATTTCTGAACCTTCACTTAAAACTTGGAGGTGTTCATTCTTATTCCAGTCACCTTCACCCTCAACTGTAAACTGCCTCAGTCCACAATGAAAATCTTGGTTCAATAAAGTAAACAGAATAATATCATCTGCAAAAAGAAGAAATGAAATTCTAAAGTTTCCCAAACCCGACTACCACCCGCATAACTTCCATCCATTCAATTATGAATAGAACCGGTGACAAAGAGGATCCCATTCGAGTCCAATATATACTTGGAACAGGTTCAACTTACTACTGTTTATTTACTGACTGACTTTACTGAGTTTTTTTATACTAAACAGTATCAACTTGGAACTAAGGCTCTAAGTGCAGGGATGTCCAGGGTCTGTTTTGTTTATCAATTATTAATTATTGATATTTTATGACTGATTCTATATTTTGTACAATTATTGGTGTGAAGCCCATTGAGACTACTGTGTTGTGATATTGGGCTATATAAATAAAAATTGAATGGAACTGAACAACATTTTATGCTCAGGTTTTATGCTTTAACTGACAAACTTGACTTTCCGGTCAAATTGTATTCTTACAGAGAAGCAATAAAAGAAGCGTTTAGCCTTGATGCGTTTATAACCACTTCATGTTACCTGTCAGTGTGTCCCCTCATACACAGCAGTCTGGGCAGTTTTTGGAGAAAGAGGCTCTTTACCCAGGGGGCCATGGGATGGTAGGTGGCAGAGGAGCGGTGGTGAACATTGATCACAAAGACAGTTACGATGATGGAAAAGGTGACAAAAATCATGATGAAGAGCAGGTACTCTCCTATCAGTGGGATCACCTGCAGATGGGAAAAAAGAAAGCCACATCAATTTAACTCTGTTAACAGTTTATTCTGATACTAAAGCTGCATGGCTTACTTTGACAAAGAGCATAATTTCTAGGGGTGTCGGAAAAAAATGGATCCTGTCGTGATATCTGTCGATTTTTATATCGATTTAAGTGCGGTCAAGACGATATTTATTTAATAATTTATGAGCTCCCTTAAGCGTCTGACTCTTGTTTTTGTCAGCACAGCACATTGAGCCTCTTTAAGCAGGTCTAAACTAACCAAAACAGTAAGATCTTGTGAGAATCAGCTTGTGTTAAATGCTAATTGTTCAGTCAGCCTTGCAGTTTTTGTTGTTATGAGGTTATGAGACATGTACTACTTAGTTTTAGCTTGGGATGGGTACCAAACCAAAACTATATGCCATGTTGCTGCCAGTGCCCTATAAATCACAGATTGTGGTGCTTTGTTGTGGGCTCCAGATGAAAACAAGGGACACTTGAGATATTTTTTGATCGGGTATCGCTAAACTATTGCTAATACACACCCCTAATCATTTCTCCGTCACATATCCTAAAGTGCCACCAAGTCCCAAGTTTTACAGCAAAATCAGCAGGTAGCTTTACGGCATCATTTATAAGCGGGGCACTCGACGAGGGCTGTTGTCATAGGCTGGGAGCTCAGCTATGACCAGACGTCAATCTAGAGATCGAGGCCACCGTGGATCCTGCATATAGTAGGTGAGCAGACAGCCTGGACCTTTGTTTTGGGAGCGGGGCTTTCCCCTTGTTGGGTTTCTTGGAAAGAGAAAGGTTTCTGTCAAAAGATCATGGTGGGACAAAATGGCTTGCTTTATATAAACTTATGTTCACACATCGTCCAGTCAGAGCTGCTGTGGGCCGGCAATCAAGCTGCCACCACCCTTTTGGCCACCCAATTTCGTAATGGCATCATCCCCTGCTGACTGACTGAGACCTGACGGCCACCGTCAACATTCATACCCACGCCAATGACTTTCAGAAAATCATGCGGCAGCATGAAATCTTAAAGATTCTGCTGATGCATCCCCATCGTGCTGTAGCAGTTGCATTTGTAACTGTAGCATTAGACTAGGGTAAGACTGTGACTGAAAGTTACTTTATAGCTAAAAGAAAAAAAATGTGGAGACAGTGGACATTTGCCAGTTTCAAAAACCTCTTGTAGAAGTGCACTGCAACTTTGTTTTGTAGTTCAATCTTAGATACCACATGAAGAATTTCAGAAGTGTCCTGCTTCCAGGGCATTTCCTGTGTTATTTAATTAAATGATGTGAATGTAACTGTCATTTTGAATACAGATTGACAGACTGATAGATTTACAGTATCTGTGACTGGAATACACTTTATCAAACTTTTAATGGACTGTTTTCTAAAAGAAGAGATAGCTCACTTGCATTAGCAACAGCCTGATTTGCTGAAGCAGCAGTGATTGAAAACAGTAACCAGTAATTAATCGGCCTCTGCAGGGACAGCTTACAAACCTTTGAGGATGAAGGGATGATTTCCTCTATGACCAGCAGGAACACTGTGAGTGACACTAGCACAGACGTAGAAAGGGACAGTTTCTCCCCTTCATCAGAAGGCAAATAGAACACCAGCACAGTGAGAAATGAGAGCCCAAGGCACGGGATGATGAGGAATAGGGTGTAGAACAAGGGCAGCCTCTTGAGAATGAACGAGTAAGTGAGGAAAGGGTACCAATACACCTCATCTCTTCGACTTCCCCTTTGTCCTGTGGCATTGAGGATTTCCCATTCTCCATTATCAAAGAAGTCTTTACGGTCCACATAGTGATCCACTAGAACCAGGTCTACCATATTTCCATCGTAAGTCCATGACCCAAACTTCATTGAGCAGTTCTGCCGGTCAAAGGGGAAGAAGGTGACATCCATGGTACAGGCGGATTTATAACTGGCTGGTGGAGTCCATGTTATAGTGCCATCCCAGCGCACAATCGCTTTGGTCATCAGGGAACCTTCGAAGCGCCCATCCGCACTAAAAGAACAATTAAAAACATGAGAAGCAATCATAGGATTTGCCCTTAAACGGCTAATCAAATTTACCAAGCCTGAGCTTAAAAAGTGGTTTTTAAAAAGTGTTTGCAGGGAGCTGTGTTACTCACTTCTCATACAGAACAATGTCCGGTAACCATATGGTCTCTGACGGCACTCTGATGGAGGTAATGCCCCCATAGTCATCCGGGTTCCACTTCAGCTTCACATCGATCCATTCCTTGGAAATGGTCACAGCACACACAAAGCCTTGCAGTGTCAACAATAAAAGCAATAATGCTTCAATTTTCATTTCAGACTTATAAAGCAGAGGTCCCCATTCCCACAAGCCAGAGATCAGTACCAGTCCCTGGGTCACTCGGTACAGGAGAAAAATTCATAAATTATTATCGTTTTATTTTTTTCATCTGAGTCTGAAGGAAATGTATTTTCTAATACTACTTGATTCTCTCCCTTGCACCCGTTCATGACTCACTCTTGACACATGAAAAACTTTCCTCACATGTTTTAAATGCATATGTTACCTCCTTGAAGACGCTACTTGGACTGCTAAACTGACATGAATGCCAGACGACCTCTGCAGGTGACCCCACTGACACCAAAACATCACCGTGAACGTTTGCAGTGGAGACAAGACTGTGTGACCTGGAAAATGCAGCAAAAGTCTACCGCCCTGTTTACTGATGAGTGTCGGGTCACCTTGCACAGATATGATGGTCGTCAGCGTTGATGGAGAAGGCGAGGTGTGTGAAATGTTGAGGTCAACATGGATTGAGGAGCAACAGTCTGGACCGGCATCACCAGGTTCTTGTAAATGGTCCAGTCACTGCACGTTCTTACCTCAGATACATCACAGAACCATCATCATCCCAAGGTTCCACCAGAACACTCCCAACTTCCTGTTCATGGATGATAATGCTCCACCACATGGTGCCACAATTGTCACAGCTGGACTTCAGGAAGTGGGAGTGTCTCAAATGGTATGGCTAGCAAGGAACTCTGACCGGAACCCCATAGAGCATGCCTGGGGCCAGCTGTAGCAGAGACAGGATGATCGGACCCCACCCCTAAATGACCTGGCAGAACTGCATGTGGCGATTGTGGAAGAGTGGAACGCCTCAGAACAACATCATGAGGCTGGTGGGGAGAAGGAGACGTCGCTGTCCAGCTGTCATTCCAGCAAATGGTGGAAATACTCGCTACTGACAGGTCAATGTTTGTTATTTGGAGTTATGGTTGTTACTGTCTTCATGTTTGGGGTAATAAATATCAAACTAATGAAAATGCTGTTTCTTCTCATTCAAAGGGAACTTTTATGTATTTTATTAAGACTATATAGGAAAAACTCTCATGTACATAACATTATTCTTAAATTATTGTGAGTAGTGTTTTTAACAAAGGAAAAGGATGAACATTTCCCTCAACGTTAAGTGAAGTCAGAGGCTAAAAAAAGAAAACTGACACCAACTTCAGCCTTCTGCAGGCGAATCCATAAAAATATTTTCTGACATCAAACTGCTCCATTTCATGAAAAAGGGTTGGGGACCACTGCCTTAAAGCACACGGAACTAGAACACAAATTAGAGATTTTGCAATAAATGGACTTTTACTGATTTGTGTTTAGTTTATCAATATAGTTTTGATTAAATGGCTGCAGTCCAGAGGCAGCAGTGAGGATGTGGTGGCACACATTTCAACATTTTTTGTTTTTCATGTGAGGAGAAAGTTAATTGAGTTACTTTTTACCTGCCAGAGCCAGACATTCGTAGTCATCAGCTGATTCTTTTCATCCTGCAAAGAAAAAGATGGTAAAACTATATAAAAATGTTGTCAAAAGTCCAAAAGGGTATACTTTATCATTTTAAAGACTTTTTTTTTTGTCAAAACAGCTATCATAAATGGTTGCAGGGCTCTGATAGAGAGAAATCGGTACTCAAAAAAACACTAGTGTAATCGTGAAAAATATAATTAAGTTAAGATAAGGTAGAGATACTTTATTGATCCCAGCTTGGGACATTGGCTTGTTGCAGCGGCCGCAAAGATACAAACACACAAACAATGGGTGACAATAGAAAACAGAACAATCAATCAGAAAAACAACCATCATTGAAAAACAACTGGTTTTAAGAGTTTAAGAGTTCTGGAGAAATCAGACAGACCTCAAACGAGTTTATCTATTGCAAATGGATGATGAGTTAGAGAGTCCAATGGAGGGAGGTAGGAAAGATCTCCTGTAGGTGTTGGTGTGAAGACTTCCTCCTGTTAAAATGATACGTTTTGACATGAGGGAAGCTTAGCAGAGTTTGTAAAGTTACTATGGGTGGTTGATTTAGGCCCTCCAATTTTAGGAGCATTTTTCCTTCAACCTGTGACACAAAGGCCAATTTTGGGTCAGTCATTAAAATTTTCCAACTTCTTATAATTTTTTATCGTCTTTTCTTTTCCTTTTTTGTATTTGTTCTAGACAACAGCCTGACATCCAGCAAAGTTTACAATCCTCTTGTGATTCCTGTCCTCTGCTTTCTTAACTGTAGGCTTTAATAACCCCCCCCCAACCACCACCACCCTTGAGTCATCAGAAAATCTGATACAGATTTTAATGTGTTATGGTATATGAGAAAATTCATTCTGCAAAGGTCTCATACAGCAGTGAATGAAACATGAGACTCTTCAGTTTAAGTACAAGTGGGAAAAAAGCAGAGCAAGTTCTCCTACATTATACATCGTGTTTGGTAAGAACGTCACTGGGGCTGCCGATGGGAAAACTGAGGTCATATCTTTTTTAGTATACTTTCATTTAGTTTTAGTCATACGATTCAAGCCAAAGGTATACTCTTGTGCTTTCGCTCAGGTATAAACAAAGACACGATGGAAGGATTTTTGTTTTTCACATAATGTCAACTTTTGAGGCTTTGGATTGACTTTACAATAAAGGCAAGATCGATGTGGCTTCAATTGTAAATTATAATAAAAAAGGAGCTAAGTCATCTTTTATTTAATTATATCCATGATATTAATATGTTTTTGAAAGGTTGGGAAACCCAAATATATGTGTTGTTATTGGAACATCAATAGAAATCATATATTTTACAGTCCCCATATACTGTACATATACATATATCTTTTTGCACTTTTCTGAGGATCTCCAGGAAAGTACAAACAAAAAGTAAAAGCAAAACCTGTAACATTTATGGGCAAAGGCCCTTTAATTAAGAGCATCAGGTTACGTTGCAGCTGTGATCTACAAGGATGAGTAGACAAGCGATTCTGATTTTGACCTAATATTTTTACCTATATGGTGTCCTCCAACAATGTCAGAAGCCGTGTCCCTCAGTATATTTTTTTCCATAGTTTTCCTACATAGTTCCCAAGTTCTATTTTTGTAAATAATGAAAATAATTTTTTAACTTTGAAGGTATTACATTTTTACATTCTCTATAGGAACATCATGTAATGGATGAGTGAATTGTAGGTTTTATTTTAAGAAATGGGACACAGGCACGTAGTGTTTGTGGTAGTAAGGAAATTTCTGTTTGTACTAGGGGGTTATATTTGCATTTCCTGAAAAAGAAAAGAAACAACAAATACAGATGATCACAATCCTATCATCCTTTGCTCCTGTTCTTGGGAAATGATCTTGTCTCTGAGATGAGCCACAAAACCTCTCAATATAACTTTAATAATAATATAACTAAGATTTTTCTATTACTTCTGCTGTTGTTCAGATCATTCAATTCAATTTCAGTTCAATTTTTATTTATATAGCCCAAAATCATAACAATTGTCGTATTATGGGCTTCGTGTTATCTACTCAATCCTTCAGTGTTCTGCATTAAGCTGCTTTAGCAAGTGCTATGAAAGCTGTAGAGATGGTTTTGGCATAGTTTAGTCACAGTTAAGCTATTTTGAGTTAAGTAGTTCAAATGTATCAATAA
The DNA here is from genome assembly GCA_023969325.1 of Oryzias curvinotus. NCBI lineage: Eukaryota > Metazoa > Chordata > Actinopteri > Beloniformes > Adrianichthyidae > Oryzias > Oryzias curvinotus. The sequence goes on from CM043706.1 coordinate 21,918,763, forward strand.
AAGAAAATAAAAACCATAAGGGGCAGTAGAAATCAGAGATATTGTGCTATTTTTGTTAACCCTTGTGTTATCCTATGACCCCCCCCACCCTTACATTGACGTGTTATCCCTACAATGACAAAGGTGGATAAAGGTGAAGAGGATTTCATGGAATCCATGGACACCAGTGAAGATCACAAATCATTGAAGAAAAAAGGTTCAGTGCACTGTCTAGTGGGTCTAGATGACCCCACTCCCCACGTTAAAGTGCCTAGGATAGCACAAGGGTTAAATGCTACATCAGCTCCAGCAAAAAACAAATGTAATAACACTGCCACCTGGTGTTTGGCAGTGTTATTACACAGGCATGTAAGCAGCAGTGCAGGACACTTACTCATAGTGGAGCCAGAACTCAAAGAGGAGGTTTCTATTGAAAACCTTGCAGAAAATAGTTTATTCTGTCTTTGTGCTGTTGACCTTTACTGCTTTTGTTAATATATGTATTTTTTTACATTACAATCTAATTGACCGTATATCTTTTGTACCTTTTTATATTATCAGCTGAAGAGCTTTTCCTTTTTCTCTAGAATATGCTCAGAGTCCCATTAAGCTGTCCAAAGTGTGTGATCTTGTTTGATGTGTAATTTTCTCACCACGTCAACCAGCTGTGATATCTTCAATCCAAAGCGTACAGTGATGGTGTCATTGGCATGCTGGACCGGTCGCACCCACTTCTGGTAACCTTTGAAGAGATTCCTCAACAAGGAGTCCTCCAACTCTGCCAGCGATAAAACATTCTCCTGGACTGGAAGAAGAGGAAATTGTGCAGAGGGTTTAGGTGGACATTGTAAATGATCACCGTGATGACTCTTTAAGTCACAGAGACGATGAAGATTACTGAGATTTATAAACCCAGTGTTTTAAAGCAATGATGTTTGTCTTTTAAAAGGATAATTCACAGTGAGAATGATGACTTTGGTGATACTCTCTGATAATGAGCCTGTATTTTCCCATCAGTCTCTTTTAATATACCCTGCCTTTCTTACAAGTCAATGATTTTTTGTTGTGTTGTATATTCTTTCAACAATCATCACAGACTTCTATCCAATTTGGCCTGAGAACTTTAGAAGGCATGTGTTTCTGTAGAAAGCTTCCTAAGGTAGAGATGGCTGTACATTAAATAACACGCTAAGCATTTTCTACATAGTTTTCACACATATGGACAACCTGCAGAGACAATACTCTTTTATTATGCATTAACTGAGTAGGCATAAGCGGGCTGAAGATACCAAGGACAAGATACCGCTGGTGTCTCGTCCCTTTCAGCTTGATATAATTTAGTTTCAGTTTTTAAATATTAGGCATGTTTTGCAGATTGAAATTGTTTAACAAAAGCAGATTTGTTGCAGTTTGTGTGGATTATAATCTCATTGTCTGTACTCAGACATGTTAAAGAAAAGTCCTTAATGTACCAGTTGAACAATCAACAGAGTGAGGGGAAACTAGAGCGCGGTAGGCAGCACACACAGATAGACGGCCTTGGACTGACAGCTGGCCATGGCCAAACGGACGCATCCGAGCTCCCAAGGCTGACGGAGTGATCACGTTGACAAGATCACCTCAGACAGATCAATCACCAGGGGAGACAAAGCCCAGCACTCACTTTGCAGTCAGACTTCATCGCCACTTAGAGACTGACTCCCGCACTCAACCGTGATGAAGCAGAGTTTTTTTCTCGCCCGCCTTCATTTGTTTGTGAACAGCTGTGCATATCGGGTCCCCAATGTGAGCAGTGACAAAGAAGATCCAGCAGAAATCCACTCACTACGTTTCTTTTCAGTACACATGCTGCAGTGGGCACCAAACAGGCTGCTGAAGGACAATGCAGTTACATAAAGTGTTTTTTTTTTTCTTTTTATTAAAGCAGGAGTGCTTGACTTAGTCCACAAGAAAGCCCCTAAAGCTGTGCTAATTACTGTATGTAAGTCAAATGCAAATGACGGCCGCATTTGCTGGACGCTGGAAGCAGAATGTGGTATTTGAACATGAGCAGCACACAAGAGCCTTCCTCAGTAACACAGTCCCTTTATCAGCTCAAGCTTGGAGCATTTGTTCACATAAAAACACTTGGCTGAGCCTGTGGTGGAGTGTCGCAGCAGAGGCCCGTCAGAAGTTTAATCATACAGCCGCTCTGACAAGCAGAATGCACTAGAGGAATGGAGAGAGCCGATAAAGAAGATGAGAGACAGAGTGACCTCCGGCAGTTCCTGCAGCGTCTGGGAAAGACAGAATGAGTTTGGAGGGCAGAGCCCGATCCAGTAAGATGCCTTAATGCGACATGGGGAAGAAGAGCACATAATAGATCAGAACGAAAGGGGAGAACTAATCTTCATTTGTGCTTAAATCCAAACAAACAGACCCTGTTTCTGACTGAAGACACCAATCTCTGATACGCTCTGTTGACAGAAAAAGGCACACTTTTCTTTCAATCTCTGATGACGTGTGAGTTGGGCTGCTGCATAAAGAAGACACTTAAAACGAATCAGTCCATGAAGGACAGTCTTCAGTCAGCAGATCAGGAATTTTCTGCACTGTGGTCTTAGAATGAGTACGTACCACAGATAAGGAGAATCTCCTCTGTTGGCTCAGTGATTGATAAATAAGGTGAAACGACGGATGAGAACAAAACTTCCATGTGGTAAGTGAATCTGGGTAGAAAAGGGCAGAGATTTGCAAGACTTAGGCTGTGTCCAAATTCCCACCCTATCTACTAAAAACTATCAAGTAGTTCTCTGGATTTTTAAAGCAATTCGGACACCATGCTCTCTATTTTTTTTGAACGGCGAATATGACATCATCGATTTCATGCATTGAAGTAAATATCTAATTGATATGAGCGTTTTGTTACGACCATTTATGAATCCACTGTGCTCTGCAGATGAAAACGTTGATGGTTTATTTAAAAAATACATTTTCTTTGCAAAAATTGTTCAAATGCAATGCATTGTGGTCTATATTGGCCAATCTAGTGAGCATCAATGCACACTGGTTTTTCACAGAGACTTCTGGGAAATTTGTAGGGCACTGGATTTTGGAATTGTAGATTTGGACAGCACTAGAAAATGGTGAACGTGGTATATATATTACACTATATATTCGTTCGTTCGTTCGTTGCCTCATATTCGTTGTCATGTTTCCATGTTTGTCTTTTTCTTGTCCTCTCTGACCTTCATGTTCCACCGGCAGATGGTCACATTACTAAGGAGGTTTCTTTCTAATTCTCCTTTCATAAGAAGTCATTTCCCTGTCTAAGTTGCCTAACAATGTTGAAGTAGTAGACCAAAAAACAATCATTTGCAGGTTAATATACCAGTTTGACATTTTTTGCGACTTATGTGTTGCACATTTTACATGACTTTGGTTGCAAATGAGAGCTTTAAAACTATTTAGTGCATGGTTTATACTTTTTCTGAGAGGAACAAATTTACAAGCACCAACATCAGTATGTGGATTCTGAAGGGAAGGCACATGGAGAGGACTAACGTCGACTTTAAAGAAAAGGAATCAGAGTTGGGTGACTGAGAATTAATATATTATCCAATATAATATTTGTCTGTGTTGGTTTGTTTTTCTTTTGTCACATAAAATAAACTGAATAAGAAAGAGTCTGTAGTGTAAATTTATCAATTTAAAGAATTCAGGTACCCTTAAAAAACGTAATGAGCATTAAATTAAATAGCTGATTGTTACAAAAGAAATCCTGTTTTGTGTTTACTAAAAGCTGGAATGAACTCCTACAAGCCATCAGGACTTAAACATCACTAAGACTATTTAATAGAGCATCAATACTTCATTTAAAAGACAATACAGCTGCAACTACTGACTTTGCTTCTGACTTCCTCTCGTGTTTTCTGTTCTCAAACGGTTTATGATTGTATGATTATTCTGCTTTGTCTTGGTTCTGCAGACCAGTTTTTGAAGAAAGTCAGGCTCGATTGTGTTTAATCTTTTCCTGTTTGATAAATGAATGAATGTATATCTGCTAGTGTTGGCCACCAATGTGAGCTAATATGGCTTGAAAAACAGATGCAGGAAGTGCACTCAAAGTTTCCTCTGTGGCTGCTGTCCCATGAAGAATGAAAAAGTTGAATCTGCTCTCCAAGTTAAAGTGCAAGCCGCCTTCAGACTTCAGATTACCTAACGTTGCATCACATCCCTGTCCGCTTGAGGAGACGTGAAATGAGGCTTTCAGTCAGCCGAATACATCCACTTAGATCTCTACAGGAAGCAGCTCTGTGTCCAGCTCCTCGTGAAAAAAATTGTGCGAAGCACACCAATCAGTCTGCTGCAGAGGCATGCCCCCTCCCTGAGAGAGAATTACTGAGTGTTGTTGCTCGGACAGAGGTAAAGGGGACCAGTATTGATTAGAATGTGCTGTGATGGTTGCGGTGGGGGGGGGGCTTGGTGCTCAGACTCTGGAAGATAAATTATGATGCATTAGTGTGTGTGTGTGTGTGTGTGTGTGTCAATACAAGAAGAATGTAAGCAGAAAACCATCAGCACTATGCCTATCCACCTATAACAGCTCAAAGCAGAACCATTTTATAGAGCTCAAAATGTATTTTAAGCCTTAAGTCTTGTAGTTTGGTTTACATTTGAGTTGTTGGAGCAGTTGACGCTGTTGGCTGTTCATGAGAACTAGACCAGGCCAGCGTGACGCCATCCATAGAAAATGGTTTACTTCGCTCCAACCACATTAAGTCGATTGAAATCGCCATTTCCTCACGAAACCGATGCCGCTGTGTTGGAGCCAGACAACGTCAGGGAGCTGGGAACTGGTACGAGTCAAACGTTTCTATGGCAACCACTCTTGCCAATCAGGAGTGAGTTTATTGGAAGGCCACACGTTATCTGTCAATCAAACGTGTCAAACATTCAACATGAGACCATCTACTTTTATTGAGGCATCTGATTGGTCAGTTTATAGATTGAATAACGTAAGTCCAGAAAAAAATATCAAGAAAATATTAGGATTAGCAAGGAATGGTTCTTCTGACCAATAGAATGACTTGGTGACAGCTGTTGGTTTTTCTATAGAAGTCGATGGGATTTTGGATTCCTGGAGCCACTTCCTGTTTGGAACGTGATAGTATACAGTTAATGGTTGACACGCCACAGGGATGTCAGCTAAACCCCCCAATTACTGTTTTAGTTAGCTAAAATGCATCCACTAAACTGTAGCAGTAAACTGCTCGACAAAACACCAGAGCCACAGTTTGCTTATTCATGCACGAGCATAGAATGGAGCGAGCCCACTCTGCCGACAAGCTGCAGTCTGCAGTCAAATGTAATCCGGCATGCAACCAATTATTTAGTATGACTGTGACCTTAGGGTCACAGAGTGGAGCTGGTGCTTTCATGCTGCTCGTGGTTGGTCACAACAAAAAACACAAAAACCTCTGGGAAAATGCTAAAAGACATATGCCTTAGATTTCATGTATGTAACTGTCATATTTCAGCCAAAAACCCAAACTTTCAAGGCCCTAATTTGAATGAAGAAAAACATTGCATCATTTTCGTCTCTGAGCTTCATGACTTATTCATTTTAGGAGGTCGGAACTCAAGCCATAAATTAAAAAATGATAGTTTGGCTTTAGGTTGCAGTTGATTAGACGATGGATCACATTTTGATCTGAACAGGACTGACAGCTGAATCACAAATCATTATCGTTCCGGAAAGGGACTCCATCGTCACCAGAGCTTTGTTCACGCCACCAATGGAGTTTGAGGCTTGCCAAACGTTTCCATGTCACTTCCTGCTGTAAAAAGGCTGCACTCCCACTGCTCCTGTACTCAGGTCCCAGTGCAATAAGGACCATGTACATCTGCAGCTTTTCGTCACCTGACTTTCAGCTTGGTACGACCATCATCTCTACAGAGGTGATTCATCACTGAACCTAACTCCAAAGCTAAAGGCTCTTTGTATGACTGGGATGTTTTCTGCTCTTCAGCTCTTTGTGATGGTTCAAGCCCTCTCTTCTCATCCAGTCTTTCATTTTCATCCTGAAGAGTTATATTATCAGTTGATACTTCATTTTATTTTCTCAACACTTTCTATTTTTGAGGATCACCGCTTAAAGCTTTTCTTTAGTCAGGCTGAAAATTACTCTATTACAACACAACGATTGATTTTACTTTTCCACTCCGATGATCTCTGGATCTATTTTCAAGCATTTCCAGTAGTCTTTTAATTAGGAATAAAGGAGCTGGCAGTTTGTGGCACACCCAGTGTTTTTTCTGCATCACAATAAGCTCTTTTTCAAACAGCAGTTTTTTCACCAGCTCCGGATTCACAACATTTTGAATAAATAAATACTCAAAAATGCAATTTTGAGCTAAATTCTCTAAATAAAAGTCCTCCAGCATTAGAAATATGAGTACTGTATGTTAAAAACTCTAGAAACATGTTTTTCATTGGAGTGGATCTTTAAATATTATTTTTAAATCACCCTTAAGTTTAAGAATACAAACATAGGAAAGAAAATCACATAAAACTCACCAAAAAAACTAATATCATATAGTGAATGGAAGTATCTGAATATTAGCCACACATGCAGAACCAGAACCTGCAAACAGCCAACATCAGAACCAAAAAGCTTCTCGGTGCCAAGAGCCTGCAGCGCTAACCAGCACACCAACATGCAGCGCGGTCACACCAGCATGTTCCTCTGTTCAATTATTCATTTAGAATCAAACCTGTGGCTTTTTTCTCTACAAAATTAAACTCATGAATTAAAAACATGCATAAGACTTCTTTTTTTTTCTTCTCACTTTTTCTGCCCAGCCCACTTCTGCCATCCTGCTTCAGTTTTTTCGCCACTACTGCTTTTGTAGACCACTAAAACCAAGTTTATTTTGTGACGGGAAACTAAACTCTAAAGCAAAAAAAAGGGTATAAAAAAAAAAAAAAGGGGGAAAGATCAGATATATTCTGTGGTGACACATCAATAAAGTGTAGCTTTTTTATTTTGTCTATCCTCCAAAAACAGGAAAGGTGCTGCGTTAAAGCTTCAATGCATGAAAGTAAACATTTTTTAAAGCAATCTTCTTTAACTTTGTTAATTTAAAAAGGTTTGAAAACTGTATAGCTCTAAAGGCTATAATTGCAGTTCCAGTGAAAGTGTTCTGCTTTCATTTTTCATCATTACTTTTGTTGGATTATTTCTGATGCACTGCAACACTAAAGTCAGAGATAAATGTTGCTGTTACAACACCCCCACCCCCACCCCCATCCCGCGAACAAGGACAGTCTTCAGTCAGCAGATCTCTGAGGCTCCGCCTTTCGCTCCGTGTGGGTGCCGCCCGTTTCCTGACATCAACCTCGGCAGTGTGTCTGCATTCCTCCCACGAAAACAAACAACATCCAAGCTTTTCCAAAGATGAATGTGGATATTGTGCATTTAAAATGAAAGTGTTTAGCTGATCACCACTAGCTCCAGGGAGAAAGTGGGCGGTGTGTTAGCCTGGGGGCGGAGCTGGCAGCCGAGACTCTTCCTGGAAGGGGCGGTTTCCCAATTTGTGACATCACAATGTGAGGACTCGCTTGTTTTTGTGGATTGGGAGGGGCTGGTGCTCAGAACGCCGTTTTTTAGAGGAATACTCAGAGATGTGTGAACGGATCCAAATACTGCGGTAGAGTTGATTTTTTGTGAGGAATGAACATTGAGATGAGTATTCCTGTAAATATTGGGCTATATAAGATATAAAACATACATTTTCTATATATCATGAATACAACTGAATCAAACTTGAAAGCTCAAAAAGTTGCAGAACAGGAACATTTCCATCTGCCATTGTTTGTTTCAACAGCTAAGCTCGTTCTTTTGTAGAAATGGAGTTGTGGATTTTTTTTTAATTCATACTCCTTAATTCCAAATTGACTTTTTTTTCTAACACAATTAAATATTGTTTTTTAAAAGAGGTCATCCATCAACCTGATCCAAAAGCTAAAGGTTTAAGGTTCACTAACAGTCCCCCCCCCCCACCACCACCACCATATATGTAATCACCAGCAGAACAAGATGTGCTTTAACAGGAAATTCACAATAAAGGCTCCAATCAGGTAGAAGCGCCTCACAGAGCAGTGACTGACACACCTTATCTATCCACTCCGTTGTACACATGAGCCACATGGTGAAAGAGCTGCTGCATCAAAGTCTCAGCTGGATTTGGACACATTGGTCCTCTCCAGCTCACATGCACCCAGCTCAGCTTTCTTGCCTTTTCTGTCCCCTGCTCGGTTTGCTGCTTTCTGCCTGTTTGCCCCCTTTCCCCCCCCCTGGAGCGTGGCATGCAGCTTTACCCCAGGCGCGCAACCCCTTGGGGGGCGCTGCGCTCTCAGTCTTCGATCATCTTAATCAATGCGCTCCTCTCAGCTGACCACACCGTTTTGCCCGGCTTCCTGTCGCGCCCCCGAATCTCACGGCTTCTGTTCAAACACCGTCACGCGGAGCCACTGCGCGCTTCCTGGAACCGAACAGAGCCCGTGGAGGTGTGAGCAGAGCCCGTTTGCTGCACCTCGACTCCTCCAGCCTCTGCTTCGGCACGTTTCAGATGCGCCCGGTCCGGTCCGGTCCGGTCCGGTCCACATTCTTACCTTGAGCGGCGGTTTGCTCCAGAACCAGAGCGGCGCACAGCAGCATCCACGCCGCAAACTTCATGCTTCCTCCTGTCCGAGAGAAGATCCCACACAATCTCACTGCTGCTCCGCGGCGTGCGCGTGTCCAGCGGCCACGTGGGAGCTCCGGAGAGTCCGGTTCGAACGGCGAAGGCGAGCGTGCGCACTCTCCAGGCTGCGGCGGGCGCGCACGTGTGCTTCCGCTCTATGCGCTCCTGTCGCCTGTTGTGCTTCCCTGCGGCATCTTTGCGCGTGAGCCCCGGTGTGAACGGAGGCAGTCAAGGCGGGACGGAGGAGCAAGAGGAGGGAAGTGAAGAGAGGAGGATCAGAGTAAAAATTAAACACGCGAGTTCTCCGCCTCATTAAGTTAAGCTTTTCCTGTTGTTTATGGGGAAGGAATGAAGAGTAAAAGTATTGTTTAAAAATCCAATTATAACAACAGCATCATATGGAATGAGAAAGGTGGTACATTTACAAAGGCGTGATATTTAAAAAAAGTTATGTTAAACTGTCCATAGCTACTGATTATGATTATGAAGTCTGCAGGTTGGAAGAAACAGGACATTTCAAGGATGGATAACTTCTTCAAACTAAATTTTGTATAAATAAATGCAGAGACTGGAAGATTTCTCTAATTGTTTTTTTGATTTAATACTGAATTATATATATTTTATAATATCGTATTCCTATATTCCTATTCAGTGAAACTTTGATGAGTAATATTGTGTTGTGTTATTTGTTTCTTATTATTCTCTGTTTACACTTTTGTTAACTTATAATTTCTTATTAACATGTCCTTTGCTGTAAAAAAAAAAACACGTTTTTTTTATTTTTGATTAAGAATCAGGGATATAAAACTTGTATAATCCAGGCGCACATTTCTCCCATTTCCCCTCCCCAAAAAGGCAGAATTCACATGTTGTCAAACAGCAAAACAGTAGGAAGGCAGAGACATGGAGGATGGAAGCATTTTCTATTACCTGTAATCAACTCATGTTATGCCACCAAGGAGACCTAAGGAAAAACATGTTTCTACACATATTAAATGATATTTCTAACACGTCTAAAACTGCACTGCTTCCTCTTGCCAGTTATAGATCTACTGCGGTGCTTTTCATTTCTGCAGATTTACTGAATTCCTGGATGTTACAACGGATTTGATTTAAGGGAATCGGTTTACATCACCTTCTAGGAAGCAGCGAAGTGTACGTTTTTCCAAGGAGCTCATTCCCTGCTCTGTTGGCAGCACATTAACATAAATCAAGGAGCATTCTGGGGTATCATTCAGACAGCAGACAGTCCAGTCGTACGTCCTCGGACATGTCCTGCTACAACCTCTCAGCTGCAGGAAAATCCCCTTTGCATCCACCTAGGAGGTTTTGACAAGCCGCAATAAATCTGAGTTTATTCTTACAAATGTGAATTACTACAAAATACAACTTTGTATCAAAGAATGTGAAGTAACTTTGAGCCACATTATAGGAAGTCAAAAGCGACTAAAATGCATAAAGATAAATAATTATTTTGGAATTGATTTGTTCTGTACAGTTCTAGTCATTATAGTTAAATCTACTGGATATGACCCTGAGGAGCAAGGTCACAGTTCTAATTCATGCACTTCTACATTGCATGAAGAAGACGTTATGGAATACTGGTTTTGGTCCGGTAACAATCATGCAGCTCTATTGCACCTTCACACACACTGAGAGCAGTAAAGACAGATTTAGCCTGACTCACATGCGCTCCTTAAGTTATTTCACTGTATTGTCCTGTATCGCTATCACATTCTATATCACATATATCCTGTACTCTAAAGGCCATGTCACACAGCTGCTACATTTTGAGCATTTACCCACGTATGACATTTTGGACTTTTGTGATAAATGTGTGATATACGTAATTCATACATTTTTCTTGCGTTTGTCATTCGTCAATGTCCGTCAACCGAAACGCTCTGCAGGTCTTTGCTTGAATTCCGTTTTAAGATGTTCAGTATTTTTGGTCAGTTGAGGATTATGCAGTTTACGTGTATTTTACGTAGTTTATACACAATTATTTCGTAAATCTTACGAAATTGTGCGTGATTTTTGCGAGATGCATACGCAAATTTGTGGCTTTCCGCGACCGTTCCACGTATGTCGACCGGACTTTCCGTGCATGAACCACCGATGTATGACCTTTATATCTCCTTACGGTGCACGTCTTACATTAAAATGACGTAATTAACACATGACTCAGGAAACAGGAAAGTCTGCTTGATGACAGTCTCTATACCAGGCTATACCCATGGCTGGCGAGCCATATGTGGCTCTTCTGATGGCCACATCTGGCTCGTAGACAAATCTTGAATTTAAAAAAAAAAAAAAAAAACGGTTTCATTAGACCAGTCCTTCTCTGGCGTAAAAGGGCACACATTCATTTGTATTTTTAGTTTTAAACATATTGACCAAAAGATTTTTGAGTCTGAATAATCCCTGAAATATGTCTGGAAATCAAATTGCATGAATTTTTAAGTGCTTGTGATCTGTAGAATCACAGGGTGTTAAACTAATTATTCGCCTCATAGCGGAGGGGGGGGGGGGGGGTATTCCTGATTAAGCAAGGGGCAGACATAAGATAAGAAGTTTATTCTTCATACTGCTCCCTTCCACTCATGGAGTTATAACATTGTAAAGTTGTATAATTGATGTTGCGTTCAGGGCATTTCTTTGTATTTTTTATGCTTCCTGAAAGGAAAAAAATAAAGAAAAAAAGGTTTGAGAGCAAAAATGGTTCTTCTGACCAATAGAATGACTGAGTAACAGCTTTTTATTTCTCTATAGACGTCTATGGAATTCTGGCTTCTTGGAGCCAGAATCCAGGGAGGGGGGTCACTCAGTCCAGTTCTCATATACAGACAATGAGCGGAACCTGCAGAGGAGCAGACAGGCTTCTGTACCTCAGTTTTTTTATTGCAATTTGAAACAACCCCGTGAGGTAAGGATCTGTCACAGATGCAATCAGGCTTCACTCTGGAGCCGGCAGTTTGAAGAGAACATGCTACGCATCACGAGGCAAAAAGAAAGACAGCAGATAGAATGTGAAGAACGGTGCCGGACAATAGCACAGAGAGCAGCTTCATCTGTTTCGTGTCATTCATTCGGGCCATTAAATTAGCAAGCAGTTGGTCGACTCGCAAGCAAGTCGTGGCGAGCTGTTGAAGAAGATGAAGTGCTGCTCTGTCTTTTTTAATTTAGTTTAAACTAACCGCAGCCAGAGGAAAAACGGAAAGGTGAATCATTCCACTCCCACTCACAAACCCAGAAATGGGATTTGACGGTTCATTCATAATCCTCAGGAATACACACCTCTTTGCGACACAAAGGCAGGCTTGAAAATCTGCCACTTGGCTGCTCGTGTTGGCTTTGTGCATTTCATTAGAAGCTGTCTCATGCGAGCACCTGATTGTTGCGCTGCGATTGCCAAGACTTGCCCACGGGGGGAAAGTGTCTCGCACGCACACATCAAAAGGCGGCCAAAACACACCACCTCCTGCTTATCTAACATGAGACGGTGTCACTTCAACAGAAATGCAAACAAACTTGTTTGAAGAGTCTTTTTATTCACCGCTGGAGGAAAATGGTCCTCAAATTGCATACTCCTTCAGTAATTAACCTCATTTTCATTTCTAGTCCAACCGAATTAAAGAAATGAATTCACAATGAGGTTATCTGTGGAAGGTGGGGAGGGCAATTAGAACCTTAATTAAGAAAGAAGTGCTTCATCCTTCAGTTTCTTGAGGATTGGAGGCACAGCAATAAAGCGGATGTTTTCCTTTTTCTCCCTCCTTTGTTTTTGTCGATGTATGTTCTGCCTTTTTTAATAAGTAGACGTTCGGTGTGGTGGAGACCGCTCTCGTGTGATGCTGCTGCAACCAGAGTGTCCTCGGCCAGGAGGCAAATATTTTATGTCCTCGTGCACTCCATTCACTGGTGGGGTCCTGTTGCTGTGACCATAAAACACTGCAGCTTAATGAGAGGCGCATGCATCCGCCTGCCCACACGCAATAACAAATCTCCATGCCGTTGATTAAACTGCAGTCACGGCCTCTTGTCTTTAACGGACGCGCTGCAGTGGGTGTTCACTGACCTTTTCAGCGCAAACAGGAATGGAAAGGCAGATGGACGACAGAGCTTTTCCTTTTGGCTTGGATTCTAATCTATCTTTTTTAACATCTTTCTAATCACATGTATTGTTCCTATTCATTGTAGGAAATGTATTAAATGAGGTTTTGAACCTGTAACCTTTCTGAATGTTTTTTTCTTCATGATGTGACTTACAAAGGTGTTCAAACATAAATACCACAAGCTTTTATTGATGCTGCCGGGGCAGCACTTGTGCGGTTTGTCATAGTGGTGGGGGTGTTATTCTTCTTCCTTCTTCCTGTTCTCTCTTTTCTGGCACCAATGAGGGTGTCAGGGAGGGAGGGGGGTTTGGGCTTCTTTCCATTCCTTCTCTACTATTTATGCGACTTCTTTTCCTTACTCCACATTTCCAAAGGGGCTCTATTTAAGCACATTGCAGCATTAGGTGTTTTGGGGATTTATTTGAGTTTTATTAAGCTAATTTCATGCTTTAATGTAACTTTTATTTCAACAAACCTGGTCAAACTGTTACATCATTCATTTCTAATTGGATTGGATTGGAATTGGTTTATTTCAAGCAATGCAAGCAAAATGTACGAAGGGAGGCAAACATTTTATGAATGGATGGATGGATGGATGGATGGATGGATGGATGGATGGATGGATGGATGGATGGATGGATAGATAGAATTTTATTATTTTGATACTTAAAACAAATTTGCACAATAATTTATAATTTGGAACACAGTGTAGGTACAGTATATCAAGCTTTGGATGATCATTCATGAATTAATGGGAACATTTAAATCCATGTACATACATCCACAGAGCCATTAAATGTGAAATTTGTCAAAAAGAGATTAATTATTGGCTTGAAAAGGAGTGGGAGGAAGTGAATTTATACATAATCCAGCCCCTAGTCATGACTTGGCAACAGTTTGTCTCTCCTCACCACTACGGGATGATCTTGTTTTGATTTAGCACTTTTCTCTAGAAGTTCTCCTGATGTCAGAACGGAAACCGCACAAATCGAGCTTTGTTGTTTCTGCTTGAACTTGATGAAATTCCGTTTGCCTGCTGTGCAGTTTGGAAGGACTTATATCAAGGTATTCAAAAATCCATGTGAGAGAATCAAGCGATGGGTAAAGTTTCATCCTAAATCTTTTAAAAAATAATGCAAAAACTGTTGCTGGTCTTTTACATGTAGCCTCAAACAGCACATGTGCTCAGCCTTCTCCATCAGCAGTGAGCCAAAGGCTGAGTGACCCATGAACCCATATAGGGGGAGCAGGTCCAAGGAAAATCCAGCTCAATCCTCATCACAGTTGAGTGATTTGTCTTGTGATAGAAATAGAAAAAGTCAGACAAAAATGCCAAGATACCCTCAACCTAGATAGAAATGCAGTCTTTTTAAAAATGACTAGAATTAGAGGTTATCCAGTATGATTCTTTTGAAAATGGAAAGTCTTTATTATTTCAAAATGATGATCAAGGTTCAATGGAACAAACTAATGATGTAGAAATAGGTTCTTGCAGAGAAATGACAACACACAAACATCCTGGCTTACATATTTGGGAGCAGCAGCATTATGAAGAATGGCAAATTTCTTAAATAACTCGGGAATTTGCACAGACAATTCAGTAAACAAAGAGCATACACGAAGATTAAACCAAAATATAGAACCCAGATTTTCTGGGAGGCTAGATGCCACAGTGCTGATTATGACAGAATGATAAGTCAGATTTTCTGCCCCAGTTGCTGTGGCAGCCAGAAGCAGCTGCAGTGGCAGGACAGCATCCGCTCGGCTGTTGCTCGCCTTTATTCCCTGAGCTGCTCGATTATCAATGATTTGGAATCGTAGATTTGAAAAGATCCTGTTGGGACCAAGGCCCAAGAGGTGAAGAGGAGATAAACATATTTTTGGCTCCTACTGACATAGTCAGATTAAGGTCAAAAAGGAAAAAGAACCAATTACATTCAGGAACATACTCCTTAACCAGTTGCATTTCTTTCTTATAAGGTCAGTTTTCATCCTATAAGGATTGATCTCATAGAGGTATCTTAACTATATGTCACTGGGTTGTGGGTTAAAATACGGCAGATTTTTACATTTTAGGATAGGGGTATAGAAGGGGGTATTGGAAAATATCTGAGTTTACAGAAGGTATTATGTATAGTGACTGAATAGCTCAGAAGGGGAATTAAGGTTTGATGCAGGGTGTGCAACGAGCTTCATCCAGTGTGGGTCCTTGGGCAAAACCCTTCGTGCTACTGCCTAACTATGTAGACACAAGGAGGTCTGAGTCTGGGCCTCCCTGTGCCGGCCCCCAGCCGGTTGTTAACATTCACTTTAACGCTTTCTCTTCTCCTCTTTTTCTGGAGGACGGACATCAGACGGACATCAAGGGGCGGAGTCACTTGTCAAAGTTCTTAACCGAGTAACTGAATATGAAATATTAAAGACCGTGAGAGGAATGAAGGGTAAACTCTCTACTGATGTTAATGGCATTGATATGTCTTTGGTGAAAACAGTAATCAGTGGAATTCTGAAACCATTATAATATATTTTTAATTTATCATTCCAAACAGGTTCATTTCCTAATCAAATGAAAATTGCAAAAGTTATACCATTGTACAAAACCGGGAACAAGCATCACTTTACAAACTATAGGCCAGCTTCTATGTTACCGCAGTTATCAAAGATATTGGAAAAAATGTTCATAACCAGATTAAACTCTTTCATCGAAAAGCACAAGATACTGGACGAAGGACAGTATGGGTTCAGGTCAAATCAATCAACATCACTGGCCCTGATGAATGTAATAGAAAATATAACAAATGCTATTGATAATAAAAACCATGTAATCGGGGTATTTATTGATTTAAAAAAAGCTTTTGACACAATTAACCACGGCATGTTAATTCATAAATTGCAACGGTATGGCATTAGGGGGTTAGTGTCAGACTGGATCAGAAGCTATTTGAGTAACAGAAAGCAGTTTGTAAAGGTTGAAGGTGCTTGTTCCCAATGTTTGGACATTGTTTGTGGTGTCCCTCAGGGGTCGGCTCTGGGTCCAATATTGTTTATTTTATATATAAATTATATAAGTTCTACTTGCTGATGATACAAATGTGTTTTGTGATGGGGATGATCTGCAGCAACTCATTGAAATTGTTAAGAAGGAGATGGAAAAACTAAAGCTGTGGTTTGATGTAAATAAGCTTTCATTAAATTTAAGTAAAACAAAAATGATGTTATTTGGTCACCATAAGGGTAAAAATATTAACATTGACATGCACATAAATGGGGTGAAACTTGAAAGAATTTATGAAAATAAATTTCTCGGGGTCATAATTGATGACAAACTTACCTGGAAAGCACATATTAGCTACATACAAGCTAAACTATCCAGAAGTATTTCTGTCTTAAATAAAGCTAAACTGGTTCTGGACCACAAATCACTCCACATGTTATACTGTACATTAGTTTTACCATATTTTTCTTATTGTGTGGAGGTTTTGGGGAACAACTATAAAACAATGTTACATTCACTTTCAATACTTCAGAAGAGAGCAATACGAATCATACACAAAGTCGGTTACCTTGAGCACACAAATAAATTATTCATAGAATCAAAATTACTCAAATTTTACGATTTAGTAGAGTATTGTACCGCTCAAATAATATTCAAGGCCAAAAACAATCTATTACCGACGAATATCCAAAGGTTATTTATTACAAGAGAGGAAAAATACAATTTTAGGGAAAAAGATAAATTTGTCATACATAAAGCACGTACAAATAAAAAGAGATTCTGTGTTTCAGTTTGTGAAGTGAAGTTGTGCAACAAAACCAGTAAATGCTTGAAACAATGTCCAAACATAAAAGAATTTAAATATAGATACAGAAATATCATCAAGGATAAATATGTACAAATACAAAAAAATACAGAATGTCAGCATTTATAAATCTGCATACTTTGACAATACGTTTTGTTATTCATTTGCATGTTGTTTGGAAATGGAAATTACATGTATATACGTACATATACATTTGGGTAGGGCACTGGACTCTGATGGTGGGAAAGTAAGGACTTAAGGTAATGCGGGGTGAGAGTTTATAGGAGTTTTCTTCTTCTCACTCCCTTTTGGACTGGTGTTTATATAATTTTGTTTTGTTTTGTTTTATATAATTTACTTGTCTTTTTCTTGTTTTTTGCGAGTTTTGTCTCGTTTTTGTCTTATTTTGTTATTTTACACTTGTTTCACTAGTCCAAAATAAAAAAGACTACTACTACTACTAGTTTGACAGGTGACTCCGCCTCAGTCACAATCAGCTGTTTTTAAAGACGTCACACACCACCATCTGATGACGACCCTGACGAAGGCGGAAGGCATTCCGCCAAAACATGTCGGTACGTTTTACACAAAACAAACCCAGTGTCTGATAAAAAATAATTTAAGTGCTTAATAGAACTTATAGACACAATGAACTTCATTGAATCAGCTAATGAAAAAATCTTCATCACAAAGTCTAAATTAAAACAAATCACAAACATTTTACAGAGAATGAAGATTCAATCAAATAAAGCGGCTGATTTGGGAAAACCTAAAAAAGGGACATTTCTGAATGTTCCTACAGCAAGGGTAAATTAGACAGGCATCTATTCAAGAAACATTAGCACAGAAAATATTCCTTTGTGTACTGAATGCATGTACTGAATCCACCTGAAAAATGCAGAACTGATCAGGGTTTGTGTAAAAACAAATTATGGTTAATGTTTTTGCCCTCAAAGATTATCTGAGACTGGATTAAGCTCTCAATGTCATAATGCTATTCCATCATCCATCCATCCATCATCCATCCATCCATCCATCCATCCATCCATCCATCCATCCATCCAACCAGGTCGCGGGGGCAGCAGTCTAAGCAAAGATGCCCAGACTTCCCTCATCCCGACCACTTCCTCCAGCTCCTCTGGGGGGACCCCGAGGCGTTCCCCCACCTGGGTCTTCCCCACAACATCCGCCCGGTGGGACATGCCCAGCACACCTCCCCAGGGAGGCGTCCAGGAGGAATCCGACTGCCCGAGCCGCCTCAACTGGCTCTTCTCGATGTGGAGGAGAAGCGGTTCTACTCCGAGCTGTCCGTGGGTGACAGAGCTTCTCACCCTATCTCTAAGGGAGCAACCAGCCCCCCTACGGAGGAAGCTCATTTCAGCCGCTAGTGTTCAGGAGATGGTTCTTTTTGTCATGACCCTCATCACAGGTGAGTATGAAACCGGTAAGCTGAGGGCTTTGTTTTCATAATGTTATTGTACAAAAAAAAAACCTGTAATGTTGCATTTATTACCTAATTATTTACAAATCAGACACATCTTCAAATTGAACAGTTTTGTGTAATTGAACCTTCATCATCTGTAAAAAATATATATATATATATATATATATACTAATGTTTTCAGACTTTTTCAAAGTCAAATTTCTTGTCGTAGCCTTTTAATGTAAAGAGCTTTTCTCAGAACCAGGATAAAGATAAAATTTGTTACGACAATTTTGCCCCGTTCAGACCAGTCTGTTAAGATATTGTCTGACATTTAAATCGGTCTGCGGCCTGAAAAAAGTTTTTGCTTTGAGAAAAGATTAAAAAAAGATCAAAGTGGGTTTTTAAAGGCAAAACCCACAATATAAAATCTGTTATGACTATTCAGATTTTATTTGGGTTACTCACACTTTTGTAGGTTGTTTTCTGCTATAGCCTCCTGTTTTCCTCCCATGTTATGGTAAAGTATCTTATCCCACAACTGAAGCTTCTTCCCTATCCCTCAAGATTCAACAGCTAATAAGTGTTTTTTCCTCTCCAAGTGACTGCTCCTGTAACCTGAGTAAACCTGTAAACCTGAGTGCCTGGATTGCCTTGATAATGTCTGTTTTCTGTCTCAGTTGGACTGTTATCCCATTTACTTGCAGGATCTATACTTCCTGTTCTGGTGTGCTGCTCCAGGTCAGTGCAATTTGGCCAGCAGTGAGAGGATTCACAATGCCCTACAGCAAAACAGAGTTCAGTGATTTCTGCTGTAGCAAAGGAGGTAATCAGCTTCAGTTGAGGAGGTCCTAGGTAAGCTAACAGCTCATTATTAGACTGCCCAGTCCAATCCCTGCTAAACGGTCTGCTATTCCTTCCTCGTAGCTCTTGAATAGCTGTCAGTATGGACTCCTTAAATGAGACAAATGAGAGCCAAAAGGCATTTTAGTAGCAAAATTCTGATGGGGAGAAAGTCGGAGCCTATTCCTTGGAGGGAGAGATGGTGACTTCTAGGGAACTGCTGAGTTAAATGCAAAGACTCTGACTTGTCTGTCTTGTCAGGCAACAGAAAAGTCAGCCTGGATTTAATCGCCCACAGTTTTGGAACCAATGAAGAGAAGAACTTCATGATTGCTCAGTAGTAGAATAAAACACGAATAAAAAAGAGAATACAATCAGTGTTTTTAACTCATTTTCCTCACATTTCAACTGGTATCAGAAAAAGAACTAAAGTGGCCGCCTGAACAGACATTTTATTGCCGACTGATACAAATCATCAACATCCCAAATTTAAACCTACTACTATCTATTTTGGGATGTGCAACAATTTGAAGCATTTCCTTTGTTGATTTATGTGAATGGTTTGTTTTCTGTGTTTTTCTTTTGCAGGCTGGATGTGGCTCCACCCAGGAGTTTTGGCCAGTACCTGTTGTCTGTGTTTAAGAGGTTTCATTTGTTTACCTTAATGGGATGATCTTCTTTTACTTTTCAAATAAAAGAGAGGAACATGGAGCTTGCTTAATGTCGTTTAATGGTTGTACATTGAAACTCTTGTGCATTTACCAACCATAGGATTCTATTACAGGTACCATCAACTGAACTGGTCTGAGTTGCCACCTGAACTGGCGAAACTAACAAATGTAACATCCATCGCTTTATGTAATGATCAACCTAATCAACAGCCCCCAACCTTCATTCACGTCATGTACCAGTTTCATGTAAACAATATTTTTTACAGACCAGTATCGGTAATTCTCAGTCACGAGTCAGTAATACTCTAGAGTAAGATAAGACAAGACAAGACAAGATAACATAAGATAAGATAGGACTTTATTGATCCCCGGAGAAAAATTCAGTTGTAAGGTACACAGATGTTACTGAGTTAGTATAGAACAATTATAATTCATTTTCTACCATTGTATCTCTTTCTGGGTCACAGGGCTGCCGGAGCCTATCCTGGCCACTTGTGGGTGAGGGCAGGGGACACCCTGGACAGTTTGCTGGTCTGTCACAGGGCCACAATCACACACCCATTCACTCTCACACCTAGGGACAATTTGGAGTTATCAATTAACCTATGAAACATGTTTTTGGATAGTGGGAGGAAGCTGGAAACACATGGGGAGAACACGCAAACTCCACAAAGAAAGGTCCCCCATTGATGTTCTGTTTTGGGTCCCCCAACTGGGGCTTGAACCAGGGGCCTTCTTACTGTTGGGCAAGGGCGCTAACCACTGCCCCACCGTGCAGCCCACAAATTATAAGTCATAGTACCACCACAAATTTTAATGTGGTGGTACCATGACAGTAGAAATGAGTAGAAATGTTGCTACTGATGAGCCGCGGAAAATTATAAAGCATCAATTGTCGTATTATCAAACAGAAAAAAGGGTCCAACTTCATAGTTAGAACATTTATTTTAACACAGCTGAAAACACTTCTTACATGCTTTTCTGTGTCTCATTACATGGTACGTGCCAGACAAGTGATGCTGTAACGTCATCCTAAAAGCTACTTTGTAGTTCCTTAACAGAATTCTCTTAAAAACAAAACCACAACACCAAAACGATAAGACTCAGCAACTCAGTGTGATTGGATCAATTCAAAATCATCAAAACAATTTTTACCGTGATACACATTGCTTCTCACTGTTTTACCAACAATCTAAATGTCATAAGCACTTATCCGACGTCTTCTTGCCAGTAACCGCCCTGCAGCATGACTCCACCAGACCAAAAAAGTAAGTAAAAAGTGTTGAGCCTGATGCTGTTACAGACGTTCAAAATTGGGCCGCGAAATATAAAGTTTGAATGAACTAGCCTGACAAGGACTGCAAAGCACAGGACTTCCATAAATTCTGCCCCTTGTTGCTTTGCCCCACCCTCGTAATTCCTGACCAATGAGTGAAGACATCTTTAGTCATTTGGTTTTTTACAAGCTTTAGTCTGGAACAGAAAAGTCCGCTTGATGGTAGTCTGAATACAGACCAAATGCAAGGTTCAGGGCTCGATCCGGACCAAATGAAGCGGACTGGGTCCAGACCAACAAATCTTACGTCTGCATACATTCTTAATCATTTCCTACTGGTAAACTAAGGAACCAGTGCTTTTATGGAGTTATTTCATAGTTAGTGGTCTAATTACCATAGAGAAGAGTAGGAGACCAACTGAATTCTAAGCATCTTGTTGTCTCAGGAACCAGAGTTTTTAATGGTACTAATTATTAGTATTAAGACTCAAGCACCAGAGTGCTCTGAAACAAAAGAACACAATGGATCCCTAGAATTGTGACTAAAAACTTGACTGATAGTCAACGTTTAAACCATCTTGCACGGCACTATGGTTTTATTTAAATTGATTACAATGTCTTAATATGAATGATGAAAATGAACAGGTTCCTAACAAGTGCAGGAGGGATGGAGATCAAATGTGTTCTGTCATTTCTTGCTGCTCCAACAATATGTTCCCAGAACCAAATATGTTACTGAGTGAGTGTGTGTTTAAATTACAAAACTGATTCCAAATGAGGCACCATGAACTTCTCTACATGTCACTCTGATTGATTAATAAAAATATAAACTTTGTGCTACAGCCAGGTTTCTGTCAGACAAAGCAGATTAAAATCATTTTAGCTTTAAAACATTTACTGGCAAAGACTTTAAAGAAAGAAATCTGATAAGTAATAGTCCACAATTATTTGTTTATTTTTCAAAGATATTTCTCTTCATTTTCATGGGATAATTTATTGACTCCCTTCTGTATATTATTACAATATTACTTAAAGCACAGCCTTAACGATGGTGAAGCAGAAATGGCTGATCTCTAGTCTGGTTGGAACTGCAAGTTTGCTTTTTCTGCTCTGCCTGTTCATGAATGTCAAGGTTTGGTTCTTGGCGAGACTTTGGTCCATGGCAGTTTATTGCCGCACACACTTTGTGTGTTAGAGACCAAGTAGAATGGAAGGAAAACTCAGGGATGCTAAATAAAGAAAAGCTTTATTTTACCCCCAGAAATGCCAAATAAAATATCAACTTGAACAATTGAACAGAAAAGAAAAAGCAAGAAAACCTCAACACAACTGTTCTTCAAAATAGATGGGCGAATGGGATATAGTTTCTAAAGTCCTTTGATCCTTCCAAGAAGGTTGGAAAGCGCTACTTAAGAACACAGAATAAACATTTCTACATGCATACATGCTTATGTGTGGTCATGGAGGCAGGTGGGAAACTGCCTCACCTGTTTCCATCCTCATATGACATAATAAGATGTACTAATAACCCTTGTGCTATCCTATTGGGTCAAGATGACCATGGACGTGTTCTCCCTACCATGTCAAAGGTGGATAAAGGTGGAGAGGATTTCATGTAATCCATGGACACCAGTAAAGATCACAAAACATTGAAGAAAAAAGGTTCAGAGCTCTGCCTAGTGGGGTCTAGATGACCCTCTCCCAATGTTAGCGTGCCTAGGATAGCACAAGGGTTAAAACCAGACAGAGGCCTACAACAAGACTAGACCTGCTGTCCACCTGCTATTTTGTCTCTGAGCAGACAACACCTGTCCCAAAAACAGGTATGGGCACCCCCCCCCCCCCCTCCATATAATGCATTCATCACTGGCTCATAATTCCTTTCCACTTATGTGCAGACCAGGTCCGAGTTAAGGGAATGGTGGCACGGCAGTGACTATGTCCACAAAACTTCTTTTTTGGCATTGTCAGCAATGGTTGCTAAGCTGTTTGGATGCAGAAACATGTTATCTAAATCACATTTGAGTAGTAGTTACAACTGTGATGACAAGCTGCATTAAAAAAAGAAATCCAAACATGACTCACACAGCAGCTAATCCATTCCTTAAATCCTTTAATTCCTTTGTTATGCACAGATGGATTCTACTAAAGGTCACTAATTACCAGATCCACATCTTACAGGTAAAAGGCAATCGAACCATGACGTTATTCTCTCCAGGATCAGTCTGATTAGCTTTTTTTTAACTAAGGCATGTAGAAATACAGTATGGACACAAGAACAGCATGTGTCAAAGTCAATGCTGGAGATCTCCCATATGCTTTAAAAATGTTGTCACAGTTCCAACTCTCAGACATTATATTCCAGCTCTGTCTGGTTGAGTACTGGAGGCGCTGCTTTTTGACTGCTTCCTCCAAAGCAGGAGGATTTTCCTGGCAGCATGTCATGGCCTGAATGTTGAGTCGTATTACTCAAACCACATACATTGATGCACATTTAAGAATTGTTTGAAAAAATCTTTAAAAAACAAAACGAAAAAAGCAAACAGTGACTACTGCTACAAGTGAAACATGTAAATATGTTTGTGTACCCAGATGGATTTAATGCAGCTGACAAAATGTCACAGAATGACATTATACTGCAAATATGGGGGTGTGAGGTGGAGAAAGTATTCAGAATTAGAGGGGGGCTTCAATGTTGGATATGAAAAAGAATCAGTTTCAGGAATTTGACCACATTTTCTGAAATAAACTGAGTAAAATCTTATGAAAAAAGGACATATTATGCTGCATAATTTTGAAAATTGGCTTGTGTAAAAAATAAACCACATTAAAATACTTGAGAAAAAAAAAAGCTCTGAGTCTGTTCTACATCAGGGATCTGCAACCTTTCACAATAAAAGAGCCATTTGGGTCAGTTTGTCACAGACCAAAAACCTGTGAGAGCCATATTTTTTATGTTTCTGTGGCCATTAGGCCATTTATGTATAAAATTGTCTTAGAATATAATAAATGAAGTATAAAGTGTGATGTTTTTTTCTATACACAACAATTTATGTTCCTTGACTGTTACATGCAAGCTTTTTTCAAAGTAAAATACGGCCAAATCTCCTGCTGCAGCAGAAACAGCAAAAAAGCCAAACATGATATTTTTTATTGTTATGACTATTGGTGCACTTTTATCTGACGAATTAAAAACAGAAATGACTAAACCTAACAAATTAACAAAAACAACATTATTTTTTCTAATACCGGTAGTTATTTTTCTATAGCAATAGAGGGCGAAGAGAGCCACATGTGGCTCTGGAGCCACAAGTTGCAGACCCCTGTTCCAGATGGAACCAACTTTTTTTTAGCGCTGTCTTTGAGTTGGTGACCCCCTTTCTGCAGCCTCTTTCCGGTCACTCGTGTGTTCAGGGATAAATCCTGCTGAATCATCAATCACCACAAACTGAACGGACTGAATGATTGATAAAGCGTTGTTTGTTCCCCAGGAGGACATGTCAGTGGAAAGCAAAGGCACCATAGGAATTCGTAACCTGCACGCTCATGCATGCAGATCTGAAGAGTAACAGGAGCTGGCACGATGTGAAACCAAGTCTGTCATTTCATCTGCCTGCTTTACTGCAGCTGTCACAGAAATATCTTGATACCTAGACAGAGATCTGACTCATTGCAACTAACTTTCTGCATTTGTGAATGCTATCAACCTTGACATGTGCACGCGGGTACACACTTGTGCACTCGGACATACACAGTGCTTCTGCCCCTCCGCCGCTGAAGTTGTCACAAAAATGTTCTGTGCTGAGTGTCGAGACTATGACTCAATCCAACTCCTTCCGTCCTCTTCCAACCCTTAATGCGTTACACAAAAACACATTTTAGGCATCGGTGCCTTACCTGAGAACACAGGCACACACCTGCATAAAAGTCTCAAGGTTAAGCTGTCACTAAAAATCCAAGTTTTCATGTGTGAGGCTGTCGGACTGCTGGAACAAACAGTAACACACACACATGAATTCAAAAGTGGCATGGATTGACGCAATTTCCTAAAGCATTGCATTTACATTTCAGATGTAATGTAAATGCTCTACTTTATGAATGATGTATGGTAAAAGATGCAATGTAAAACCTTTTTTTTGGACCTGGAAGACCAGAACGAGGACAAAACCAATAAAAAAGCTTTTTACACCGAAACAGGAAACGATTAATGAGGACACAAGCAAACTACATGGCCTAGAGATGGGACAGCGTCACCCATTCAAGTAAAAACAGAACTGAGCAAATACAGATGGATTCAACCATGTTCAGAGGACTTAGAAAACCATGCTGACAATGTCTTTGTCCTGCAAGATGGAGTCCTTCCAAAGAATAGAACAGAAATTCTCTGTGATCAGACCCAAACTAGAAGTTTGCACTTTGTTGCTTAAGTTGCATTCTGATAACTAAAACTATGTTTTTAAATGTTTCCTTTTTAAAAACTTACTTTTACAAAAAAAAAGTTGAGTCAAAGATAAAACTTTTTGGGGTTAACAAGTTAAAGACCCACTCCAATTAAAATGGTGTTTTTAACATGTTCTTGTGGCTTAAATTTGCATTTCTGAGTATTTCTTTATTCAAATCATGTGAATCAGGATTGGACGAAAAAATGCAGTTTGAAAAAGATGTCATAGAAAATACTTTAGGTGGACCAAAAGCTCCCTTCTCCGCTCCGTTCTGGAGCTTTAACTGAAAAAAAAAACTATTTCCATACAGTACTGTACAGGTAAAGATGTGCAAAAGTGTGCAAGAGTCATCTGTTACACTGTGAATTATTGTACAGTGTAATTGTTGGATAGGAAGGGTTTCCGGTATCTGGCCGTTTTGGAGCTGTCTGAGCCTCCTAGAGAAGGAGCTCCGCTGTTTGTCCAGAACAGGGTGGAGAGGCTGGTCGGGTTTCGTCCATAATGGATATGATCTTGTTCAGTGACCTCCTCTCCATCACTGCTCAAATGATTCCAGTTTGCAGCCAATGACAGAACCCGCCTTCCTGATCAGCCTGTTCAGTCTGTTGGGGTCACTGCTGCCTCCCCAGCAGACCACAGAGGAGAACTGGGTGCTGGCCACCACAGGCTGGTAGAAGAAGATGTCTTGGTTTTCGTCTGAACTGGACTTTGGTCCAAAACTGTAAATTCGCTTTGCTCTAATATTGCTCGCCATTTTCGTTGCACCGCTAGTGTTAGGATGGGGTTTTAAGGGGCTGTAAGATAAGGGGAGAGGGTAAACTGAGCCAGTAGTCCCACCTTCAACTCAGAGGTGAATTTCCAATGAGCTTCTAGTAAAGGTTTTTGGATTTTGGCTAGAAATGACATGATCATAATTAAAAGACCACTGGGTACACTTTGAAAATCGGTCAAAAGATGATGGCAGTGGACTTTTAAAGTTCATTGCTGGTGATGTGCTATCTCCGTTTTTTATTATTGTGAGAACTACTATTGTCTGAATATTTTGGTTATGTATTGAGTTGGGTGCTTGCATACTGGCCATTGCCCCAGTTATGTATCCTTACAAGACCCCCCCCCCACCACCACCACCACCACCACCATCCACAAAGCTCTGGATCAAATTGATGAGAGATGCTGGAAATCAAAGCCTGATAAGCAGAAAAGACTTCCAGTAAATCAAATCAAATGTTTCTGGTTGCAGAAGTCTCTGCTTTTTATACGTAAAAATAGCAGTTGGCATTTGTTTGATAAAATTAACTCTTTGAGGCTTTAGTTACGAAACCAAGAGACCCACCAATCTGCTGTAAACTATCCATGACTGCTGGATTATGGTTTGTAGAATGATGGGGTTAGAGTTGGAAGATGCAGAAAACTTTGTCCTGCAGTGAATAAACTGGTCCAAACTTATTTTAGAAAACGTATAAATATACGCATAGCTAACAGATTGCATTGTTTTAGTTTGAGCCAGAGCAGCTCGCCTCACTAGCTGCGTTTCCATCACACACATAAAAGCAAAACTATCAAAATTGGATGCCCTTCCTGACACAACCCTGTATTTTCAAGACCCAGATAGGCAGCAGCATGAAGGGTCTTGCCTTTTTAGCTCATAGCTTATTACTTATTGCACTCTCTGGGTCTCCTGCATGACAGTCCTAGACCCAGTCAACTGAGTTAGGTGTGTAAAACAGTAATAGAAAAGGATAAGCTGACAGGTTGCCACAGTATGGCAAACGTAGTGAAGTTTACTTAAAGCATACTGATGTGATCACAGCACAACTATAATTGGCTCAAACTATGAACAGAAATGTTCATGTTGCCCAATACCGTTAATGACATCTTCCTTGTGAGAGTCTGTCAGTACTTAAAAATGATTGTCATATTGTACATTCCACAGTGAAAGTTCTTTTTTTTCTATCCTTCACAGAAAAAAGGGTTTTTCTGGACTTACTTAATAAAATTGATAAAAGTTGTCAATGTTGTGTAACTAACCTCTTAAGTTTGCTTTGAAACTTGCGGTTTTTGTACTGTATGCAGTGAAACAGGGGAGTTTTAACCTTGACTTTACACCATCAGGGAAGGATTATGATTTAGCTTTTGCTGACAGCACTCAGAAAAAGATATTTTTACTGCAGAATAATAAGTCATGTGGCTTGCATGTAATATTTTTGTGCAGCTCCCTCCTACTGTTCTGTATGAAGTGTGCCCTGGAGACTTACTCAGTTTAACATCCAACTTTCAGTCTTCTGATTATCTGTCTCTGCCAGCCATTACTGGAAATCCCCTCTACATGGACTCCAGTTACATTTCTATTTTTCCTCTCTGCCTTCTCTCTTTCTGCCTTTTACAAGCAAGCAAATTTCTTAAAAAGATAAAGTCAGCAAAGCCCACACAAGTAAAGAGGCAGACAGGTCTGAAAAAATTCTAAAAGACAAGATTATTTTTAAGAAAATGTGAAAACTGAGCATAGTCATCTTTGAGGTAAGAGCTGGTAGATGTCATCACCTCAAGGATTGGGAATCATGTTTTTAAAATCTTCTAATGTCTCGTTTTGGTGAGTCTGTGTGAGTTGTAACCTCAGTTTCCTGTTCTTAGCGGACAGCAGCGGTACCGGGTGTGGTCTTCTGCTGCTGTCGTCCATCTGCCTCCAGGTTGGACGTGTTGTAGTTCAGAGATGCTCTTCTGCAGACCTCGTTTGGAACCAGTGGTTCTTTGAGTTCCTGTTGCCTTTCTATCAGCTGGAACCAGTCTGGTCATTCTCTTCTGATCACTGGCATCAACAAGGCACATCTGCCCACAGAACTGCAGTTAACTGGATATTTTCTCTTTTTTGGACCGTTCTCTGTAAACTCTAGAGATGGTTGTGGATGAAAACTCCAGTAGATCAGCAGTTTCTGAAATCCTCAGATCGGCCCGCCTGCAACCAACAACCACGCTACGTTCAAAGTCACTTCAGTCACCTTTCTTCCACATTCTGATGCTCGGAACTGCAGCAGATCGTCTTGACTATGTCTACATGAAAGCATTAGCTTGCTGCCATGTGATTGGCTGATAATAAATTTGTAATAACGAGCAGTTGGCTGGTGAGTATGTGTCTTCGTACATGTATTTAGTTATTTTAAAATGGATCTATTATTGAAGGATGTTTCTTGTACTTGTTTTTTTAGGTTTATGCTCTCACTCTAATCATATTTTTTTTTCTATTGTGAAATCATTCCCAGTGGTATTTAATTATGATTATGCTGTTTTTAGCTAATATCAAAACTTGTGTATTTTCTAGTAGTACATAGTTTCTGCTATAGAAATTCAATTTGCCTCGGAGTACCACCAGTCCTACTGTTGTTACGGAGTAAGCCCGCCTCCGCTTCCCAACATCCATCTTTTCAAAACAGTCTCCCGCTAGCTCACAGCCCTTCAAAACCCCAACATAACATTACAATAGTGAAGCTTTCCAGTCGTACAAATGTTATCCAGATTCCAGCTCAGACGAGGAAAACAAAGACGTCCATGGATCCATTTGTCTGACAGGGGAGGCATTATAATGGAGCGGAGCACCTACAACTACAATTTTTTAAAAACACCATTTTTTTGTCTGTCCCCCCTTTCACAACAGTTAGAATAAAGAAAAATTTAGAAATGCTATGTTAAGGAATTTTCTTAATAAATGTCCTCCATCATGAGAAAAAAATGCTTCAAGAAAATGTTAAAAACACCATTTTGGGTCTTAAAGTCTGTTAACATGTTGTATAATGAGAGCTGCAGGTGGTGGAGGACTGTGAGTTTTTCAGATCAGTTCCATCCCTGGCCCAGACATCCGATTTGGGACTTTTAAAGCTGAGCAACTCACCGAACTGGTTGCTCTGGAAGAATAAATATACTCACAGTTGAGACAGGGCCTGAATTTAATAAACGAGTAGACCACCATTTCCTGGCCGGTCATCATTGACTCTGACTGTGGATGTCTGCAAGATCTGTGGATGTCTTTCCAGTTCTGACTGCTGCTACAGAAGATGTGCATGTGTTGGAATCATGTGACCACACAAGCTGAACTGAACACATGGTCACACACTTTAGTAGAATCCATCTGCTCTCATGACTTTTTTTTAATAAATATATGACATGACCTAATGTGGCAGTCCTGTACAGAAAGGCAATGTTCTGTAAATGTGTTCAATTCAATTCAGTTTTATTTATGTAGCCCATTATTACAGCAATAGTCGTCTCAATGGGCTTCATAACAGTAATTCTATAATAAACATGAATCATAAAGAACATAAAGTCATAGACTTCAATAGGTAATGGCTTAACTAAACTAAACAGACTAGGTTAAACTGGACACCCCTGCCTTAGACCCTCATACTCAGTTAGGAAAATTTCCTTTAAAAAAATGTATCCGGAAAAAAAGAAAAAACCTTAGGGGTGTCCATATGAAGGTGGGATCCTCCCCCAGGACAGAAAGGGGATGTACCAGAACTTTTAAAGAAGAATTAGGTTGTTTAACCCTATAGCTACATGTTTAAATAGTCCAGCAGATGGGTTTTATCCAAATGAGTTGGGGGGCACGAGACGAGCCAGAGGTGAGGTCCACAGCCAAATGTAGAAGTGTAGGAGAGAGACAATGTATGAATCGCACTGGACCAAGCAGAGGCCTGGAGAACTGAATGATAGATAAATGATCGAGAATAGAGGAGAGGAGGAGAGATGAAGTAGATGAGAGTAGAGGACAGAACCTCTGTGCACCATACTTTCCCCAGCTTCTGGTTAGAGTTGAGCTTAGGGCCCAGGTCAAGGCTGGGCTTAAGGAAAGGGATAGAGGGGAGTCTTGTCAGTAGACTGTGGGTACAGTTGTGGATAGATTGTAGTGCAGGCGGAACCCGGAGGTCCAGGATCTGGAGCAGCCTACTAGCAACTAATTGTTAATGTTATTAAGTTTAATTCAAACATGTTAACAGTAAGTCAAATATTCTCTGATTATAGCCAGCCTGTCCAAAGAGGAATAAGTCTAACTTTGAATGTAGAAACTGTGTCGGCCTCTCTTCCATGAGCTGGGAGTTTATTCCATAAAACAGGGGCTTGGTGGCTAAACGCTCTACCTCCAACTGTACTTTTACTAATTCTAGGAACCACAAGCAGTGTAAATTTGATCATGTGTATAGCTTTTTTTCTTTTTTTTTTTAAAGAAACAGAACATTCATCAATGCAAATACTGCCGTGAAATTCCAGTTTTGCTTTGTAATATTTTCATTTAACCTCAGATACTCAGCGCCTCACTTCACCTCACTTCAGTCCATTAATGTTGTCGTTTTCTCTACATCTCTTTCTGCCTTTAAGCGCAAATGGAACTGAAGTGAATTAAAGTGAAACTCAAATTGAGCTCTGAAATACAAACTGGAAAATCAATTGTCGGAGTATAAAAAAGCCTCTGCAGCTGCCAGGCATGGATTATTGATGATGTGTGGCGCGATGACTCAATATAGATATAGATAACTCAATTTAAATCTGAACTGCACTGTGATTTGGATGCTTTGGCAGGAAACATTCACATGGAAAATCAGTTGGAAGTAAGTGTGTTTCTCCCTCATTTCAATTATACAATTTTTTAAGAATTGGCTTTTTTCACACTTAAGGTCTTGATTAAACATCAACATTATTCACACTGCTATCAAACTAGAGGTATTCAAAAGCATGTAAAGGAATCTGTGAAAAGAAAACAATTGTAGTTTTTCAAATAAGAAGAGGGCAGAATGGGAAGGATGGTGGACCCACTCACTCACTCAGGTTCTATGTTCTGTTTGCTTTTTAGTCATTTAAAAGTAAAAATACAAAAATACAAATGCCAACATTTTAAACTATGCAAAGATATGAGTTTTACATGGGAAACAGGACATTTGTACAAGTTTAACAAATATCTGAGGAGAACCTGTGGCTATCTTCAGAAAATAGGGTCATCATTAAATTGTAGATTTCTAATTTCAAAGTCAAAAGATGTCTATGTATTTTTTTTTTTTTGTTTTGCTTTATGGCATCATATAAATATCATAAGATTTATGATACCTAGGCTGCTTTGCCATACGATCACTCTTGTTTTTCCTTTTCCTTTCTTGAACGAATGTGGGTCGCAGAGACACGGAGGTTACCGCTGAAAGCGGCTTTTGCGGCCGGACGGAGAGCATATCCGTGTGAATGACTTATGACGTGAATAGTTATTACGTTCAAACTAATTCATTATTGCGTTCGCACAAGTTAATCATTTCGAGGGAACGAAATAGTATTTTGAGGGAACACAATATTATCCTGTGGGAACGGAATAGTATTTCATGCGAACGAGATATTAATCTGTGGGAACGAGATATATTTAAATTTTTTAATGTCAGGACTCGGGCTCCGTACTTTGTTGTACCTAATATGTATTTTGTTTTAACTTTCCTTACATAGATGTATATTCAATTTGATGTAACATTATTTTCAGTTAAACACTAAAGGTGAAAATGTTTCAACTCAGTGACTCAATAAATGGCATTAGGTTTTGAAAGATGGATCTTTTTTGGGGGAATCAGGTTTATTTTTTTCGATTTTTAAAAAATCACATGAAAGTCGCACCCCCAGTCAAAAAAAAAATAACATGATTTATACCATGGTCTCCATGGTGCTGCCATACTGTTCCCAACTGATGCATGTTTCATTCATTTTTGCCTTGAAAAAGACATAAAAAGAGAACCTTGACTTCTTGTGTGGACAGTGGTTTGTTAATCTGATAACAATCTTTTGATCAGAGTGGGTCTTTTGGAAAACCCTTTGTATAGAATCCATTTGTCTCCATTTGAACCCGTCTGTTTGTGTATTTAAACATGTAGTTGTAGAGTTAGATAAGTTCATTCTTCTCTAAGAGTTCTGGTACATCGTCTGTCCGTCCTGGGGGAGGATCCCTCCTTCATGTGGACACCCCTGTGGTTTCTTCATTTTTCCCAGAATCCTTTTTTTTTGTAGTTTTTCTTTACCGAGAATGAAGGTCTAAGGGCAGGGATGTCCAGTTTAGTTTAGTCTGTTTAGTTTCAAATTTCCCTATTGAATTCTACGTATTCATGATCCTTGTGATTTTATGTTGACTGTACAATTATACCGGTACGAAGCCCATTGAGACGACTGTTGTGGTGAAATTGGGCTCTATATATAAAACTGAATTTGAATTGAATTTGTTCTGGAAGTACGTCTGTGCATAACATTGGTTCTGTTGTTCTGATTCATTGCACTCTGCTTGTGTAAAATGTTTTCTCCAAGCATGTGCTTTGATGCAGATGGAGCCCTGTGCTGCCTCTGGATGACAGTCCCATGTGTCTCTGTTCCGTTGGCCCCAATGCTCACTGCAGACAAGATTTTGCAATGACTCCAACTGTTCTGATCCCCTTGAGCCAGTTTTCCTGTAGACTCCATCCGTCTGCCAATATTCTGCATTACAGCTTTCCTGCGTAAAGCTCCTGCGTGAAATCGTTGTGATGCAAGTAAACAGTGAAATGTTAAGCTTTAAATAAACTGGCTTAAACCGTCTGCTTTCTAGTTTAACGTGTAACTTTATACTATTAAATCAGTAATGGCTTCATATTTACACAAATCTGAAACAAAACAGTCAACAAACGAGGCATTTCTGTAGCACATTTCTTTTGGGTCAAATGCAGCACAAAATTCTTTCCAACATAAAACAAGCAAACATATTTCTAATGCAGACCATCATGTACATAAACATATGCTTATGTAATTTAACAAAACAACAATGCAAAACCAACAAAAACAATAAAGAACTAAGAAAATGCAGAAACTGGAACGTGTGGAATGAATTAGTGCGGTTTGATGCTTCTTCCCTTTTGTGTTTCACCTTGAGGCTACATCAGTTCTGAAGAGGAGCGTAAGAAATCAATTAAATTAAACTTAATGGAATTTCAATGATGTACTAAAAGGCCAAAACAATTAAACCAATCCATAATAAATTCTTTCTAGAAGCATTATTTAAAGATAAACTAGAGGGAAAAAAAATTATAACAGTTTTTGCACCACAGCACACGTGTAAATGACATTGTAAAATAAATTTGTTCAAATATCTTATTTTTTGTGAAGGTCTAAGTTGAATTATGTTTTTATGTTCAGCACTTTGTGCTACATATGTGTGACAAGTGTTTTATTAATAAAGTTTGATTTAAAATGATTCAGAAATGCATCTGTTAAAAAAATGAAACGCTATGATTCAGAACGTAAAGTAAAGAATCTTATTATCTAAGGGATTCTAGATTTGGGTTAAACTGATGATAAACAGCTTTATTTAAGATTTTCATCGTATTTTTTCTAAATCAACTTTTACTACATAAAATGCACATTTTACAAATGTAATTAAGATTAAGAGCTAAGGGGGCCGAGCACTGACCCTTGCGGAACACCCCTGACAACGTAGTGAGAAGACTCACTTTTTTTTTAAAGTGTCTATTGTTTTATTGGTAGTGTGCGAGGGGGTCGAGCCTGGCTGAAAGATTTCTGGTTGAGGCGGCAGATTATGGACTAGGATTCCGGTCAGAGGGCTTTCTCACAGGTAGCTTTCTATCCATCTTATCATCCCAACATCCTAATTCCATAAAGTTATAGTTTTTGTTAAAGTATATCATGGCCAAAGTTTCCAATGGATTTTTTTTTCTGGTCCATGAAATTTCTAAAGAACTCTGTGTGATCCTGACCTATTTTTTACTTGTTTTGCTTCTTGTTTGTTTGTCAGTTTGAATCTAATAAATAACTAAATTAAATTTAAGTACAGATTTCTTTCTATCAGTGCAATTAACGAGCTCCATTAAGGCTTATGTAGTTGTTTGGTTACCATAGCCTGGATTTAGGATAAAACAAAACAAAACAAAAAAACACTGCGCCCTCTAATCTGGAGCGGGCAGCTCTAACCCCGAGGTGGTCAGAGCTGCACAGAAGCAAGCAAACGACACCACCACATGATGGGAGAACCACATGGCCCACCAGAACCAACCACCAAACAGCAGCCCACCACCATGGCCGCCCACCTCCTCGAACAGAAGCAATAAAATTAACACACAGTAAAACCACATAAGTAAATACACTGAGCATAAATGGCAATCAAACACCAAGGGCGCCAGGTAAGACGGCAGCGCCAATCAGATTCTGATTGGGAACCGTCCACAGTCCAGCGAGAAGCC
This sequence comes from Oryzias curvinotus, assembly GCA_023969325.1. Lineage (NCBI taxonomy): Eukaryota > Metazoa > Chordata > Actinopteri > Beloniformes > Adrianichthyidae > Oryzias > Oryzias curvinotus. The sequence continues at coordinate 21,953,275 of CM043706.1, forward strand.
ACAGAAGCAAAATGGCATGTAGCAAAAACAGGTTTCTGGTGGGAAAACATGAATGAGATGCAGGAGCAGGAAGTGCCAGCTTGACAACATACCGGTCACTGAGAGGAGGCGGGTTTAGTCAAGTCAAGTCAAGTCAACTATATTTATAAAGCGCTTTTAAAACAGCAGAAGCTGACCAAAGTGCTAACATACTTAACATTATTTACCATAGAAATATATAAATATAAAAAAAAAAGAAAAGTCATTTCATGCTAGAGGTTTTGGTGAAACAGTCCACGTCAGGCTTGCAGGCTATTGACGCCACACTGCAGATCCGCCAAAACCAACCGACTGTCCGTTTACAGGAAACGGTGAACCAGCTTCCACCCCGAGTTCAGATCTGAGCACTCACAAAGCCAGGCTTACATGCCGGCCACTCTCGCTCCCAATTCGTGGTGACAAGGTGTACGGTAACAAAAAGAGGTCGTGTCCGAAAGCGGGGAGAGGAGGCCTTTTAGAGCACAATCTCATGACTAGTAGGTGTGTCCTACTTACCCCACATGTGACAGTGTCAGACTGACTTATTATTACGTGTTACTAGCAAGGTTGGGAGTTGGTGTGGTATCGGTAGTGGTATCCGTCTGTTTTTTATATGTGCCTGGAGGTTACAGGTATTGTGAATATGCTAAAGCGGCTAAAGTGGTTAATGTGTAACAACTTCTCAAATTGTTGAGAGCGCCATTAATAAAGTCTGACTGACGATTGGACTTATCTCTGTATTTCTTCTCCCTAATCACACTTTTTGGTTCAGAGCGCCTCATATATGACATACATTCAAAAATAGACCACTCATTGACGATGCACCTTATAATCCAGTGGGCTCAATCCTAGTTTCCCTGTTTTCAGGCCTTTCATGAGGACCATTGTCAACATTAATTGATACCTTTGGTAAACGTGAGTCTATAACTTGTAAAAAAAGAAAAAAATACCCAGTTTTGTACATTGGAATAACTTTCACACTTTTACACACAGAAAGTGCTGCCGAGCAAAGAAACCAAACAAACAAAAACAAACTGTAAGCTAAACAGGTAAACAGGCAGAAACAGCGCAGAAGACGGCCAGGGAAATGCCGGTTTGGACCAGCCATCCTTATTCCCAGACCCAGCAGAGCGGGACATGGAGCTTCTGGAGGCCTACTGCCTAGAAGCAGAAAGGAGCAGGTCATATTGGACTTTTGACCGCCTCCCGTTCCCAGCTCCTGCTATGGAGGGGAGTCGTCGTCGCCCACTTCGACATCCCGTCCCTGTTCCAGTGGTGGTTCCCGACATACCCCAGTCCATCTCTGTTCCACTGGTGGTCTCGGGCCACCTAACTGCTGTCCCGTCCCGCCTTCCCCCTTCGTCAACCCCGCCTTCCCTGACAAACAATGAATGTTCTCAGCAACTCGGTCTGATTTTTCAACCATTTAATTCAAAATGTCAAACACAAAGACGTGTTGTACTTATCAGCTATAGAACCGCAATCCAATAACTGCAAAGATCAACAGTCAAATGTTTCGCTGCTGCAGCCTGACAGTCACAGACAACTGTGTGTGTCTGTGTGTGTGTTTGTGTGCTTATGCGTCACATTTAATGATCCATTTCGTCCCTACAGGAAATTACGTCTTTCAAATAAATACACCCCCCCCCCCCGCCCTGACTTTACATATCACAGCTGCAGCTTAATTATGGCTTTTGAGGCTAAGTGATTGACTGCAAATAAAAACAGTCTGTGTGCACATATATGCTAATGTCAGTGTGTGAATGATGATTTTAGCACAAAAGGATAATTACAGTTCATGCTACATCAAGGAACCTCTTTATTTTGAATTATATGTATTATTATGAAAAGACAGAGCTTTTCATAATAATTTCAAATTTATTACTATCAGGTTTTCCCAAAATATGAACAAGTCAAATGAATTTGGCCTCGTTTTATTTTTTATTTTTAGATTTATGCAAACACATTCGCAGCTTTGGGAAGCCATATTTATAAAAGAACAGCTTGGTCTTCTGCACATATATCGAGAAAGAGAAAGTAAAGCTTCATTAATTGCAATAAAATAAAGAGATTTAATTGGCAGTATTTGCAAAGGTGTCAGGGCGACATGGCGGCATATCAGACTTCATGCAACATTTAGATGAAAAACAGTGAATGAAAGTCTGAAACACTGAGACTTCTCACCAAAGATCTTTATTTCCTGAGAACTTTGTTCCAAAAAACTTCTAATCCAAGTATGGAGTTCAGAAAAACATTGACATGTTAAATTAGACATAGTTTGATGTGCTCAGACATGAAACAGATTTCTGACAAATGAATATTATTTACTGGGATTGGCAGCACACAAACTCGGCCGCTTTTTACATCATCAGCATTTTGCTCGTATGTATTTCTATCAAACGTTAGTACACCTAATCAGAAGTGACAAAAGACAAAGATTAGATTAACAGCCATGAAATTGGATGGAAGAGTCCTCTAATGAATATTAAAAGAACGAGATGTTATTTTTGGAGCAAATAATCCAGAATAGTCTGATCTGCTTTACCAGGTCAACCCGTGGAAAATTCCTCAAACAAAGCAGTTCTGACTCCAGTTTGATGTTTCATGAAGAGGAGCAGGCCGCCTTCGTCTGCGGTGAAAGCAGCAGTAGTCACACAAAAAAGAAGTGTATTTATTTTACTGTAGCTGCAGGTCAGATGTCTTGTCCTGGTCAGGATACAGCCAGTGGGTGGGTGGGTTCCTGCATCGTACGTCTCCCTGCAGATCCTCTCATGTTCCTCATAAGAGGTTCCACTTCTGCTGGATCAGTGACGGTATTTAGATGCAGATAAGCTGCAGACGTCCTCGTGAAACTATAAATGACTTCTTAGAACTTTAAATTTAACTGGTGAGATCGTCATCTTCAAACAAAAGGACAAAACCTGCCCTCCAGTTGTTCCCCTTCCAACATTAAAATGTTTCCAGGATTTTCTAACCCGTGAATTCATAAAATGAAAATTGGTAAAGGAGGAATTTAAGGATCCACTCCAATAAAAAATTGTTTTTTTTATGTATTGTATATGTTCCTGTGGCATTTTTCATGTGAATATTTATTTATTCAAATCTTTCCAAATCAGGAGCAGACAAAAAAGATCGTATCTGTGATGTAAATAATGTGATGGGTGGGCCGCAAGATCCCTGCTCCGCCCCATTCTGATGCCTCCTCTCGCAGACAAATGGATCCATGAACGTCTTTGTTTTCCTGGTCTGAGCTGGAATCTGGATCAGAACTGGACGGATGGATGGCTCTGATACTGCTCACCATTTTTGTTACACAAATAAATGTTAGGTTGAGGTTGTGAGGGGCTGTAAGCTAGTGGGAGAGCATGTAAACAGAGATCTCTCAGTAATGAGGAAGGGGGGAGGGCAGGTTTGACCAACCATCCCGCCCTCAACTCGGAGGGGATTTTCTGATGATGCCTGTCGCTCTGCAGAAACTATGTCATAGTAAACAACACATTTTGGCTAAAACAACATAATTATAGTTTAAAGACCACTGGGAGCGCTTTGAAAATAGATAAAAAGATGGTTGGCGCGGGTCTTTACAGTTGATATAAATTATTTTAGTGAGTGCCAACACAGACTGAACCATTCTAAAACCTTTTAAACACAAATTCACTCGTTCCTTTCCCCCCTTGATTCTCTTTTTGCAAGAATCTGGTTCCCTGGTTTACCTGCTCAACTGTAACAGTTGGTACAAAAAAAGGTTTTGATCCATGCAAAGGTAACAGCAAGTCCTTCAAATGTCACTGACATTTTTCATGGTAAAAACTCTTCAGTATAAATATTTCTTCAGCTGCCCCTGACTAAATCTAAGGGACAGTTGGTTTAAAGAAAAACCCAAATTCATTTGTAAAAAAAAAAACCAGATACAATGTTTTGATAATTGAGACAAGTTAGCTTAACTTTGAACCAGGGGGCGGAGCTAGAACATTTGTTATAGGAGGGTAGGAGGGGGGCAGAAGAGTTTGTAAGGGTGGCAAACAAGAACAGCACAGTGGAAGACCATTACAAATGAAAGCATCATAAATACGTATTTCAGTTTTATGACATTATTACTGTTTTTATTTCACTGAAAATATTGCTTTTGTTATTTTTGCAATGTTTAAAGAAGCTTCCATTGATGTTTTCTCATCATAATGATACTAATGTTGATTAAGAAAAATTAAGGGCGGAAAGGGGGCAAAGCTTTTTGCTGGGGGGCAGCCCCTCCCCTTGCCCCTCCATAGCTCCACCATTGGAAGTACCCTACATACATATAGACACACGTCTTTCTTCTGGTTTCCCTTCACTCGTTTTCACTGCACCCCAAGCACCTTTACTTTGAGTCTAGCTATGTAACCGAAGTCTCGGTTCACCAAAATACAGCAGACCATCCAGGAGAAACGCTTTGAGAACCCACCATCCTCACCTTCTCCAAAGATCATGTAAACACTGACTGTAGCACCTTCACTTGGTAGACTTTAAGTGGTTTTTTAAAAACAGATTGTTTTTTTTTTTCTATTTAAAATCAAAGCTCTTTTTTATTCTCAGTTATGCCACATCGGCTCAGCTCAACGAAACCTTTCACCTTGTTAATCAAGAGTTTTGTGAGTTACAGGTTAGTAGTTATGAAAGGAAGCTGAACAGCGGCTGCAGGAAAAGTCCCATGGTTCCCAGGACGCAGACGGTCACAAACACCCAGAGGAAGATTCTGTCAATCACCATGGCAACGTACTTCCAGTCATCCTCCACCTGTGAGCCAAAGAAAGGACAAGCTGGTGTAAAAGGACGACATATAGGGAAAACTGCTTCTTCTTTTTCTTTTTTAGCCAGTGAAGTGAGATGAGCAGAAAACAGAGTTAAAAAGCTCCAAAGGTGGAAGCAAATGATGGAATGGAAGTAGAAGTTTCATTAGGATTGGGGGAGAAAGTATGAGGCAGAAATATGATCCTTGATTTATTCAGGAGGAACAAGCTAATGTGCTAATCACATCAAAGTGTCAAACAAAGCAGCAGGCATCCCAACAAAGCTCACTGAGCCGCAGGTTTTACATATCAAAGGGGTCCTCTGTCCCTGGGGAGATTCCAGACTCTGTATTTATCACTGCCTGAAAGGGTTAACCGGATGACTGGAGCTGTTTAAAACAGCAAGCAATCATCGCTCCCAGCACAGGAATGAACAGCATTTGTTTGCATATTTACATTTCATTAAAACCATGGGTGGGTTTTGTGACTCTTGGAAAAGTTTTGGATATTTTTGGTGGCACCGTTCTATATACTTTTTTCTCCATATACTTTAAAAATCTTTGCCAAATGTTTTTGTGCTGATGCAGCAGACATTTGTTTATCACATTTAAGTTTTTTGGGAGACTCAAACAGTCAAAAGAAACAGACCTGTTTTGGTCATCTTCATCATTTTTCTTTTGTTTGTTTTTTTAATTTACGCAATATTGAGATAAAGAAATTAAAACACAAAAACTGACTGTTCAGTGAGATAACTTGCTTGTTTTATGTTTATTTATTTAAAAGTCAAAAGTGTGGGGGCCTTGGTGGGGGGCCGGCTGGGTTTTCTCCCTCTTTTTACATTCGATCATCCCCCCAGAAGAACAGAAACACTCACTCCAGCACAGGCGCTGTCTCACCTTCACACAAACAGTTTGTGTGACTGAATGAAATGCTTCACATGTGTTAGTCTGAATGCATAAGTGTGCGTGTGTGAATGTTAGTGGTAGTATGTTCATGTAGGACTTGTGTGTGTGTGAACACTTTTGGAACCAACAGGTGTGTTTGTAACGTTTGAGTGTGTGTGGACAGGCCACGCCCCTTTTAGATTTTTCATGCATCTTAACCTGTCAGTTGTGATTATTAAGCTCCAGCAACTTGTTGCTTTCTGACGCTTCATGATCTTACCCCCGCTACTATATTCACCCTCTACCCCCCCCCCCCATCTGTCATCCCTCTCTCTTCTTTCCTCCTTTTTCTTTTCCGTCCGGTCCAACAAAAAATATTTACAAATATAGTTACAATGAATAAAGTTTAGCTGAAATTACAAAAGGGGTTTATTTAATTATACATCTGGTGTATCATAAGATTCATGACCCCTGTTGTAAAAGTAAAATATGTCCAACACAAAAGTCTTCCAGCTCTCATCTGTTTGCTTTGCTGTTGGACAGGACAAGTAAAAATTAATAAATAAATAAATAAATGAATATAATTTCATATCAACTTGCCATATATACATTTGATCAAAAACACAAATATAGATGGTAACATTTCACTGAAATATAATCATCTGTTTTAAACTGAATTCCTAATTATTTTGAAAAGATTTCACTTATTCTAATTCACAAATTGTTCTAATTATTTGCTACTGTCATGAGGAAGTTGTGTGTGATGTATTCAATGAGAAGTCACTTTGTCTAAGGGTGTATTCAGACTGGACACAAATGGTTTGCTGGTTTGGTTTGAGTTTGTTTCCCCCTCGTTTCATCGATAAACGTAAACAGAGTAGGAATGTGGCAACAGATGAGCCACAGGCAAATGTAAAGCAACAATTATCGTGCTGTCAGACAAAAGACAGGGTCCAGCTCCTTACTCGTTTATTTGAACACAGCTGAGAACGCTTCTGACAAGCTTTTCTGAGTCTCCTTACGCGACAGGCGCTGCTGTGCCTTGAAGTTCCCTAACAGAATTGTCTTAACCCTTGTTCTATCCTTGGCGCTTTAACATTGGGAGTGGGGTCATCTTGACCCACTAATCAGAGCTCTGAACCTTTTTTCTTCAATGATTTGTGATCTTCACTGATGTCCATGGATTACATGAAATCCTCTCCACCTTTATCCACCTTTGTCATGGTAGGAGAACACATCAATGGTCATCTTGACCCCATAGGATAGCACACGGGTTAAAAGCATTACACCACAACGATGAGACACAGCAACTCATTGAAATGTGGCCGGATGAATGCTGGCTCATCAAAACACCTTTTAGCGTGACACACACTGCTTCTCACTGTTTTCCCCACAATCTGTATGTAGGGTGTCGTTTGCTCATGTTCACTTCACCATTGAAGAACTTGGTTTCCACATTGGAAAATAATAATAATTCAAATAATACGTTTTATTTATAGAGCGCCTTTCTGAGCACTCGAGTTACAGTGTTAACAAATGTACGGTGTTAATATGCGTCGCGGTGCTTACTGGGATAGCTTATACTTTGATTTCTATTCGGAACAAGGTACAGTGGACTTAGCGGACATTTGTGAGCCAACGGCAGCTTTCTCCTGACTTTGGATCGATTTCACAGCTTGATGAAATGCGCGATGTTCATCATCAGACCAGAGTCCCACCGGTCGCATCGTGACGAACAATGTTAATGAGCGCAGGAAGGAGCAGTCACAGGTTCAAGCCCTTAATAGAGAATAATAAACTGCACTCTGCAGATGTAAAGCATGTCATAAGCACTTGAATAGTGTCCTGCGACAAATTGATGGTGTTTGGAGCACAGATAGAGAGGATGTGGTATTGGAAAAGACAAAAATCTCTTCATATGTCTACCTGTGATTACCAAGTTTTCCCATTGTTTTCTATCCACAAGACAAAGGTGATCAGTAGGACATAGAATATTAATAACTTGCTTAATTTTAGGTCTATTGGGATATTATTTAATTTCTGTTTTCAGAATCGGAAGCTGGTTTATGGTCACCAATATTGAATCTCTGGACCTTAGAAAGTTGTGTGGAGGTGAACAGGGGTTCCATAATATTTTCTATGATCTTTTCATTATGCATTTAATGGATTCTATGTATGCATTTATATTGTATTGGAGGAATTCCTGCTCTCAGTAGCAGATGATATGTGCTGAGGTCACCAGTAGGCCTGTTTTTGACTTTTGCTCTCGGTTTTCTTTCTGTACTGGAGTGTTTATGGAGCCATGACACCTGCAATGCAGACTAGACAAAAACACACCATTCTAATGACGTATCTAGTATGTTTTCCTCTTCCCTCACTGAATAATAAAAACGCCTTTGTGCCTTGAGGACAGAGAGAGCGGACCGCCACAGAGCCTAACAGGTCGTGTTTCTCCACCTCTTCCCTTTTGCAAAAGGTCTGAAAATTCATGCAGACTCTTGTGTGTCTTTTCGTTTCCCAACTGCACATTTCATTTTTGGACGTCCTGAACCACTCGAACCTGCGAAGGCCAGACGGGAGGCCAACAGTTGTGGCTTGTGAACCCTACTATATATCATAAACCTCTATCAGTATCGTACCTTCATACCAGAAGTGTCCTCACTGCTGCAGTTGCTAGCATCCTCTGAGATAAAGTGACAAGTAAAAAGTCTTCTTCCCGACGTACACTACTGGTAATCGAAACATAAACTTTTAATAAGTTAACTGTCCCGATAAGGGTTGTAAAGTGAAGCACGGCCGTCCTTCTGTTGTTGTTTTGCCCCGCCCTCAAAGTTCCTGGCCAATGACTGAAGAGATGTTTGGTTTTGTTTACAAGCGTTGGTCTGGGACAGAATGGTCTGCTTGACGCCAGTCTGAATATGGACCAAACGCAAGGTTCAGGACTGGATTCACAACAAATTAAGTCCACCTGAAAAGGAACAAAGGACTTTTCCAGCCTGAATACACCCGGATTGAAATACTTGTGTCTGAGCATTTCAAAAAATGAAACATTTACAAGTTTTAGGCAGATTTTGCACTTTGCACAACAAGCTCTGTAATCAAGGATTTAGTTGGATTGGACTTCAGAGATTCAAACTGCCAAAATGAATTGGTGGGGGGCGGGGCGGGGCTGCTCTGTGCAGACGGTCCCGCCCCCCAACTCAGAGGAGACTTTCTAATGAACTCCTCCCGCTCTGCAGAAACTATGTCCTGGTTTTTTTAATTTTGCTAAAAATAGTATCAGGATAATGAAAAGACCCCTGGGAACACTATGAAAATAGATCAAAAGATGATCTGAGGGGGCCTTTAAATCAGCTCTTTCAGATTTTAAGCTGGGATGGCTAAGAGTGAGGTCATAGTGAGATCCAGCTCCCACCTCCTTGGCCTTGTTCCTGCTCCTCATGTTCTCAGCGATGTACTTGACGCTCTCTATGGCCTGTTTGACCTCAGGAGAAACCACGGAGAAGGCCACCACCGTGTTAATGCTCTGCTGACTCAGCTGATGTTTCATCCGCACGCTTGCCGCTATTTCTGGGGTTTCTCTCCCATGTTGGCAAGGGCAGAGACACTTCTTTGCGGCACAGCCGTCCATGGACGAGAGTTTGCAGTCTCCATATTCCAGACAGTTGAGGGATCCTCCTCCAACCTGCTGGAGAAACCAGAACAACTTGGATGAATTTAAAAGCAGGCGCTTGATTTTCCGGTTTGCCAGCTTTCCTTTTTCTCCTCCAGCTCTGTGCCATGGGACCTCCAGCTCCTTTTCTGCTCTGTTCTTAACATCTCATGAGAAGGCTTTCTGACCAGATGTCCAAACTACCCTGCTGGCTTTTCTAATCTACTGCTAAAACACACCGTGCTCAGTTTTAGATTTGTCTACAGAAGCTACGTTTTTCATGCCAACTTTCATCTTGCCGGTAAAATGAGAAGAAACTCTTTAGAAATGCATTGAAAAACAGCAAACAATCAAATCACAAGCTGCTTTTTTGAGACAAATATTGGAAGCAGAGAAACACTGTAAATGTAAAAAAAATCTCCAAAGCTTTGAATTAAGCACACTGGAATCAAGCTTTTTTTTCTTCTGAATACAGGAAGGGCTGCCCATTTCCTCTAAAGAAAACCGTATTTTAGGATCTTCAGGAGGTGTTGGAAGCTGTAACCTTTCCCTGCTTTCTCCTTGGTTTGTTTCTGTTTAGTTTATCTTCAGTAGTTTGGTTTTCTGTTTGTTTCAAGTCTTTGAAGCAAATTAAGTTTGCAGCACTTGTTGGCAAGGCAAGCTTACCTGTATGACTTATTTTGTGTACAAAGGCCATTTTAAAGCGCTTGACAGAACATTAAAAGATAATGCTCAAGGAAGTTAAACGCACTTGTGACTGACGAGTGATGCTGTTGTACCGTGCCCTCTCGCCACACTCCAGTCGTTAGTAAGGAGCGAGTACAGATTCCTGACTGCACTCGCGGGGTGTGCAGGTTATATGCAAGGGCCCGTAAACCTGTTTCACCCCACTTACCCTAACATGTTTTATAGTCTGCCCGTAGAAAAACATTTTCAAAGAAACTTTTTTCTAAGTGCTCACCAAACAATCTACGACCTTGACATTTTGTGCTGATTATCTGCTTCCCCTGTACAGGTTTACCCAGTTTTTACCCGCAAAAAGCCTTTTTCCACCCATAAGGGCAGTTGTTACTCGGCTTGAGGACTTTTTAAACCTGGGGTGGGCACTATATTTAGCCTGCCAAACTGGAATAAATTATCTAGATTATCATTATAAATGTTTTATTTTCTGGTTCCCGTATAGATGGTGCATTATAGATACATTGATCTTTGTTTGGGTGGAGAAAGTTATTCTGCATTCATATAGTGTTGTAGGATTGGAGATTTGTTTTTTTTACGTAAATGTGTGTTTTCTGAGTCGGACAGTCATTTTTCCGATCATTCCAAAACTAAATGAACGCACCATTTCTTTAATTTGCATTTTTCCCTGAGGGACATCAATCCATCAGTGAAACTGGCACTAAAATCAGAGCAAAAGTTACAGTTCAATAACATTCATAGTGTCTGCATTATTGACTGACTTCTTGGGTTCTTCAGCTTTCAGACGTGGCTGTGTTGTTTTTCACATACCTACCGGACACAACCGTGTCTGATAACAGAAGAACCTACGAAGTCAGCAAAAGTTACAGTTTTGAAATTAAAAAATAAAAAACTCCAAAATGTATTTTCAATCCAAATTAAAGCATGCTTTTTCCAGATTCCATGGTATTACTTTCTCTTATAAGATCGATTACAAAAACACGCCGCTGATCTGCTCTTGGTTGGGCCCTTTGGTCAGATTTTAGAACCGTTTTTGGCCCAAGAGTCAAAAAGTTTGCCCAGCCCTGGTTTAAACCCTGGAAAGAACACCGACCAGGGCCTGATGCCACCCTGTTCCAAACAGCAGGTTTACCCGGTCACAGACAGAAAGGACTTCCTATAGAAAACCAAGTCACTATGAGATCCATTTTCCTCTGAATGACCAGGAAAATGAGGAGCCACAAGCTCAAAGTTTGCGTGTGAGTCCTTGTTTTCTGTTACTCTCAGCTGGAGCCTTAAGTGTCACTTTAGCTTTGTCCCTAACATTTGTGCTTGTGTTGTCGTCCTATATTAAAGGTTCTGCTCATTCCATAAATAATTAAGGTGCTTTTTATCAACCTGTTTTTTTCCTCCACAACAAAGACGTCCTGACACGACATCTCTGAGAAGCTGCATCTTCAACTTAGGAACTAATCCCTAAATATTCTGCTTGTAGCAACCTAACTTTTCTCTTTTTTTAACACAAGACACAACCTCCTTTTATATGAAAGTATTGTAAGCCTTAGTTTTCAGAAAAATAATTACTAAAATTGTTTTTTTTTTCTTAAAAGTTACTTTATAATGCCTTGGTCACAACTGCTCCTGGATTGGGACTCTGTAGGTGAAACATGGGCAAACCTGCACAGGTATCCAGCAGGAAATATCAAGGTTGAAGACCACTCAGTGAATCCGTCGAGCAAAAAAAAAAAGCACAATGCACATTTTGTCTGTGGGCATGCTGCAGGCGACAGGTCATAGCGGACACTTAAACAACTCGTAGAGGTAAGTGAGGGTAAAGAAGTTGAGATGCAGACAGGTGGGTCGTAAGGATTTTTCTCTTTTTCTTTACCCAAATCCTGTGGACTGTGCAAGGAGCTCAGTAATGCTGGTCACGTGATTAGTGTGTCATCCTTGCATGCAGCCTGACAGTTTGAAATGATGAAATTAGACAATGGGAGAATAATTCATGTGAGCATCCAACGAGCACCTTCCCATCATGTGGTCAGTGCAGAGCTCGTCTTACTGACAACAACTAGAGTGTGGCATAAGGACACGACACCATCACTTTTCATAAGTGCGGGCAACTTACATTATTCTTAAAAATACTTCAAAATACATTTACCACAAGCACAGCAATGCTAAGTTCCATTTTCATAAGATCCCTTAAGGTTGCCGCGTGAGCCACAGGAAAACTGCAAGACACACCTAAAAACCTGCAGCATCTTTACTGGTCTACCCTCATATGACTGCATGTTACTACGATTTAAATGTACTTATAACCCAGAAATAACATGGAACAGATTATGGAAGCACACCACCATGATGACACTTTTTTCTCACCAACTACCCTCAAATCTATCAGAGGTTAAGGAAGCAGAGTGTAGGGTCGTGCTGGTTAAGTTGAAGAAACTGCTGTCTACAGTTAAAAAAAAAAGTGACCAATATCTTGCAGACATGTTTCATCCTCTTTCCTCAACCTGTGCAGAAAACAAAAGCTTTGAGACGCACAGTCCTGCCATGTGAGTTCAGTCACCGGTCATTCAGCAATGGCAGCACCTGCCGAATGAATTCCATTCATTGGAAACCAGTTTGCAAACAACAAATCAAGCAAGAAACATGTAGGATGTGCAAGACAAGTTTAGATTGCAGGTAATGAAGATATCTAGAGACTTCAAACTGAAAAGAATGTACAACATTTGGATTCCACACAAAAGAAAAAGAAAAAGACAATGGCTGCCGCAGATTGCTGACAAGACAGGAAGGAGTAGCAAAAAAAAAAAAAGAAAAAGCCAACTTTACTAACAGCAAAAGAGCTGCAGGAAGGCAGAGGTCAGCAGGAACGAACTTTTTCAAGCCTGTACATCAGCAGAAAGACTGAGGGAAGGAGAAATAAGGCTTCCACTGAGAAGACTAGCCTGCCTGCAGTGAACCGTAGGAGGTGAAGTATAGTGATGTGGGGCGGCTGGCTTCCATAAGCTGTATGTGGAGGAAGTTAGAATGACGACGCCCAAGAGAAACCTGTTCCATGACAGGTGACGGGCCTTTAAATATTTACATTAGAGCACCTGCAAATTACTGACCAACTAGAACAACCTTTTTTATTCTCTTTTTTTTATTTAAATGGTTTTAAATCACTAATGCATTTTTCACCTTTTTAACTGATTGTTTATAGTTTATATGGATTGTTTAGACCGTTGGGAAGATTTACTTATGAAATCCACAACATGGATTTCATTGTATCTCAGGTTGTGATTCAGGCAATGGAGACTCTTACCTGCATCAAGCTATTTTTTCGCCTCTTTCCTCCTTTTCCTCCTCCTCCTCCTCCTCCTCCTCCTCCTCCCCCTCCTCCAGCTCCTCCTGCTTCCCCACTGATGTCCAACCCCCCCGCCTTGCCATCTTCATCAGTCGGTCTCCGCATCAGCATGATCCTGGGTAGGACTTTGAGGAACACTAAGTGCACCCAGCCAGGCATGGTGTGGGTCATGGGCGTGCGGTAGTGCACGTTCAGAACAAACACGGTGATGACGATGCTGAGAGTGACGAAGATCATCGTGAAGAGCAGGTACTCTCCAATGAGTGGAATCACCAGGGAAGTGGAGGGAATGGTCTCGGTGATAACGAGTAGGAACACAGTGAGGGAGAGCAGGACGGAGATGCAGAGCGTGACCTTCTCTCCACAGTCAGAGGGGAGATAGAAAACCAGCACTGTGAGGAAAGAGATGAGGAGGCAGGGGATAATGAGATTGATGGTGTAGAAGAGAGGCAGGCGGCGGATGTAGAAGGAGTAGGTGATGTCCGGGTAGATCTCCTCACAGCAGTTATACTTGATGTCGTGCTTATAGCCGGGTGCATCAATGATTTCCCACTCGTCACTTTCCCAAAAGTCTTTCAGGTTCACCTACAGATGAAGAAAGGAGGTAAAACACAGGAGTTTGTCACAGCACTGCTTTCCAACGGGATTTTTTTTAATGACAGACACATATTAGGCTTAATGGTTTCATTTGTTACAGCTATAGCATGACAGATCACAGTCTGAAGGGTCTTCATCAATGAGACCCATCTGTGTGTTTCTGAAACACATCCAGCAGTGGAGGTGAAGATTCCTAGTCATCATTGTTATGGAAATCCAAATATCTTAAGGACAGGAACTTTGCTTTTACAATCATAATAAAGATACATATTTTTTGTAATTACCTCTGGTCGATTATGCTTTCAGACACTAACCTTGGATCCAATCAGCACCAGATCAATCTTGGCTTTATCATAGGTCCACGAGCCGAACTTCATGGAGCAGTTCTGGTAGTCAAAGGGGAAGTAGGTGATGTCCATTGGGCAGGACGATTTGAAAATGGCAGGAGGAACCCAGGTAATGGTGCCATCAAACTTCAGCAAAGCTTTGGTCTTATCTTCCACCAGAAAGTCCCCAACGGCACTGAATATGAGGCAGGCAAAGAAAAAGTTGTTGTTTTTTTCAAAACATGCATGAGAGTATCACACAGAAGGGATTTCAAATGTTAAAAAAATGGTTTTTAAGTTCATGAAGTGAAAGAATAGAGGCAACAGATCAGGAGAATTAACCATGAATGTCAAAAACCCCAAAGCATCCATCACATGAATGAAACAGATGAGCCGAGCATTTCTCTTCATGTACTCCCCCACATGAAGCTGGATTGGATTGGATGTTTTGGATCCATGAACTTTGTATGTCATCCCAATATATTTACATGTTTACGGTACAAAATCTGTTATCCAAGTTTCAGGTAATAGCTACAGTACATGAAATACAGAGTAAAAAATACAAACTGAAAAATAAAAAAATTAAAAGCATGTGAGCAGCAAAAATTGACCCATGGAGTATAAAGGTCATATCACACAGCCACTATGAATATTTTGCGCATTTTCCACGAATGAAATTTTGATCTTTCGTGATACATGTGTGATATATGTAATTCGTGATATACGTGATTTGTGTTAAACGTGTTTCTTGCGTTCATCATTCGTTGATGTGCACAGATGCCCGTTTGAGGTTTTTCGGCTGACAGGTCTTTACATGAATTCAGTTTTGAGCTGTTCACAATATTTGGTCAGCAAAGAATTACACAGTTTAAACATATATTACTTCATGTATGCGTAATTATGAGCTTCCTCCATAGGGTGGCTGGGTGCTCCCGCAGAGAGCTCTGAGTAGAACCACTTCTCCTCCACATCCAGAGGAGCCAGTTAAGGTGGCTCGGGCATCTAGACACCTCCCTGGAGAGGTGTTCCGGGCATGTCCCACTGGACGGAGGCCCCGGTGGAAGACCCTGGACACGCTGGAGAGAGAAGATTGAGGAGGCCAAAGGCCAGCTGCCCCTTCCACCCGCAGCAGAGCTCTGTCTGTGGCCATCCAGCTGAAATTCTTGCAGGGGAATCATATTGTGTCACAACACCGGGATCCGGCAGAGCTACCACAGGCTGGCGACTTGTCCAGGCTGTATTCCTCCTTCGCTCAACAGTAGCCAGGACGGAGTCAACTCAAACCACCTCCTTCAAGCACAAAAACCTTTTTTTTCCGATAAATGTGAGATTTCTTCTAAATTAACATGTTTCTATTGAGTGGATTTATTATCGCAAATCCAATTTGTGCAAGCTCATAGTCAATGGAAACGCATCATGAGGTAGAGGCGTGGAAAGAGGTGGGGACTCACAACAAGGAGACAGTAGTTGCCTTAGATAACTCAGACCAACTCAGACCAATCACTGTCAACTGGTTTCAACATGGTGGCGCCCATATCAGGAAGCAATGGTGAGGGGTTCACCTTATTTCGCAAGAGCCAAAGGTAAAGCATTTGACTTCAGTGTAGAAGCTGTTCCTGAGCCTGGTGGTCTTGCTCCAAATGCCTCTCAACCTCCTACCCGAGGGAAGAGGTTGGAAGAGCCTAAGTACAGGGTGGGTGGAGTCCTTCATGATGTTATAAGCTCTCCCCTTGTATTTTGCTGCATAGAGATCTGTGGCGGTGGAAATCCGATCTCTACAATCCTCTGGGCAACCTTAACCACATTCTGCATTGCTTTACTCTCAGTAAAGGAGCATTGGACAACTTGTGCATGTCCTTGAACTGCTGTTATTTGTGCTTCAGTGTTGTCTTTTATGTGTTCTGGTCATGATTCATGAAAATCCCATGTGGAGCAGAGGACAACCATAAACAACCATAAATCCTCCTTATAAAAAGTGCTGCTGAAGTTGGTGAGGTGTTTTTCTTTGCTTCTTAAAGCCTCAGATGAATCAGAGGTGAGATGTTTCCCCTCACAGGAGGAGGTGGGATCAGGCCTCCTCTAATGGGCTCAAGGACAGGAGACAATAAGCAGACAAGCACTGCAGCTGATTTATTTTTTACACAAGCAAATTCTGATGCAATTGTTAGCTAATAATGAGGACATAAACACCATGAGAAGAAAATTTTTTCAAGAAAATAAGAACTTTGTTTAAGATAGCGTACATAAGCAGTGTTTCCATTGACTATGAAATTGCACGAATTGGATTACTGATAAAAAAGTTGCCTAATGAAAACACACAAAATTTAGGAAAAACTCATTTATCGCAAAATTGGTTTTTGGCTCGGAGGATGTAGTTTTTGAGGCATATTGCAATTGCTTTATTTCTCAAAACTGCATGAAAACACTTTTTTCAAATAAATGAGTCATGTGACCAACAACCGGATGGCGATGCGCTTCTTGGTAAGAACTGGCGGCCTTGGTCGCTGCACAGCGGACGCCACCAGAGGTCCCACAGCGTCAAACAGTTCATCAAAAGTTGAGCGTGTCATGTGGAATTGTTGGACCCACAGCTCCTCTGGAAAACCACCAACCGCCATTTTCCAAAATGGCTTCATCAGTAGCCCCTCCCACGTGTAAGGAGCTCGCCACTCCTTGGCCTGAAGAAGACGCCGACGTCTCCTTTTCACAGAGGATTAAGAGTGCTAGTGCCGTGGCAGAAATTTGACAGTTTCTCCTGTAAATTAGAGTGTTGTTGACATCCGTCTCCGTGTTTCTGCATGACTCATCGCGTGAGTTAGTTTGTGTTTATTCGCATAATTAGGACTTAATGAAAGCAGTGTAATTGTGAAATTGTCTTTTTTCAATATTTCTGGAATTTCTATAAAGTTTTGCGCATTTCTGTGACGGAAACGCAGCTACTGACAATCAGAAAGATAGAATCCTATGAAAATTAATTTGATCACCTTTCCAGCGGAATGCTCTGAAAACAACAATATATACAACAGTGAAGCTGAAACTGTTGGACATCATTGATGTTGAGCTTCTTACTTGTTGTAGAGAACAATGTCTGGTCTCCAAATCTTGTTTGAAGGGACTCTAATGAATTCGATTCCATCAAACTCTGCTGGTGTCCAGCGCAGCTTGTAGTCATTCCAAATCTGAGGAGCAGAGTTCAACAGTCTGATTATTGGTTTTCACTTACTAAATGGAGTTTATTTTTAATTGTAGAGACACATCAACATATCTGTGTCAACTTAATTACAAAGTGTGAGTAAACAGCTCCTGTTTCGGTTTATTTGTGGCTCTCTTAACAGATCTGGAGGTCACAATTTATTGTTTTACCTTTGTAATGGCATTTATGATGAATTTATTCGTTAGCCGAGTGGATTAATTCCAAGATGTAACTGGGGAGATATTAATTAACCAGTTCATGCCACACTGGTTTTTTTCATTTCTCTCTCCAGGGAGTTGACATTAGAAATGGCTGACTGATTCCCAATAGATTCAGGTGCTGATTATTGTCTATGTGGCTCCAGCAGAGAAGAAAATGCTGCCAATGAAATCTGCAGCTGAAAATAAACTGTGTTTATGGTAAATAATCAGAGATTTTAGCTTCACTTTTGTGCATCTCTGGTTAAGGTTTTGAAAATAGAAACTCCTGCTGACATTACTCGACTGAGCAGAAACGCTCACGAGTGACTGACTGTCATCATGATGCTCTCTGTTGATGCAGTTGTGTTTCAGGTGCAGAGAGGTCTGATGTGTCTGAATTTCTCCAGAGCAGCCGGTTTTTTAAAGCCTAGGTGAGGAAAAATAGACTCTTCCTGTACAAAAAAGTGTCACTAAAGAAAGTCTTTCAGCCCATTTCATGAATGGAACCATGTAGAAGGAACCAAAACGACCAGAGAACAAGAATATGATTAAATAAAGTGAAAACATTAAAAAAGGAAACGATGAACCAAAAGGTGACAAACCAAGAACCGAGAACCTGACTATGATGCTATGAAAAGGAGTACAGACTCTGGAAACACAACAGAGTTCAGGACAGCTAAGGGCTAATGGTATGGTCACAAAATATAACTGCCTCCGTGCAATGGGGGGGCATCAGCAGAATCTTCAGGATTAGCTGCCATCGCCCAGTTTTTTGAAAATCCATGGTGTAAACACGAATGTAGACGGCAGCCATCAGGCGACCATCAGGCGGGGATGATGCCATTATCAAAATCAGACAACACTTGGGCGGTGGCAGCCGGATCACCTGTGTAGTAACTCTGATTGGACAAACTGTAGATGTCCCCAGACCGCTGCCGTCCATGCCAAGTCCCACCGGCTGCCAGTCGGGGTTGTATAAATAACTGGCCATATTGCACTACTGATCATTTGCAAGACAGACTTTGAGCATACATTACAATCATGACAGTTTACGAATGTACACATTTTTTGACAGCTTGCCTCCCAAGAACCCAGCAAGGCAAAAGCACCAGCGCCCAAAGCGAAGGTCCGAGTGGTCCAACCATAGCACAAGTCTTCCTTTGATAACAACCATCAATGCAGCATCACTGCTGTCCTCCGGGAACAGCCCTGGTTGAATGCCCGCGCTGCGACTGTACGATTTTTAACAATCAGAAGTGGGACGGCAGCATAATGGCAATCTGTCATTCGCTGTTAAAGTTGAACTCGGGACGCGCTGTGTTTAAGACTGCAAATGTCACCGCCCTGCCACCTGCTGAATTTGCTGAAAAGCTTGCTTTTAGGTTGGCGCTGTGGCTTTTTGGGATATGTGACTGTAGTCTAAGTTACAGAAGAAGAAAATACTGCAGGTGATGGAAAATGCAGTTACAACCAAACACAAATATTAAAAAACACACTAAACTAAGGAAAGCATGACAGCAATCCTTCATTTTAAATATGAGTTACTGTAAAAAAGTGGCGAAATTACAGTAAAAGGAGAGTAAAGAAAAGGTCATATATTTTACAAAACCAAGAAGAGCTTCCATCCACCAACCTTCTACACCTGCTTTATCCTGTTCAGACTCATGTGGTTGCTGGAAACTACCCAGCTATGGGGCAAAGCTGCTGCGCAAACCAGCAGTCCATCACAAGACCTGAACTCCAACAAATTGAAATCAAAAGTAAACCAATATCTGGGTGGACTCCAACATCCCTCTGACCCTGAAACAGGAACTACTGGGTATAGAAAATGAATAGATATGTTATCCAACAAAGAAAGATTTAAATGGTGTTGGCATAGGACTCCATTCTGTGATGGAGTTTGACTAAAAATACACATTTGTGAATGAGGCTATTTTTAAACGTCACATCACAGAATTAACTCATTTAGAAACAAATTGCATTGAGGCTATAAAGCAAATCCCCTGCAGTTGAACGCCAGGAGGGTCTGCAATAAATGTTATCAGGGCTTTCATTGTAAACACACAGCGCTGGCTCTGATCCAGACGGTAAAACAAGCTGATGCTGAGGCTCTGTTCGTGTGAGGAGCCCAGACTGGGCCGGTTCCGGAGAATCACAGCCATTCTTAAGGCTTAAAGAACGACCAAAGCTCGTTTTCACACATCAGGAAGGTTCACAGATGTGCCAGGGTCAGGGTTTGTGTTTCCACATGTGCTGATTTTCAGAGAACCTGAACTACGGTGGCCCTGGAGGACAAATCACATCAGCAAACTGCTCAATGCAAAAACCTATTAAAGATCCCAATGACAATAAATAAAGCAAAAATAAGATGACATTTTAGAAAACAAAACACAATGGCAGAAACCAAAATGTCAAAAAATAACAAAAAACCAGTCATTTCTGAAATGTTAAAAAAAATGACAAAATGAAAAAATGGAAAAGGTAGGTATTATGGGGTGTTAACCTCATCATCCAATCAGTGATATTCTCTAACATCTACCTTTTTCAGCTATTTATCATGTTTTATTTTAAAAGGTAATTTTTGAAAATTGCCTTTGTTTTCCAAATACATTAAAAAAAGAAATTATGTTTTATATATATATATATACCGTAATTTCCGGATTATAAAAATGCTACTTTTGTCACACACTTTTAACCCTGCAGCTTATCCAATGATGTGGTTAATTTATGCATTTTCGTTTCTTTTTTCATGCATTTTTTCTAACGGTCACTAGGGGCGCTCGACCAGAAAGGGTAAGAGTGAGACAGGGGCAATACAGTATATGTGTGTGAGGAAGAATTCCTGCTTTGTGAATGAATAGCACGAACAGACACTCCTCATGGAAAATGCAAGAAGAAATATATACAGCTTTCAAGTTAAAAGCAATTGTTAAAAGCAGTGTGAAAAAATCCACCATCACCAACAGGTTTGGAAAAGCCGGTCTGCTGCGTGACGGAGAGGACAGCGCAAGCTCATGAGGGAATTTGCCTCAGAGTGAGAGTGAGACTGACAGAAACAACGAAGAAAACACTGAGAGAGAGAGTGTGCACAAAGAATGTCTGACGCTATTCCAATCCGACACTGAGGAGGAAGACTTCCATGGTTTCAGTGCACAGGAGGAAGATGAAGAAAGCTCTCTGTGACCTTTACGTTCATGTTTTTTAAACCAGCCCTGTCAGTGCTGCTGTGTTACGGTGTGTCGCTGCTGTGGAAGAAAACCTCCGGCGCACGCGCTGCACTTGCCTTCGCCACAGAGGCAAGCGCCTACAAGGCTACGTTCACACTACAGGGCTTAATGCTCAATTCCGATTTTTTTTTTTAAATTTGGGTTTTTTTGCAAGGCTGTTCACATTTCCAATTAAATGCAAACTTTTGTGATCTCCTGTGTGACCGTGAAAGGACCCAGAAGTGACCCGCATGCGCAGAAGAGTACTGAGCAGTGACAAAGTGACAGAGCCAGCACAATGACAATCTTCTCATTTTAAGAAGGCATTGGAGCCGGGATCATCTGTACCCACTATAGTGGAATGGGGATGTGTATGTGCTGGGGCCGTGCACACATGTGTGTGTGTAAGAGAGAGGGGAGAGCGAGGTAGGGAATGGGGGGGGGCAGTGGGGGCGCGCATTCATGTTGTGTGTTAAGGTGGAAGGAGAACGGTAATAAAAGAAGGTTTCCCCCAGAATAAATGCTTTTGACTATTTATTAACCCACTCTGGAGAATGTGAAGGACTGAACGGGGAAGTGAACCCCGGAGGAGGATCCGCCTTTGGCCCTGGAGAAGCCGGTCTCCCCCGCGCTTCTGACCACGGTCAGAAAGGGAAAAAAAGTCATCGTGGGGAAGGTTCAACACCACGCTCTGCCATTTAGCTGAAAATCTTTTCAAAAACCGCCCGGTTGCGATAAGAGCCCTGGAGTTTGGCCTGAATAGAGCGATCACCCCAAATACTAATCCAATCGGTGACCTGCTTTCCTTCCACTGACTGGTCTCAGCAGCATCGTCCACCATGGTTGATGTTTACGTTCTCGTTCCCGCCTACTTCAACGCAGAATGATGATGTTTGTAGCGTGTCAATGACGTACGGTTCGGATACATGTGGCCTGGCCGTTCAGACGGCGGTCGCATTTCAAAAGATCGGATACGTATCGGATTCAGGACCACATCTATGTACAAAATGTTTTATCCTTTAAAAATGTAAAGTGTGCGGCTTATAATCAGGTGTGCTCTATAGTGCTGACATTATGGTGTTTATATATATATATATATATATATATATAGAGAGAGAGAGAGAGAGAGAGAGAGAGAGAGAGAGAGAGAGAGAGAGAGAGAGAGGGAGAGAGAGAGAGACATCGTAGTGGTGGACAAAGAACAGAGGAAAGCCGTTGTGGTGGATGTGGCAGTGCCAAGCGATGGGAACATCAGGAAGAAGGAACATGAGGAAACTGGAGAAATACCAGGGACTCAGAGAAGAACTGGAGAAAGCCTGGAAAGTGAAGGTGACAGTGGTGCCTGTGGTAATTGGAGCACTCAGGGGCAGTAACCCCCAAGCTGGAGGAGTGGCTACAACAGATACCTGGAAAGACCTCAGACCTCTCAGTCCAGAAAAGCGCAGTGCAAGGAACAGCTAAGATACTGCAGGACCCTCAAGCTCCCAGGCCTCTGGTAGAGGACCCGAGCTTGGAGGAGAAACCACCCGCGGAGGGTGAGAGGGGCGTTTTTTTATATATATCTCTTATCATATAATTTTATAATTTGTTGATGTGATTTGCCCTTCAGGGTCACCATACTTATGCCAGAATTTATTACCAATAAGTGAAACATTAAATCTGAGTTCATAGGAAATGCTGAATATTATTCAGAGTTCAATGCTCTGTGTAAACTCCTAAATCTAATTATGTCAACACAAATATAGCAAAATTGGTAATCTTATGTAGAAGTACAAACGGTAGCGTATCAATGAAATAAGTGAAATAAGGTGGACTCCTGGATTTAATGGTATGTTCCAAATTAGCCACATACAGTGTGAAGTGTTGAATTACAACATTTCCAGCTGATTCGGTTCTACTTCTGACATGAATCGTCAACCACAGTCAGTAAACAGTGTTTTTTTCTGTGTGCATCTGTGCGCGTGAATACTCACATGTCTGAGCCATAAGTTTGTTTCCATGATTTGATTCACCTCATCCTGCAGAAGAGCCAAAGAGGAAGCATGTTAGCGGGCTCATGAGGCTGCTCTTCATGCAGCACCTGAACCATCTCCACCTCATACCCAATGTGGCTTTCTACAAGATAATAGAAAATCCTGCTGGGAGAGAAAAAAATCCACTTTCAGAAGAGATGGAATTCATTCCCTGAACTTTGCCCTCTGGAGCTCGCTCTCAGAAAATGTCGATTGTGTGTTTAATAATAGATGAAGCTTCACACTTTACCAATTCTCTGCAATAAGCGTTGATTTTCACAATTCTGTGGCATCGAGGCAAAAAAAAAAAACATGCCTGAACTGCAGGCACACATGGGATCTTGCTCGCCTTAAATCTTTTTAGGAATCTACATTTTTACTAAGGTCCAAAAGAAGAGTCCTGAGAGTGGACTTCTTCCTCACAGAACAACAGAAAGTCTTTTCTACAGGAGAATTTTCCCTCAGCAGTAACACATTAAACACATGGCAGCATAAAAACTAAATACAACAATCCTAAAATAAGCTGATTGATTGAAGACTGGAGTCTCCTTATTTTTCACAGCAGGATCAAAGTTGAGTCTTCAGACCGACTGATGGGGTTTTTTCCGTGAATGCCACTTTAAACAGAAACTGGAGGTAAACAAAAGGTAAATGTACCTTTTTTTTTCTTTTACATTATTGAAATATTGGTCTTAATCTTGCTTTAACAAAAAGATACAAGCTTCCCTTTTGAACCTCCCTTTAGTAATTGTTGACTTTCATAGTAACATTTTACATTTTACTCAAAGAACAGCTATAATCGTAATCAACATTTTCACGATGTAACGCTAAATTCAGGTTTTTTTGCCGTAGGAGGTAGAAAATCAGTGGAACGTGCTTGTGGGACAGCTGCAGCTTTCAGGGCTGCATCAAAGCGGTGAGCGGAACCTTTGCCGAGCTTTGAAGTGAGAACACAGAACGTGTACAGGTGAGTGAGGGTTCAGGCGTCAAACTCACCACTTTAACCAGCTGTGAGATGGACACTTCAAACTCCACGGTGACGGGATCAGAGACGTTCTCCACTGGTCTGATGAACTGGTTGTAGCGTCTGAAGAGCTTCCTGAAAAGCCGGTCCTCTGCTTTGGACGAGAAGCAGTCTGAATGTAAAAGTGAGGAAGAGGAGGGAGAAGCAAACCACAGGCTTTAAAACTGAGAATCAGAGATCCTTAACTTATATGTCACATTTCATATGAACCTCTTTAATATGTAGGGCAAGAAAAAACGTTTCTTTACTTTGACAAAACCCTTCTTTGTCTTTTGGCAGAAAAATATAAAATGCAGAGAAAAGACGCCGCAGACAGAATGAGGCCAGAACAGGAGGAAGACGAGAAAAAAAAACAAACAAGAATAATTTATACAAACTAGAAATGTACACTGTTCACGGACTGACTTGAGTTTTCAGTTTGGTGTTTTTAACATGTTCTTGTGGCGTTTTCTAGTCATGTTGGGAGGGGTGTGAGGGGCTGTAGAGTAACAGGGGAAAGTGGAAGCAGATGAGTGACAGACAGGAAGAGAGAGGCTTGCTCAGCACCAACAGTAACATCCACGCCTCAGAGGCAGTTTCTCATGAACTCCTGCCGCTCTGCAGAAACTACGTCCTAGAAAAGGACAGATTTTTACATCTTTGGCTAAGAACCGCAGAAGATATTTAAAAGACCACTGGGAGCAAATAGATCAGAAGGTGATAGGACTAGGACTTTATTCGATAAAGTGCAAAGATTCCCCAATGGTCCTGAAGAAGGGAGCTTAGGGAGGCTGCCCCCAACAACCTGGGAGGATCATACCAGGTACTACCCCCCCAGAAGCCAGGAAACAAGCGCACTGCTCAAGGCCGCTCCTGTAAACCCCCCTGTGTGTTTGCCCAGAAGGCCGGTCACTGAATCCAGAGCACCTTCTGCCCCCCCCACACATTCAGCCTTTCAGCCCTCATCAGCCCGACCCCTCCCTACAGCTTCCAGAGAGGTGCAGCAGCTCATCACAGCTTTGATTGATTTAGTTTGGTTTGTTTCCCACATGGTCTGTCCCCCCCCCCGATTTTTTTTTTATAGGATTCTGATGACAAGAGCTGCAACACTGACTGTTATTTGTTCATGTTAGTCATACATTTTGTCTTTGATTTTTAGAAAAGAAATCAGTGTCAAACTTAAGAGGACAAAACAAGAAATGTGTAGAAATAATGCTTCTCATAAATGATTTGGAAATCAACCTAAACCAGTGTTTATCTCTGAACAGCAGAGAAATGGGTCTTTAAATGATTATTTCTTCTAATTATTGTCTTTCAGGTAATTGATCGATTCTGTACAGATGGAACCAAAAGATGTGAAGAGCTGGAAGTGGATGAGCTGTTGGCTTTGAACAGGAGTGACCTTGTGAAATGGACTGATTTGTTTTACAGCTCAAATGTTTGGAGCTGGAGAAGCCGGTGTTTGTTTCTGCCTTTTTTCTCGTGGAGAGGTTTAAACGTATTGATTTCTTTCTGTAACTATTTCAAACTCTTGAATGATGCAACCCGGTTGGAGGTTGATGCGATCACGCAGATCTGAACTGTGAGGACTCTTGGCTTTCAACACAGTCAGGGTGAGAGTGCAGCCACCGCCGGGATGGATCAGTCAATGCTAGTTGTGTAAGCTGCATGAGTTTTCAAACTGCACCACATCAAAGTGACAAGTTGAAAGTTCTCCACAGTTTTAGAAGGCACTCCTCCTTCAGGAGTTGTGTGTAGAACCCACTCGCTCCCTGTCATCCTCTTTAAATATCCAGATCAATACATATTTCTCCCTTGAGGAAAGCCTGCAGTGTTGTTGGAAACGAGAGATAGAAAGATCTGGAAAGTGATGGGGAACAAAAAGTAAATGAGCACTTAGAGGAAGGACCAGCTGTCCAGCTTTTAGACCCTTGAATTGTTTTGTCATTTATAAGACTTTCTGTCTTCAAATAATTCCTGCCACACTGGGCTCTGGAACGATAAAAGTCATCTTAATGAAAATCCTGTTGATGAAAGGCTGCTGACCCTGTTTAACCAGGGTCCCTGCTTCGAATGCAGACGATGACCCACTCCACTCAAACACCCAGAGCCAGCAGCTGATGAACTCCTGCTGGCAGCCCTCTGGAGACAGAGGACTTTAAAGACGCATGGGGGGTGCTGTTGGAGGCAACAGACCTGCTACCAGGAACGCCTTCTAAAGGTGGCACTCAGACCAGCTAAAGATGAATAAATCATGCTTTGTGTTTCCAGCAGCTAACAGATGGAATGTATTTCATCAAACTTGCCCTTCACTTCTGCCCTGAGCGCCTTTTCCTGAAGTGTCAATGAAGTCTCGTAGTCATGCTTTTACATTTCATGTTTAAAGAGTCCCCCATGACAGTTTTTTTTTATTAAAAGATCTGTTCCCAGTGATGTTTATGATTATGATGTTTGTTTGTTTTTTTTACCAAAATCCCGCAATCTAAACGTCTCAAAAAGCCAAATTTCATGTCCATCTGAAGACTGTTTATCTGAATTTTGACACCCTACATGGGTGTGGCCATTGGTGCTAAACTGAGTAGCTCCGCCCTCTACCCCACCCCTACCCCCCTTTCTAGAAAGCCGTGTCTTGCATAAGTGAAGTGTTTGACGCAAACATTACCCACTGAGAGTCTCAGAAACTGTCAAAATCGTTGAATTCACTTGCGCATCAGATAACATAAATTGTACTATTTACAGGTAATTTTCTAACTTACGACCGGTGCTACAGTTTTTTTTTAGCTGCACAAATCAAGAGGAAGAGTTAGGTTTAGGATTATGGGTTACTGTTAAGCGGCGTTAACACCAAACACGATTCACGGCAGAGGCAGAGGCTGTTAACCCTTGGTCTATCCTAGGCACGTTAACATTGGGAGTTGGGTCATCTAGACAGAGCACTGAACATTTTTTCTTCAATGATTTGTGATCTTCACTGGTGTCCATGGATTACATGAAATCTTCTCTACCTTTATCCACCTTTGTCATGGTAGGGAGAACACGTCAATGGTCATCTTGACCCCATAGGATAGCACAAGGGTTAAGTCAATGGTATAGGCGTGATCTGAGGTCCAGCGGCACGATTTGATCGATGGGCGCAATGCAAAGGTCTGGCAGCAGCCCGATTTCAGCAGCGCGGCGTGATTTGGTACCCGTCAGAACCGTCTCAACCAAATCGCCCAACAGTGCGTGTCCTGCCTACTGTTGGGCAAAGGTAGGTACCCCCTGGACAGTCTGTAGCAGGGGCCGATGAAGCTAGAGCGATCTCGATGGCCTTTGAACTCGGTCACAGAGAGACAACACAAATGCAGAGAAAACAACAAACCCAGCGTCTTTGCCACTGTTTGATTGACAGCGATTTTAACGCAGAAATACTCAGAAATGCACAAATAAAATGATTTGTTATCACATTTGTTCTCTTTCATGAGCAAAAAGGAGCATGCATAACAAAACATGATTTTAATTGTGCAGCTGAAAGATTTTAGGACAGATCTGCTTTTACATAAAGATTCGTGTCTATTCATGGGAAAACCAACAGCTCTGGTGAGTGATAAGATTTCCTAGTATTTTTACAATATTTTGTACAAGTTGTCCTCAATAAACTTGAAGAGTTTTTGTCATTTTTTAGCTCTCTAAATCAGGCATGTCCAAAGTCCGGCCTGTGGGCCAAATGCAGCCCGCATTAAAATGTGCATGTGGCTCCTGACACACTAAAATCAATAATATGCAGCCCCCAGCCTTTCTAGAGACAGTGTGTACGATTTATTGGTGTGATTGACTGAATTATGTGATAAGCCATCGTAGAATGTAGCAACAAGGACCTTCAGAGTTTTAAGCGCCAAACCGGATAAACAAATGTATTTGCTTCAGTAATCATCAGAGAACAAGCAGCCCACAGCCGTTTGTACTTCTAAATAAGATTACCAATTTTGCTATATTTGCATTGACATAATTAGAATAAATATATCTAAAAATATATTTAGATGTATTTTTGTTTAATGCAAAGAAATCAGAAATATTGCAATATAATTTACTTTCAACTGCTCATTTGCATTCAATGTCAATAGCATGGTTTAAAGAACGCTGGCGATTGGCTGGCCCTCACACACAGTTTCATCTGCCCTCTTTACAAAAAGTTTGGACCCCCCTTACCCCCTTAAATAGGGAAAATTGAAGTTGGTGTCAGAGAAAGAAAGTGATTTCCGGTGGGCAACCACTTTAGAAAGTCAAAAAATTAACCACATGTTTTTGGATAAACCCACTAAGAACCCACATTGTTGCTGTGATGGCATCAACTGGGTCCAACTGATGAAATAATTTAGGTATAGCTGGGACCTACATGGGTTTAATCTTTGCCCAGCTGCGTCCCAGCTTCCCAGTTGGTGCCCACATGGTCAAAACATTTGGGGTAACCTGCGGACAAACCCACTTGGAGCCCATCAACTCAGCCCACAGGTAAACCGTACCGGGTAATTTTGAACCAAAAAAGACGTAAAAGGATATCAAAACTGTTTAAATAAAGGAATTAGTGTGGCTGTTGCTAACCTAAAACCCACCAAGGAGTCTGGTTTCACTGCATGTCTTTTCTTTAATCTTAAATAATGCTGACTGCTTCTTTAACTGGCATCACTTTCAAAGCCTTAATCTGCTCAGTATTAAGTTATCGTTGATTTAAAAAAAAAAAAAGGAAAAATCCGTAATTGTTTTCTAAATAAACAGATTTGTGCATGATCGTGCCCACAGAGATTAACAAACAAAGAGACCACAACAAATACAAAATTACAACGTCAAATCTAACAAAATTGGGAAAGAACGAAACTCTGGATCCCCACACTACAAAATCTGCAAATCATCACAGCCTACAGAAGGAAACCAAACTTGAGAGTCTGTCATGGTTCAGATGACGTAGCAGACCCAGTCGCTGAAACCCGGAAGTAAACTCAGACTCAGGGATCTTGACAGGAGTTTTAATAACAGTAAATGTCCAAGAGCTAAAGCGTAAAAGTTGGTAGTAGGTGAATACAGAACATAAGTCCTATGGTGAGCTTGGATGAGCGTCTTGTAATCCGCACTGAGATGCCAGTGAGCAAGAGAGATCATACCCACGAGACCCAGTCTCGCCTGCACTCCACTGATCCATACTTGAACCCTTCTCTCTCTGTCTCTCTCTCACTCTCACTCTCGCTTCCTCTCACTCTTTGCCTTTCTCTTTCACTCTCTCACCCCTCTATAGACATCTAACCCTAAACCCAAACAACACAAACAAAAGAACCCCCCCAGGCCTAAACCTAAATCAATCTTAAACTTACGCATCAACCCCTCAGAACACCTGACCTCGTCCCAAACCCCAACCCTAAACCTAACCATCACAGACACAACCCCCCCCCCTTGAACCTAACCCAAAATCAATCTTAAACTTACCTATCAACCCCTCGAATAACTAACCCCGCCCCAAACCCTAAACCTAACCATCACAGACAAAACAAATCTCCTCCCTCTCCCCCCCACCTTCCCTGACTACTACCTCACATACCCTCACCACTAGCCCTCTCAACCTCTTTTCCTCCACTGGATACATACACAAACACGGCACTTACAAAGTGACCACCTGCACTCACATGGGAAATGCCTGCCAGCTCGGGTCCTCGATTCACCACACAGCACATCAAGAACCCTTACACCATACGATACTGACAAGGTGCCTGTATGCTGTTTGTTGTCTCGACTGAACAGTAGTGAGCGTGCCCCTCCTCCCTTCGAGGTCTCAAGGCCGCCAGGCTGACCTCGTTGGGCTCGAGTTTAGCTTCGCGAAACTCTCACAAAAGACCTAACCCGCCTTCCATGTGGAGACATGTTAACAGCAAACAAAGAGCCTAAACTGACAGCAGCACCTCCCAACTTTTGACCTTCGGTTTGTTCTGCAGTTTCCCTTTGGACATTACTGGATGCTGAGTTTGCAGTTACTTACGGGAAATAATTTCTGGTTCCTGTTGGAAAACCATTTAGCGCTCCTTCTCCCCTGAGCATGGGAGATGCTTTTAGAGGAGAGGAAGAAAGAAGGAGAGACGCAGATGAGCCTGAGAGAGAAGCTATTCATCTCTCATGTGTGCAGAGATTATTAATGGTAAACTATTTGTTTCCTTTTGAAACTCAACAAAAGAAAATCTATCGAAAAAAAAAAGAAAATCCATTAGGTTTTGTGAAAGTGGATGAAAAGGATCTAGGGGGATTTGAGAGACGCAAAAAGCAGCAAAGTCCAAAATGTAAAAGAGGGATTAAGAGTAGGAAGATTCATCCCCATGGAAGCCCAACAGGGATCCCTTTTTTGTTCACAGGAAGTCACAGATTATTAGGCAGTATTGACCACTAAATAAACGAGACAAATGAGAAAGAAAGGGGGGCATGTAATAAAATGTCAAGAATGTTTAAACAAAATTAATAAAGCCTTGCATCATTACGTATACGCTGACAATCAACCCTCTTCACATGGGATTAAATCTCGCAGCCTGCACTGAGCAGAAATATTTTGAGGATAGAAATCATAAAAATGATCAGAATCAAACAAATAAATGACATTCATGGAACAGATTAGTGGACACATATTTATTTTATTATGAGTAGGTCATACATCTCATGATGGCTGGTTAGATTGATGGCAGGTGAGGCACTGCTTCACCTGCCTCCCCCGACTGCACCTCCCTAGTTGAAATGTAATCAAACAGGAACTAAAAGTTCTTGAAAGTGTAAAAACTTTATTTCCGTTCACCTAAAGCAGCTGCTGCCCGCAAAGTCAGAACAAAACTTTGGCTGGAAAGCGTCCAATCTGGCAACACTGACGCTGCTCGCTAACTTGCAGGTCTCTGGACTTGCTGTTGACTGGAATATTCCATTGCTACAGACGGACGGGGGACGACGAAACACTTTCACGTGTCCAGTCTTACGCCATTTCAGTGATTTGGATTTTTTTTTAATGATAGAGATAAATAAAGATGGGAGTTAAATGTATTTTAGAATCTTTTATTAAATGTTCAGCCTGGCTTTGCCTAGTGCTTAAGTCCGCCCCTGATTGATGCTGCTAAAGAACAGTGCACGGTCTAATCAGATGTCGGAGGAAGCAAGAGAAAAGCGGCTGGGTAGCTCAGTTGGTAGGGTGGGAAGCTAGGGTTTGATTCCCAGAGGGGAATGAGCAATGGTACTGGAGGCAATTACCATATCAATAGCGAGCAATTAACATCACCCAGTGAGGGTCCTTAGGCAAGACCCTTAACGCTACCGCCTCCTGAGCGCAGTTCAGCTGCAGCTCACCGCTCCCAAAGGGGATGGGTCAAATGTGGAGACAGAATCCCCTTCGTGGGATAAATACAGTGTATAAAAAAAAATGTTAAAAAAAGGAAAATCTTCTCACTGAGAGGTAGTTGCACCATCCCCCCCAACTGCCTAAAAATCTTCTTTTTGTTTCACGTTAAACAGCAGGCATGATGTCATATGTATTGATTCTGGCGCCTGTGAAGGCCATGATGGAGCATTCATAAGAGACATGACCCAACATTAGTCCTACTTTCTCTTATTTATTTATTTATTTGACTTGATTTGAGGAAGTTCATCTCATCCTCGTCATTTTCAGTTGAGATGCCAGAGGGGTCCTGTTTGTCAGTCTTGGTTTGGGAAAGTGTTGTCTTCAATTCCCGAACCTTTTTCAAAGGGCGCAGATTGTGCCAAACGATGCAGAAACAGCATTTCCTCCAAATGAGAGGAGCGTGATCCCGTGTGAAAGCTAAAACCCACTCAGAGGAAAATCCGGTTTTCTGTTCACTGGATTTTGTGAATGAACCATTCACACATGATACAGGTTTTGTTAGGTGCGACGGATAAATATAAAAAAGTTAAAAAAAAAAAACGAATGCAGTCACTAAAACTGGTGTTATTGATAAGTCTGATATTTAAACTATATTAGCAGCATCCTCGGCTGGTTGTTTAATATTAAGCATAATTATTGCTCGAGTATTAACAGTTAAATTTGGTACATTTTGTTGAATTATCTCTTTCTGTCCTCACCTTGATTTTCTCCTGCGCTCTACCATGTTGTCTTTTAACATCAAAGGTTTGCAAAAATCAGAAATGATGCACTTCTCTGTTTTATTATATTTATTTATATGAAGAATTTAGGAACAAGTGTTTTTGACACGTGACACAGCGACTGAACTTGTGTCAAGAATGTGTTGGAATGTGGGATGAACTAATGTGGGTTGGGGTTTTTTTTCTCTGCAGCCCGGTACCAACTGTCCCACGAACTGGTACCAGTCCACAACTGTGGTACAGAATGAGTTAAGCTGCCCAGAGTTTCATAAATCTTCAATCGCGAGCAGATCTTTGCTTTTTTTTACTGTAACACTGGACTTCATTTTCAACGAAGGTTTGAACATTTAAAATTTCAAAAGTGTGAAAATGTTCATGTCTGTCTGAGTACAGTGTATAAAATCTGTAATATTGAGCTTTACAGCATCAAAAAATATCAGTACATTTGTACCTGTTGTGGATCTATTCTTATAATGTAATCCCCATGATAATCGAAGAACACTGTAATAAGAAAAACAAACTAAAAATAGCATTTTTGAGTATTTCTATATCAAAAAGAGATCATATTCGTTAGATAGAACATATTCTGGCCTGGCCACAACCTGCCTGCTCTGAGTAAGTGAAATATCTATTTATATTATAGCATTTGAGAAATCAGTTATGGGTGGCGGGAAGGGGGGGCGGAGTTGCTCTGTGCCAACCCACAACTCAAAGGTGAATTTCTGATGAACTCCTGCCGCTCTGCAGTAATTAAGTCCCAGAAAACAACACAGGTTTCTTGATTTTGGCCACAAACTGTATAATCAAGAGTGGGAAAAAAAAACACTGTGAAGAGTTTAGCAATAAATTCTAAGATAAATGAAGCGGGACTTTCAGACATAACATAACAGCAGCAACAGGACTGCAGGCTGCACACACAAAAGCCCCACCAGGG
Source organism: Oryzias curvinotus (assembly GCA_023969325.1). Lineage (NCBI taxonomy): Eukaryota > Metazoa > Chordata > Actinopteri > Beloniformes > Adrianichthyidae > Oryzias > Oryzias curvinotus. The sequence goes on from CM043706.1 coordinate 21,986,211, forward strand.
GCAAACTTCTGTCACCTCTCAACGGTTTGTTTGTACACGCCACATGTTTGTGCATAAATGTGCTTTCTGTTTGCCAGCATACAGAGGGATGAAGCTCCCAGCTTCCAGCTATTGATCAGACCAGATCACACAATAACACGGCGGCTGGGATGCTACATTATACGTGACGCCGATGATGCGTGAATAGTCGCCAAACAACATTTCCATGGGCGGGTGAGCGCACGCACGCACGGTCAGAGCTGAGCACAAATCTGCCTGTTTGCCAGGTTCACACAAAAGGTGGTCGGGAGAGTTAGAGCGGAAAGATGACCTCCGTCCCACCAGAAAAAGGCACAAAAAAGAAACCCCATATGGCTTAAAATGAAGAGAAATTCGCCTAAAACGATGTGAAACAGGCTTCAAGTGGAAATAGGAGTAAATAAATGAGACGAAAATGAAAAGCACGCAGCAGGAAATGCAGAGAAGTGAGGACTAAATGAAACAAAGTTACCAAAGTGAAGTGAGGCAAAGTTTTACTGTGATGATTTCATGCAAAACATCTAAACAATAAACTGCCAGAGGGGCAAAAACAAGCGCAAACGATATCTGCATATCATGGCAGAGTCTCTCGGAGTGTAAAGTTTGTTGCTTCAAGTTCCTGCCCAGAAGGTTTTTGTTGTTAGAATAATTTTACAGTTTTACCAAAGCTCCAACAACAACCACCAGCTGCTCCCCAGTGATAACCACCACCCTCAAAGGAGGGAAAGTGTCCTTTCTGTCTCCTCGTCTGCAGCAGCAAACTCCTAAATAAATGAGATGAAGCTTGAATTCGTGGTTGTCTTTAAAAGCAGAGCGCTCACATCTCATGGGGTCATGCATGCATGCATGTGTGTGGGTTCCAACAGATAACTCATAAGGAAGACCGCCGTTCATAAATCATGGAGATGCTGTTTAAACCATCAGAGCAAATGCTGCAGCATACAGAGTTTGGTTGCCTGTCAGTGAGGTCGCATGCAGGATCCCTGCTCAGCTGAGGCCATCGATTACCATGATGAACGCTTCCTCACACTCAGACGCTCCTCTCCTTCATCCCTAAAATAATGGATTTTTAATTCTTTTTGCCACTCCTTTGTGTTGTTCCTTTTTCAAATACTTCATGCCTTTTCACATCATTCCTTTCCTGCTTTCTTCCTTCATTTGGAGGCATTTTATGATGCGGTCCTATTTCAGGAAGTATCTTCATCCCTAGAAGGCACAGACCTCCAGCAGCCTCCGAAATCCTCAAAATGGAATTCTGTCAAATGCATTATTTGGGAAATCACACTTTAATGCAAAAAAATGAGCATTCATAAGAATTAATTAGCCTTCAAACACATTTGCTTGTTTTTTTTTTTAGGCTCTTTTCGTAATTTTTCATCCTTAATTTTGGTACAAACATTTTTAAAGGAAACAGAGAAGGGGTTGTGAGACCTTCAATGAATTTGGAAAACCTTCATTTTTTTAGGCATTTTATATTATCTGTGATATTAAACTGTACACCCTAGTTTCCTCATCTTCAATAAACGGTTGAGAGAAAGTTATTGTCTGCCTCCAGAAACGCAAATCTCTCATCTCCATGAGTCTCTGGGGAGCTCTGGAGGGGATCTTTCTCCAAAAACATCCCGCTTACCTCGCGCGTTCAGAGCCAAGAGGAGCAGCAACGCCGTCCATTCCGCCGTTTGCCTCATCTGTCACCACAGCAGCTGCAGCTTCTTCACTTTTCTTGACGCGTTGAAGCAGGAACGCTGGGCGTGGAGTGCAAGCAAATAATCACGGGTGTCATTCGACACGAGTTTTCTCTGGCGCTGTCTTCCTCTGTTCCCCGCGGGCTCCTTTCCGATTCGATCTGAACTTGAGTGTGTGCGTCCTCCCCTCCGCGCGCAAAACTCGCCGCTGGCGCACCCACACGGACTGCGCAGACATGACTGGCAGGGAAGAAAAAGGAAAAGCTGAGCCACTGGCACATTAAAAAAAAAAAACAAAAGTCAGTTCTTCACTCATATAACTCGCTTTAAAAAGGTTCAACTACGTGTGTCACGTGTCAGTCAGTCGGATTGAAGTTTGAAAGTTTCCAGTTGGAGGCAGAAAGCAGAAAGCGACAGTTTCAGCACCACGAACAGCGCAGAGCTGCTCGGAGAGCTGTCCATGGTGCTGAAACTGTTTTTTTTTACCTTTGCTCAGCGTTTCGTGTGTTTGTTTTTTGTTTCCCTGTTTTTCTCAGTCTGTCTGACTAATAAAGTTATTTAGCAGCAGCTCAGTGCGTAACAGTTCCTCCCTCCCGCAGACTCCAGAGCGTCTGACATGCTGTGTCTTCCTTCAGCCGCTAAACCGCAGCACTGAGCCGCGAACGTCAGACCTGAACTCACCTCCTGTCTATTTGACGGCGCGCAGGTAAAAGGGATGAAAAAAGCTGATGTGTCCGAGCTTTTCCGCCTGCAAAGAAGATCGCATTTCAACAAAAAAATATATTTTTATTTTTCAGATAGAGTCTGTAATGAATGAAGTTGTCAATAAAACTGAATGTGTCCATTTGTGTTCATCAATGAAGCATCATAGGGAGAGTTTTTTTCATAAATGCGTCAACCAAGTCATCAAAATACACGAGAAGAATAGAAAGATTCTAATAAACAATTATCATTTGTTGCTTCTTCTATTCAAAAAATGTAACATTAGAAAACGATCAATAAAGCAAATACTGTCACAATCAACTAGAAATATGGTAAAATAATTGTATCTATAATCAAATGTATTCTAATTTGTTTTTCTATCAATACATTTATTAATTTGCTTGATTTTTCTATTTATGGTTAAAGGTAGAACCTTATTCCTCGAAAATAAATTTTTTTAATAATATTTATGATCAAAATTGATCCATCAACATCTATGTTATGTTTTAATCACTCAGAAAATCTGAATTTGCAAGAATTTACGTTGGCTTGAATGAAAAAAATACAACAATATAAAAAGTGGAAAAAGAAATCACTGATCATTTTCCTTAATTATTTTAACTTATTTTAACTGCCTGTAGTTAAAGCATATAATGAATCTGACCAAAACGTTATCCAGATATCTAAGTGGCATGATGTCCATTAAGATAACCAATCCTTATGATATTTAAGATATTTTGGATAGTCAAATTGTTCATCCATTGTTATAATGCATTTCGTGCTTTTGGAGCTTTCTGGACTGTCTGTGGCGGATTCTTTAAATAAATGCAAAAACGTTCTTTTTATTTTTGTATTTCTCCTCATTGACGACATATTCAATCAGAGAAAGCAGAAGCCTTTCAACCATTAGAAGCGAAACTTTTTTTTTCTTATAAAGGGCGTAATGTGCTTTTGCTGTTGCCACCTGACAAGCCGCGTGCTCGCCGTGCGGCTTGATGACACGCTCGTCCCCCACAGCTTTGTTAGAGCAGAAGTCAGAGGAGGAACTGGGTGAGAATCTGTGTTTCTGCCAGGACTGTTTAGCCTGATGCACCAGAAGGTCCTCCACTCTTCTGCCCAGAAATGTTTAATTCATGTTAGTTGTAAAAGCTGCATGTGCCACATCTGAAAGCTTCTCAGTTCTCCAGCTTTAGCTTCCTTCTTTCTTTCTTTCTTTCTTTCTTTCTTTCTTTCTTTCTTTCTTTCTTTCTTTCTTTCTTTCTTTCTTTCTTTCTTTCTTTCTCTGCCGCCGTCTCTTTTCACCTCACAGACTCTGTAGCTGTGTTCAGACAAAGTCTCTTCCTTCTCTTCATCCTTCTCCCCCCCAGTGAAACAAACACATACAAATATCTATCACCCACGCTGAAACTTTCAGACCACACTGAATTATTCACATCTGCACCTCATCCCCTGACCCCCCTCCCGGAGAAGAGCTTTTATTTTCAAAGCGAGAGAGAAAAGCCAGACGCTGCAGCCGTGTGCTCCCTGGAATGATAGTTTCAGGGATGCAGTGAACGGGGAGGGGGGCAGGAGGAGAAAGGAGGTCATGGGGGGGGGGGGGGTGCAGTGTTGAAAACAGTTTGTGCTCTGAAAATTAGGTTCAATTGAAGTCCAACCAACAAAGAGTCACGTTGAACTGTTACAGAGTGCGACACTGAACTGCACATGTGGGTTGTTGCATTTCTGAAGAGCATCTTGCGTTAGAGACCAAATGTTCTACAGATTGGAGGCTGTGAGGTTCAATGTGTGCCGTAGTCTAACTCCTAAACTGCCGGTGTGGTAAATGAAGACAGGTCTAATATCTTCGGTTGTGTCTGAATTTGCTCACTGCTCACTACTTTTGTGGACGAGTCCGGATGCCAGGAACTGGTGGTGGACCCAATGGGCAGAAATCAGGCTTGGTGGTGTTGACATCAGTGGATTCATAAATAATCCTTGTAAAATGTTCATATTTACTAAGACTTCATTTCTGCAAGTGAGTGATGTCACCAGGTAGAGAGCGTTGAAATCTAAAGCACTGAATAATTCTGCACGAGGCTTTCCTGGGTGGGGGGGGGGGCAGTGATGGAATTCAGACACAATCTTGGGTTTGACTCCAGGAGGGCAAAAAGATGTTGGCCTGTTTTGACAGAAACGGGCTGCACGGTGGCGCAGCGGTTAGGGCTCTTGCCTCACAGCAAGACGGGCCCCCGGTTGGGGGGGGGCCTTGGAAAGAAAACCTTTCTGTGTGGAGTTTGCATGTTTTCCCCGTGGATCCGTGGGTTTTCTCCGGGGACTCTGGCTTCCAATATCATGCTTCATAGGTTCATTATAGGTGTGCATGTGAGTGTGCACGTGTGTGTGATTTGTGGCCCTGCGACAGACTGGCGACCTGTCCAGGATGTCCCCTGCCTTCACCGACAAGTGGCGGGATAGGCTCCAGCAGCCCGGTGACCCTGAAAGGGACAAAATGAATTAGAATATGAACGTAACAGAAATGACTAAAAATTCATGAAGTATAGCTGAACAGCTTCAGAGTGCTGCTCACTGAAAATGAAGCAATCAAAGGAGACACGATCTTCCATTTATGTTGGAAACTTAAAAAAGAAAAAAAGTTCTGCAAGACAGAGTGTGTGAGTTTAAAGCTACATAAAAAATACATCTTAAGCTTTAAATCAGCTTAAAGACTGTTTATTCTCCCAACGCGCGCACACATATTTATGGGTCTTATTAGGGGAAGCAGTCATATGTGCGATTGTGCCCACTCGGCCTGCAGTGGCAGATGGTTGAGCAGCTTCCCTCAGACCTGAATGTGCTGTTTAGACCTACATGAGGATAATTCACTCCAACAGCAGCAGATTTGAACTGGATCCTGAAGGGAGCATCCACACAGGAACAGACGCTTGTGCCTCTGTGGGTTTTGTGTTCCGCTATTTGCAAAAATGAGTTTACCCCTCGGAGGGAGACGACACTGTCGTGTGCTCTTTCGTGAACTGTCCGCGAGTGGGCTGGCTCATGAAACGTTGATGAGTCAAACTGGGGACACCAGGCTTCGGCTCAGGTCACGAACAAAGTCGAACTGACCGTTGAGGAGAGATTTGAACACCTTGATGCAGATGCACTTCTGGATTCGAGGGGTTGAGAGAGTTTCACCGCTGCAGCAACAGTTGCTGCAGACAAAGAGGAAAAATGCTCACTCGTAATAAAGCCGCAGGGACGGAGAACACTTAGTCGAGCTCAAATCTCTGTGAGAGCGCGGGGAGGGCTGTCTAGGAGCATCACACCCTGAACTGTCTGAGGAGCACCGCCACTGCAAAGAGTGAAAGACACCCAGCAGATGGGAGGAGTACAGCTTATGCACTGACAACACGAGGGATGTTTTACATCTGCTAGATGTGCAAAATTTACTCAGAAGAGACGTTTTCAACTCAGCTGCCAAGCCGAATAAGTAACTGTACTAGGAGGTCTTTTAAAAAATTCAGCACAAGCTCTGGCCTTTGCTTACAAATCAGAAAAATTGGTGCTTCCTGCATGTCAGCGGGCATTTAAATCTCAGTAGTGCTTCTGTGTCCGGTGTGGTCATCCTCCGCCAGCAGGAAGCGAACAAAAGGCACAAGCTGACACACAGACAGATGAAATGCTGCGTGCTGCTGGAGGCGGCTCATCCTCAGGGACAGGCTGACTTAAGCCATCACGCTCAGCCGCAGACATCTGCAAAGATGCGCTGAAACCCCAAACATCCTTCCCGACCTGTCCGACTGGAGGAACGATCCTCACATGCGGAGCCCGTCCACGTCAGGACATTCACCTCTGAAGCTTCTTCTCTTTGCCTTGTTGATTTATGGATGAACAGAGATGAAGCTTTCAGTTGGTTCACTTAACAGTTTTGTGCGCAGAAAGAGGAATTAATAGTGACGGCTGGCATCTCACGCGCAGCTTGTCCCATGTTCCTGGTCATTTGGGCGTGTAGCGTAAAAAACAGAGATAATTGGGTTTACCACTGGTGTATTTTTAGTTCCCGTTCCTCCACACACGATTTACATAAGAATCAAAACAGCAGAGTGGGTGTGGGAGAAGGGGAGGGGGCAGAGGAAACCAGTGGAGGAAAGTTTGTGAAGATGAAATCTGGCATGTGTTTAGGCCTGGACTGCAGGGAGCGGCGGTGCCCCCTCCCCAGGCACTCGTGCTGGTAGACAGAGCGGGACGTGTCCTCTGGATGACTGCGGCGGGCCTGACAAGCCGTGCTTATTTACAAGAGAGCCCTGGGAGAAGATCTTTTTTATTATTTCCAGCGTGACGCAGACATCTGTGAACACACAGCACCAGACTCGACCAGAGACGCCTCAGGGAGCTCCACTTTTCTTTGGATTATTCTTCACGTCAATGGAGTTTGCTAAGTTTGATGTCAATAATAACTGGTCGTCATTAAAAAAATGACTAATTAAAGCCACAAGCAGTGTGGCAGTGAGCACAACCCACCGCCCTCCTATTCCCCCCTTTTCGTTCTCATGGGACCAGCTGGGGTCCCGCTCTGTGGTTTACTAGCCAGAGGGGGCCCTAGGCTGCTCTGTGTTGGGCGGGCGCCGTGGTTATGACCCCCGTGGTCGGGCTGGGCCTTGGAATGAATGGATCCCACCTGCACCGTTTCCTCACAGCAGAACCGAGCCAGACTTTTTCTACAACCCTTGTTCTATCCAAGGCACTTTAACAGTGGGAGTGGGGTCATCTAGACCCACTAGACAGAGCTCTGAACCTTTCTTCTTCAATGATTCCTGATCTTCACTGGTTTCCATGGATTACATGAAATCCTCTCCCCCTTTATCCACCTTTGTCATGGTGGGGAGAACACGTCAATGGAAGGGTGGGGTCATCTGGACCCCATAGTTTTAGGCTGCAATTCTTCATTTTTGTTCAGGGTAATATTGGGGGGAACTGGCTGGGTGGAGGGAAGAATCTGGTGAGGGAGGGTGCCAATTGTGTGTGATAGTCCTGTGTTTTCTCTTTTCACAAATTTTCATATTTTATGGCTCTTTTACTCACTTTCTGTTTTTAACCACAAAAAAAGGCGCTATGCAAATGAATAAAGTTTGAGCTTTCACCAGCCCTCCTGGGTTCTGACCCCTCACTCTCCCCCTCTGCCTCTTTCACACAGGTCAGAGCTGCACCGATACAACACCTTTTTTTTTTTTTTTTTCCAAAATGCAGGCTTTACTGTTGGTTTATCTCCATAGCGACCATTTTAGTTTTTCGTCACCTGCTGCTGACACACAGGTCTATGTCCTTCCATTTGGTGTTCTGGACATTCAGCTGCAGCTGATTCTTCCTGCTCCAGTCCTCCACAAGCCGCCTGTACTCCCCCTCCTCTCCCCCTTCTATGCAGGCATCGTCTGAAAGCGTCTGCATATGGCAGACCAAGGTGTCATGCCAGAAGGCAGACGTATACAGCGTGAACAGTGCAGGAGATGGTACAGTTCACTGCTGCTGAGGGGACTGGATCTGGCTCCCTGCATGCAGACATAATACAGACTGTTGGTTAAGCAGTCCACGATCCAGAACACCAAGAGCGGCTCCACAGCCATCCTGAGGAGCTTCTCCTGCAGCAGACGAGGTTGCATAGTATTAAAGACACTTGAGAAGTCACAGAGGAGCCTCTTCACAGCACAACATCCATCATCAAAGTATGAGAGAGTGCCATGTAACAAATAAACGACAGCGTCCTCGACCCCCACAGCCTCCCTGTAGGCGACATGCAGTGGATCCTGGTCATCCTCCACCTGTGGCTTCAGCTGCTGCAGCACCAACCTCTCAAGGGTATTCATTATGCGAGGTCGGTGCTACAGGCCGGTAGTCTTCAGTGCCCTTGGGTTTCTTCACCTTAGGGACTGGGATTATGTAGGACAGAGGTGGGCACCGAGGGCTGCATTCCAGCATGTTTTCCAACATACTCTCATCTGGCATGCTCTGATTGGCTGGACACACCTGAACCAGGTAATCAGCCATAATAGGGCAAGACTATTGGATGGACTCACCTGAACCAGGTAATTAGCCATAAGTAGGGCAAGACTATCTAGAAATCATGCAGACACACCGGCCCTCGAGGCCTGGAATTGCCCACCCCTGATGTAGGATGTCTTCAAAAATGGGGGGACATGTCCCAAATGCAGGCTCAGACTAAAGAGCTCATTTGCACATGTTTTAATCAGTCTTGGCCACACAGCTGGTGTTTTTCTGATCCAAAGTCTCTGCAGTTCCTTTCTCACCTGATGTTCTGCATCATTATTTTGCATAAGGGTGGGGGCTGGCAGTGGAGAGGGATCAGTGATGGGTTTGGTGCAGAGCGTGTGGGGATGACAGGTGTAACATTAAACCTATTAAAATAGGTCTTCAGGTCATTCCCATAACCACACCAGTCTCTTTCTTGCTCCCTGTGGTTGTTTTCATCGCTGACCAAACTTCTTTGATGTTGTTTTCTTTCAGTTTTCCCTCAACCTTTTTCTCTCTCTGGCTTTTCTTAAACAGTTTTTCGCTTCTGTCTTCGTCTGTCTCATCTCCACTGATGCTTTTTGTTAAATGCTCTCTTCTTTTAATTAAGAACCCTCTTCACCCCTTTGGTGAGCCAGGGTTTATTGTTAACAAAGCAGTTCAGTTTCTTTGTGGGTACAACAACGCCCATGCAGAGGTTCATGTAATCTGTTCTGCACTGAGGGGCAAATGTCCTCTCCATAGTGGTCCAGGAGCACGCCTCCAAAACAGTCCCTAGGCTCCTCCTCCTCCTCAGGTGTCCACCTCCTCACTGTTTATGTTGTTGCAGGTTGCCTCTTCAATGGGGTGTGTATGTGGGCTGTGAGGAAGCCAAGACGTGGTCTGATTTGCAGAGAGGGGGAAGAGGTGTGGCTTGATACGCATCTTTGATGTTGACAAAGAACAAATTGATACTCTAACGACCAGTGGGACTGGATACATATCGGTGCATTGTTGATAGCATGGGATCCAGGGTGACGTGAAAAAAGTCACCTGAGATGACCACAAGTGCCTCCGGGTGCCGCGTTTGGAGCTCCGCCACTGTGTTAACCATGGCCTCATCCGCCGTTTCCATGTGCGCCTTGGGATGTAAGCGTAGACAGCCAGAACAAACTCCAGAGGTAGGTAATACGGAAGGATGCTAACGGCCAAAAGCTCTCAGTCTCTGCAGCATATATTCTATTCATGGCAGGGTAATACCACTTATAGTGTATGTACAATATGAGGCCACCTACTTTGCTGTCTCTGTCAGTTCTTACCAACGAGAAGCCTGGTAGCGCCACATTGATGTCAGGTGTGTTAGCCGTTGGCCAAGTCTCTGTCAGCATGAAAATAAGCAGCACTTTGTAGTTTCTCTGACTCCCAACCAACACAGAAACTTCACCTGCCTTTCTGGTCAGGCGCTTCCATTGCCCATAATCACAGAGGGAACTGGTGGCTTGTATCTCCGGCTGCGTTCCTTTTTGGGGAGGGGCTTTGCTTTGAACTTCATGACGGCTCTGGTCCCTCTGTGTCTCCTTCTCAACTCTTTGGGAATGTCGTGCCTCATTCCAACCTTACTTTTCTTTAGAGCCAGGAGTTCAGTTCTCTTGTAAGCAATCTTATGGGATTTGGAGTCCCTCCATTCTCACTAAGAGGCATACAAAGCAGCAAACCTGCTGCAAACCTGCAGCAGCGGCCAGTTTGTATTTTTAAAGCAGTGCAATAATCACTTCTGATTGTCCTTCCTACCACCAGATCCTCATTGAAAGAGACCGTAATCTGCTGGTTAGTCTTTTTATCTCTTTGTCTTAAGATACTTTTTGTTGTTTTCAGACTCCAGAAGAAGCAAATCCCCCCCTGAGTGAACAGCGGCTCATGTTTGCAGAGGTGGAGGTGCAATTCCTCCTCTATGTCGCATTCAACCTCCTTGGTGACTGATGGGAAAATCCAAAGATTTCAGTGGGAAGAAATACCGTCCTGAATTATTTCTCCTGGTTTTAGGTCTAATGAGCTTTGGGGTAGTCGGTGGTATCAATTCCCTCTTCTAGGGCCTGCCTCCATCTATTCAGTGCTGTTGTGCACCAGAAGGAACGTACTGGTATAAAGTCGGAGCATCTGTTCCCCCTCTCTCTAAGGAGCAGGCATCGCTCCTGCTGATGGGCGCAGAGCTTTCAGCTCTCCCAGAGTAACGGCCTGTCTGTTGAATTCTCCTTACTGCTCCTGAGACTGTGCTGGGAATCAAAGCAAAGCTGCTGTCAACGGCAGGCATGGAGCAGAGCAGCAGACCTGGGACCAATGCAAGGCTGGAAAAAAACTGTTAAGAAACCATTTCTGTTTCTGCCTCCTTCGAGTGTCGCTGCTGTTTTATAAACACCAAAGGTTCTGAGGCGGATTCCTGTAGAACCCCAACAAGCAGAAAGTTTCATTGACTTGATTCATTCTCTGAATAGAAAGTGTGCCTTTATTTTATATTTTAGCATTGCTTATAAATGCACATATAAAGATAATAGATGTAACAATACGTAAAACAAATCAGAAATATTGATAAAGAGTCAAACAAGGCAAAACCAATCATAGATCCAATAAAAAAATGTCAAATCTATAATAACAGACAGAATTCCTTGTATATTCTTTAAATGAACTTCAGCTCAGTAGATCAGACTACTTCCTGTTCTGATTCTACAAACCAAAGACAAAGGAAACCAGGTGACAAAACATTTGAGGATCTGTTCTGTTTTTGTTCTGTGAGCATCTAAAAACATCGGTATTGTGGAGTTCCTCTTCCTCTAAAGCCTTTGTGTTTATAAAGCTTTTCATTTAGTCAGAAATGTACGTTTAGATCGACCAAGCGTTAGCATTAGCCGTCCTATAGGAAATTCTATTATACGTTAGCATCAAGCTAATTCACTTTGGCGTTTCTGCTGTTATGCGTTACACTGGTAAAAGAGAGGCATGAAAGATGGATCTCTACTTTTATGAATCGATTGTTGATTTATTAAGCTTGGATCAATTCATTGATTAATCAATAATCAACCCAGCTGTAGTTAAGCCAGGCATTCAAAATTGGTCAGTAAATTATATTTTGAATCAGTGAGCTATCCTGACAAGGATTGCATAGCGCAGGACTTCCATAATGTCTGCCTCTAGTTGCTTTGGCCCGCCCTCGTAATTTCTGGCCAATGAATGAAGAGATCTTTAGTCACATGGTTTTGTTGACAAGCTTCAGTTTGAAACAGCAAAGTTCTCTAGAAGGCAGTCTGAATACAGACTTAACACAAGGTTCTGGACTAAATTCGAACCAAATCAAGCAAACTTGGACTTTTCCAGTCTGAATACACACTTTATGCTATTAAGCGGTTCAAGCTGCACAAAGCATGAGAAGCGCTTTTTATAAATAAAGTTTGACTTGACTTGATATGCTGTGTGACCTTTACTCCAGTGGGACTTATAGTCAGTAAAATGCGATCACAAGATTTCGAAACGAGATATTTTGGAATGGTACTGTTGTATTCAGCTTAATGCATTTGAGCACAGCTGATAAAATCTTTGTTTTCTTGTGAAATGGGGTTTTATGGAGGATGAACACAGAGCTTAAGGCAGTTTTCAAAGGCAGAAATGAGGCGCAGAAGAAAAGATTCATGTTCTCCTTCCAAAGAGCTCAAATGTGTACACTTCTGTTTGCATAGCACAACGAATTCTGTCTGGACTTTTTTTTTTCCTTGGGTTTGTGTGGATGTGACGCAGCAAGAAAAACTGAAAAACATAAAAAACTGAGCAGACAAATTCAAAGCGCAGACTGATAAAATGATATTAAAAGGTTTTTTACAAATGACAAAGTGTTTCAGTGCAGCTTCAGAGATGGTGGAGTAAAGACACAAAGCTCTAAAGAAAAGCGTGTAATTTTAGTGTCACTTTAAAAGTGGAAAAGAATGTGTTAAAATGTCTTTTTTGTGACTGCTGATGCCTCTGGAGCAGCGGTGTGAGAAGACCCGAGCGCTGCTGTGGTCACAACAGTCATCAGGCCAAAGGTGAGGAAGAGTCCAACAACAAATGATCTGAAGTTTGACGCATCCTCCTGAAAAAACGCTGCTTAGAATTTCACATTTGAAATTCATCTCTGGTTCTTCATGAGTGGAGTTCCTTAACTGACCGCAGGGATGAGAAACCATCGAGCAAACTCCATCCTCACTTAGAATCCACAAATTCAAAGACATCAACCTTTCCTGGCTCTTCAGATCGTCTCATATATCTGAACCCCCGGCTACTCATCCATCACACCTTTCCTTCTGTTGAGTAACTGAATTCCTAAAAGTCACTGTATCTGGAAAAAACACAAAGACAAACACAAAAAACATGGAACTTTTTGTTATATTCAGTTGTGTCAATGCTCTGCATCCGAAGCTCACTCTGTGTCGTCAGCAGCGGGTGTGTTGTAGCTTTGGAAGAGCGGCTGCATGAAGAGTCCAAGAGTTCCCACCACACACACCAGGATGAAAATCCACAGGAAAAGACGGTCTATCACCATGGCAACGTATTTCCAATCCTGGATAATCTGCAACCAGACCACAGCCTCAGATCATGGCAGTGAAAGAGATGTTCGGGTTTTATTAGCTAATGGTAGCTAGCGTATACTTGTATAGCGCGTTTCTACCTTCCTCAAAGGCCTAAGGCGCTTTGCATCCACAGTCCCATTCACCCATTCAGACACACTGATAGTGCTCTGCTGCCGAAGAACACGGCTCACTCGTGAACAAGACCCATAGATACTTTAACTCCTCCAACTGGGGCAGGAGCACTTCGCCCACCCAGACAGGGCAAACTACCTTTCTCCTACTATCTTTCTCCAGTCGAGAACCATGGCCTCAGATTTAGCAGTGCTGACCCTCATCCCAGCCGCTTCACACTTGACTGCAAACCACCTCAATGCACGCTGAAAGTCCTGGCTCGTTGAAGCCAACAGGACAACATCATCTGCAAAGAGCAGAGAGGAAATCTTGTGTTTCCCAAACCAGACCCCCTCCAGCCCCTGGCTGCGCCTAGAATTTTTGTCCATAAAGACTATGAACAGAACCGGTGATAAAGGGCAGCCCTGCCAGAGTCCAACATGCACTGGGGGACAGGTCTGACTTACTGCCGGGTATGTAAACCAAATTCCTGCTCCGATCATACTAAGACCGGACAGCCCTCAGCAAGTCTCCCCGGATCTCGAATACAAGCGGCTGAAATGAGCTTCCTCCATAGAGTGGCTGGGCGATTCCATGGAGATAGGGTGAGAAGCTTGGTCACAAGAAGAGAGCTTGGGGTAGAGCCACTACTCCTCCACATCCAGAGGAGCCAGTTGAGGAGGCTCAGGCATCTGGATCGGATGCCTCCTGGAAGGCTTCCCGGGTGAGGTGTTAGGAGTTTCCAACCGTAAGGCTTAAAATGTTGAAAATCTGACAACTGAAAATATTGGTTTCTTTTTCTCTTATCATTAAAAACAACACGTATCTCATCAATCCACTCTAACATTAACACGTTTAACAAATCTCTCTAGAGAGTGTCTGCTCACCCCTTCATCATCATCTTCTGTCTTCATGTGGTCAGCGATGTATCTCACTCCCTCCATCGCCTCATCCAGATCTGCATCCCGCTGATCAGCGCAAGACCTCCGGAAGTCTGAAAGCCCTCCTCCTCCATCTGGGATGTCCCCCACCTTCCAGCAACACCTGTGTGCCAAGTCCTCATTCACGTAGAAGGAGTCACTGTCCATCGGGATTCCACTCAGTCTGTTTTTGGAGCATTGCCAGTTGCCTGCAATGCTCTGGAAACTGTTTTTGCATTTTGGATTCTTTCCACCGAATTTCTGCCGGGGTTTGTGGCGAGCACTGGAGGAGCCTGGACGCCTCATGAGGAGAAAGGTCGGAAGACGGACCAAGAAGATGCGTTTGGCCCACTCAGGCATGAAGTGGGTGGACGGGGAGCGATGGTGCACATTGAGGACACAGACTGTGCAGACTATGGAAAATGTGACTAACACCATGGTGAACATCAGGTATTTACCTGGAAAACATTGAGGCAGAGGAAGAGCAAACATGAGTGAAAATCATTTAAGGATTGGACGCTGCCTTCTTCACACTCAAGTTTTCTAAAGACATGGTTCCCATACAGGTTTAAAACCAGAAGGGGATGGGGAAGTAGACAAATAAACAATTTTAAAAACATGACCCTTGTTTTTAAGTTTGGAATCTAAATTTTGACCTGCAAAAAATGCTTGATTCTTTGTTTGTATTTCTGCAATAAGCACATCCAAGCGAACAAATATTCTTGCATCACGTATTGGATTCTACGAGGCAAAACTGAGTGGGAGGGGCATGCCATCCAAAGTTTACTCCACCCACCCCAACTTCTTCTTTGCCTCTTGACTGCTCCCTTTAGAGGTCACCACAGCATCATCTAACCCTCTCCTCTGCCTCCTCCTCGCTCACATCAACCACCCTCATGTCCTTATTCTCTACAACCATGAACCTTATCTTTGGTCTTCTTCTTTCCTGGTATCTCCAACCTCAGCACCTTTTCACCGACATCCTCACTGTTCCTCCTTTCAATGTGTCCAAACCATTCTCCAACTGTTTCCCTGCATTTATCACCAGAACATCTACCATGATCTGACCCTCTGGTGGAGTTATTCCTAATCAATCCTAGTCACTCCCCAATAGAACCTCAACATCTTCATTTCTACTCCCTCTGGCTCTAATCTAGGTCTGTAATCCAAAAACATTGCTGCTCTCACCATAGTCTTCCAACCTTTTTTTTCATTCTTGCTGACATTCTTTGATCACAAATCACACATGAGACCTTCCTCCACCTGTTTTAACCTACTTGCACACGCCTCTTCACCTCCCACCTCTGGGAGTACTCAACCCTCTCCACCTTTGCTCCCTGTAACCTCACCGTCCCACTTGAGTTCCTTTTATTTACACACATCTTATCTGTCTTGCTCTAGTTCAGCATTTCCCAACCCTGGTCATTGAGGAACACTGTCCTGCACGTTTTCCATGTTACCGTGTTTATGCACACCTGCTTATGCACATCTGATTCAGCTCATTATTAGGTTCTGCAGAAGCCTGACAGTGATGGTCATCAAAGGCAGGTGTTCTTTGAGCAGGGTTGGATTGAAAACATGCAGGATAGAGTTCCATGAGGACCAAAGTTGGGAAACACTGCTCTAGCTGACTTTCATTCCATGAGCAAACCTCCACCTCTCTAGATGTTCCTCCACCTGCTCCCTGCTCTCACTACAGATCACAATGTCATCTGCAAACATCATGATCCACAGAAATCTCTGTCTACCCTCACCTGTCGGTCTGTTCATCACCACGGTTAACAAGAAGGAGCTGCAAAGTGAAAGATTTGGCATTAATTGTGAACATTGGGACTTGGTTGTATCCTTAGAATCAATTAATTATTTTCTGTCTTAAGCTACCAATTCATAACTGATGTTTCAGTGTTTTAAGAACTTGAGAATAAGTTTTAAACCACAGCCAAAAGTAATATTATTTATGGTTTCAATTAAACATTTTGGTTCAAATCAACTTAAGAGGATCCGACTGTAAAGTAGCAGTTGACTACGTTTTAGCATTTTACTTTTTTTAGGTAATTGTCCATGGTTTCTTTCTGTCATAGAGTTTTGTTCTAAATGTACTTTAAAAATCTATAAATTTTTGCACTTCAAACTTACATTTTGTGCACAGTTGCTGCCTATTGTCAGGATAGGGCTTAAGATATCACAAACCCATTTCAGCAACAAATGTAAACTAAATGAACAAATGAAAAGCTGTTTTAAGTGCAAGTGGAAGGAAAAACAGCAACCAGGAATTTGCTGCTGCTGATGCACAAACTTGAGTGTCGACTGATCCCAAAGTCATGCAGTCAGCCAGAAGAACTGCTTTTTTCTGCAGGTTTTCAGATTGAAGGAGTCAGCCCTTTGTTTTACTATAACTGTCAGACGATGGACAGCAGCTGACAGTTGCTACTGCCCATGCATTACTCTATCTTCACTGTGAATCCTGCAGCTTTAGGTTTGTACATTTAGCTGTAAAATAATCTGCAGAGACCACTTATGTCACAAATAAACTTTACCTGTACAGTTATTTGTGTTGCTGCCATTTTTCCCATTTGTTGAAACAACCTTCAAAGTTAAAGAATTACATCTGCTAATGTTTTGTGAGTTCTATAAGAAGCTGAATAGCATAACAATATAAAAGCACCTTCAAAAAAAAATAAAAGGTAGGAGAATGGAACATAAAAATGACCATTTCTATTGCATTCTTTAATGTAATAGAAAAGGCAGGAGGCCCAACAAAACAACACCAAATCCTACAACAACTAAAGACAGAGCCCCCACTTGTTTTTGTTCAACTCATCTATGCATCTATGTTCATTTTCTTGATTATTGTAGTGCATTTTTACTAGCTCTTTTTTGTTGTTGTTGTTTTTCTATGTTTTCATTCTGACAACTGAGTGTAATGAAGAATGCTTCGGTAACAGGTTCTATCTCATTGTTTACTCCTTTTAGGTCAATTCCACATTTTGGTACCATGGCACATGTCTCATCCTCAGTTTTGTTAGTTGTTTCTAGTTTAGTTTCATGTTGAAGAAGCTTTAATAGTTTCTCTTCCAAGAAGAAACTCTTGGAATTGCTAAATCAACAGTTAGAGGGATGATATAGACACCAAGAAAGACTGAGTAAGACGTTCTGCAGTAAACTGAGACCTTCTGTCTCCAAGCATGCATTAACAGATTAGCCATTAAAGAGGAGGATTCCCCTGCGGTTTTCCCAGGAACAGTAAACATGAAAAACTCTTGACAAACCTATGAGGGGCACTGCGAGGGATGTGGGTGGGACTATTTTGGAGATCAGCAGCAGGAACACAGTGAGAGCCAGCAGCACTGAGATGCACAGCGTCATTTTCTGCCTGCAGTCTGAAGGCAAGTAGAACACCAGGATCGCCAGTGAGGTGATGAGCACACACGGGATGATGAGGTTGATGGTGTAAAACAGAGGCTTCCTCTTTATGACAAAGTCATATGTGATGTCAAGGTAGGTGATGTCGTTGGGGTCCTCGTTTTTGCGTCCTGGAAGCGAGACGATGTCCCACTCTCCGCTTGGTGTGAAATCGTCCCGGCTGGCAAAGTCACTGGTGAGCATCAGGTCCACCTCTGTGTGGTCGTAGGTCCAGGAGCGGAACTTCAGGGTGCAGTTCTGCTGGTCAAAAGGGAAGTTCTGCACCTCGATGGCGCAGGCTGACTTGTAAATAGCTGGAGGCAGCCAGAAGATGTCGCCGGTGTTGGAGACCACAGCGTTGCAGTAGAAGGAAACCTCATAGACACCATCAGCACTGTAAGAGACAAAGGTCTGGTGAGGAATCTGAAAACATCAGAGAGAGCGATGGACTTAGGTAACTGCTGATTTCTCACTTGTTGTAGAGCACGATGTCTGGAAGCCAATAAGTTTGGAAGGTATTCGCAGTTTCTTGATGCCCTCATATTTGTCCGGGTCCCACCTCAGCCTGTAGTCATTCCACTCCTGCAGATAGAAAGCACCAAAAGCATGACCTTGACCCTTTAACATTGGAGCTTTAAGGTCATGTCAAACAGCCACCGCGTACATTTGTGCATTTTCCATTCAGGAAATGTTGGGTCTTTCATGATACATGCGTGATACACGTAATTCATAAGTGTTTCTTGCAATCGTCTATGTGAGCAGATGTCCGTTGAGGGTTTTGGCCGACAGGTCTTTATGCGAATTCGGTTTTGAGCTGGTCGGTTGAGAATTCTACAGTTTACACGTATTTAACGTAGTTTAGAAGAAATTATTACGTGCAATTGTGCTTGATTTTGGCAAGATACATATGCAAATTTGTGGCTTCCCAAGGCTTTTCCACGTATGTCTAGCAGACCTTTCGTGCATGTACCACATATCATGTTAAAATTCAAAATTAAAGCATGAATCTCTAATGAGTTGCAGAAAACAGTGCAATCATCACCCATGCTTTATGTTTTACGTTGAATAATGTTCTTTGCATGGTTTATTCGTACTTCTTCCATGGTTTTAGCGTGGTTCATTCATGATACATCTGTGAAAATTTGACATACAAATAACTTTTCTTACGTTTTCCACATTTATTCAATTATGACCAATTTTAATTCATTCAATATGTTGTGTATTGATGTTCTGGGAATTACTGTCACTTTTTAACCATTTAAATAATAAATGTAAATCAAGCAGATTCTGTCGCAGAGACAGAAAAAAAAACCATGCGTTTTTGCCGTTACTAACCTAAAGTGTTGCTGATATACTAAGTTCTACTTCAGAATCAGCTGATTTAAGCTGATGACCATAACAGTAATAGAGTTATGGTATGTCAAAGAATGTGTTTCTTTGTTTATTGCATTTATTGCAGGGGTTCCGTCCTAAAAATAACCGTGCTCTAAAAGAAATCTGCAAAATAGGATTACAGATCTTTTCAGGCTCCTTGCAACATACTTCATTTTCAGACTTTTATTTCTTGTTTCAATTCCTAAAGTTCAAACCTTCATGAATGAAAACAAAGATCTGATCATGATCAAAGATGTATGTAAATTTGGCAAACTGAGCGTATCCTGTACAGCAGTGTTTTTCGACCTCTTTTGAGCCATGGTACACTGTAACCTTGACAAATACCCCGCGGCACTCCAGCATATAAAAAAAACAAAAAACAAGAACTCAGTCTGTATTGATCGACAGCTACCCCCCCCCCCCCTCCGCCATCTCACGTGCATTTTCGTGATAATTGTGGCAGAAAAAGATGGAAGTTGCAGCTGTTTTTTCTAAGATAAAATAAAAGTTAAGTTAGAAAATTAAAAATCTGTTTGATGCGTGTTCTTTGTGGTTTCAAGACGTATAACAAGGACGACTCATTGTACGCTGAGACCTGTCCCTTTAAGCCAAAGGGCAGAAAGACTAGCGTCTCTGAGCTTCATTGTTTTGTTCTCTTGTTCCACGGTCTGACACCCGATTCTGTGGAAAGCTACACCGCTAAAGACGAGCTTTAGCTGGTATTTCTGTTAGAACTGAGAGACTTTACGAGCTAAATCGGAACAAGGAAGTGAAGACTTTAACCACTTCTGATTGGTCAGACTGATGACATGTAATTAAGCCTTCAAGAATGATTGGCGGAGACAGTTAAAGGGGCGGGACTTTTCCGTAAACGACTTTAGATGCAGCTAAATTGCGGTACCGTCATTCTTATCAAAATGTCTTTAATAGAAACAAATAAACGCAAAGAAAAAATTATTTTATGATCTTTTATATTCTTAACTACTCAGTGTTTTATCAGGGTTTGTTTGGATGAACAAAGAGCTGATATCTTGGAGATGGAAAATTTTTTTAGATCAGTTAATGAGGGCAATTTCCCACGGCACACTAGTATGCCGCTGCACACTGGTTGAAAAACACTGCTGTACAGGAGAAACAGCACAGAGGAGACTGCTTGACAAGGTCAACAGCCAATCAGGACACAGAGTACATTGCACTGTAAAAAAAAAAAGGATGCAAAATTGCACTGAGGAAAATTTGTAAAGCAGCGAGTCTGAGATAGATGAGGTATGATATATAGAGGGAACACTGCTATTGCAGTGTCGTTGGCAAAATCTCAGGTGTTAAAGGGTTAAATCAAAAACACACCACAGTCTGAACACAGAAATGAAAAAAAAAAACTTTACCTGAAAGAGCCACAGGTTGGTGGTCATTATTTGTTCTCTTTCATTCTGAAAGAAAACAGCAGAGAAACATTCAGTGTTTTTAGTCAGCAATTGTCTTTTTGTCTTGACTTAGTCAGTCTCTATGAGAACCCTATAGGCCTTGTCACACAGCCACTACATAAATTTTCCCATGCTGCATGGATTTAAATTGGTCATACGTGAATATACGTGGAAAAAGTGAAAAACGTTTTCACAAATGTTTAATGAATGAATCACGTTAAAACCACCAAAGAAGTACAAATAAACCACGCAAAGAACATGTAAACCAACACAGAAGATGAACCGTGCATGACTACTGCTCTGCTTGTGTACAATTCACTAGTGATTCATGCAACAAGTACTTGATTTACGATAACGTGATTTGTGTGTGTTTTACATACGACATTTAACGTATATGTCAGGGGTTCATGCGTAAAAAATCTGCTGGACATTCATGGAGCGGTCGAGGAAAGCCACAAATTGGTGTACGCATCTGGCAAAAATCAAGCAAAATTGCAAAAGATGTATGTAATAATTGCGCATAAACTACCTTAATTATAAAAATAACTGCATAATTCTCAAGCCGTCAGAAATTTTGAACACCTCAAAACCAAATTCATGTTAAGACCCGTCGGGTGAAAACCGCGACGGACATCTTCTTACAACGGAAAATGACGAACGCAAAAAAACACCTATGAATGACGTATGTCCTGCATTAAGGCATGTGGAAAATGTGCTAAATGAATGTTGTGTCTGTGTGACACGGCCTTTAACCCAAAGCTGATTTCCTAATTTCCAATAAAGCTAAAGGTGCTAGCATTGCTATCAGCTTAATTTACTGTCTCAGGAAAACATTTCGTTTTTCTAGCTTGTGCTAAATGTGCTTTTTTTCTTTAATTCAAGATGACGGCTTCTTCCCCAGGTCAAAGGTCAACAAAACATCTGTAGTGTTTGTAGACTGTATTTCGTGAAAATCGCTCAAACTACAAAGTCATTTTCAGTCTTAGACTTTGACACAAAATTGCCTCCAAGCCGTCACAGTCATTTGGCCATCCCATAATAATTTTGAACCTTTCTTTATGATATCCCAGACAGGTGTGTTTTGATTTCATTACTGTATCTTGACTTTCTTATTGTTTAGCTTTATAACATTATAGCTTTTATCATCCCATTCATTTTTTTACGGTATCGTTCGCTGTGATGTCATCATCTTGTTGGGGGGGGGGGGGGGGGGGTTGGCTGACAATGCAGAAGATTCATCTTCGCCTGGTCCTAGGTGTGTGCAAATTGTGGTAACTTCTCACGCATGTGGCGGGGGTAAAACTTTCACTCAAAGACACAGAAATGTATCCAACTGGGAAAACAATCTTGCAGGAACTGGAAGATTCACGTGAGACAGGCAGAGCCGGCAAAAAGGTTCCTTTCTATAAGATTTTAAAATTTAAATAAGTTCAAATGAACCAAATCCCCAGAAGCTCATCAGGTTTGTAAAAAAAAACACGCCTACATCTGCTTAGAGGTAAAGAGTACACGCGTGTCATCATAATCCTTTTTCATGCCTCGATCAGAAACACAAGCAGGTAAAAAAGAAGAGCAAAAACAGAATGAGAAGAAGAAATCAACTAAAACCAGAGTACCATCAGCACACATGAACACAGGTTTCTTCCCGGAAGTTGCAAGATGAAGTGAAGTGGACGCAAAGACTCACGCTGTATACCTAAAACACACCCGATTGATGCACTGGCATCCATTGGCATCAATGCACTCAGCACCGGCAAGAGAGAAAATAACTCCCCAAAATAAAACCAATAATACAAGAAATACAAGGCAGGAGTTCAGTGAGGAAGACAATGCTGGAAAAAAGACAAAAAGGACAATGATCCAAACACAAGAGGGGGTTCACCTCTGACCCGAAAGACACCAAAATGAAGGATTTGGAGCAGCGTAGTCAAAGAACAGCTGTTTAAGGTTGAATGGTGGGATTTCAGGCGTGCTCTTTACGTTGGCAAACCCCCCCCCCCCCCCATCCATCCAACTTCTTCCCCTTATGTGGTACCAGATCGCGGGGGCAGCAGTCTAAGCAAACATTCCCAGACTTCCCAAAGCAGTCCTAGGCCAGCCGAGAGACATTAGCTGCGTGTCCGTTGACCATAAAATTGGATTTGCAAAAGTAAATTTGCTTAATAGAAACACATCCATTAGGGAAAACTCACATTCATCGCAAAAAGTCTTTCCGCTTGGTACAGGTGGTTTTTGAGGCATATCGAGATCGCCATATTTCATAAAACTGCAATAGAAACGCTTTGTTCAAATTCAATGAGTCACCTGACCAACAACTGTGCACAGGTAGACACTTTGCGTCCATTTCTTAACCTGCTGGGGTTGCCAGGGACTGTCCCAGCTGTTTGGACTTGTTCAGTAAATTGGCTTTTTGGCTCTTCGTTTCCTTTTATGTTACATAACTGTGACATTTGTTAACACGATAGAAAGGCCTTTCACAGCAGATGATCTGGACGCACGGCGACATCCACGTTGGTCGTATACTCACCACGCTGATGAGCTGCGACAGCGACACCTGTATGGAGATGGTGACCTGTTGGCTCTTATTAACAGCTGGTCTGATCAGTTTGTTGTAGCGCTCGGGGCCCAGCAGGTAGTTCACCAGACGCTCCTCGGCATTCTCCGCTTGGCTGCCTGCAGACAAAATGCGTGAGATTGTTTGTACCGAAGGGTAAAGAGAACATTCAATCAAGTTTAAGTGTAACTTCACTGCCTTGCATTAAAATAGATGATGTAGAGAATATGCCGTTGTCCTGTGGCAAACCACAAACCTTAAGGACAAAGCCCTGCTTGCAAACAGAATTGTCGCTGCATTGTGTGGCTGCTCTGCTGAGTCTGTTTGGTGGCCTCTTTACTGCATCCTGTGAGATGATCCTTCAGCTTTGGGATGGACTAATAGGAGTAAAAGATTCAAATGCACTGTTTTGGCTTCTGCTGTCAATGTGCCAACTCTGTCAAACAAATGTGACAACGGCAGCGGAGCGTTTCAGATTTGGATGGCGTCCCGCTCTGCGCCGCACGGACCGTCTGTTTCTGTGAGATTACACGCAGTGAGCCGTCAGAGAGCACAGATGCTCTTTATTCAGAGTTAACCAACTATTTCAACCGTGCAGGTCAGACTGAAAGTCAGTGGTTCTGTCTGAACAGAATAAATAAAATAACTCATGTCTGCATAACGGTTTAACTGCTGCTCTGGGGTCTCATCTGCCCACAGGACATCGTTCTTCAAGATCGCTGTTTGTTCAAATCAGTTTTACAAACGTCATTTGTGCTTCTATTTTAGTTTTTAAGAAAAGGTGACCCTTCAACCTGCGCTTCTGGTTTCTCTACACAGACTCCTGCAGATTTTTCTGCAAAAGTAAAGTATAAGTACATATAAACAAAATATTTCACTGTGCAGCTTACTATGTATACTGTATATATACTATGTACAGCAATGACAGTGTTAAGGTCACAAAGTGTAAAGTATCCAAGTGCTGCAGAGTACTGGAAGCGTATAAAGCGACGTTACTGTGCAGAGATGGTGTAGAGATCAGAAGCTGCTATGGTGGAACGGGCGGCATGCTGTGTGCAGGGGTGACGCCAGGATGACAGGGACCAGGGTTCCGGTTGGGGGACCAAAGGGCCTGCATAAAGAAGTGAATGAGTTTTGGGACATTGTGTGATTTTGGAAGATCTTCTACTCAGAAATCATGAAGGGGTCTGTCATTTTCGTCTTAGGTGCATGTCCACATGTGGGAGACAACATCTAAAAAAATCTGGAAGCCACATTGAAGGATTTTTTTAAATAATTTACTTGTATGCTTCTGCTGCAAATAAGTATTTGAACCCCTGTCTAGAATTCTGACCCTTACAGACCTGTTAGTCCACCTTTAAATAGTCCACCTCCACTCCACCTATCCTAAATCAGAAGCACCTGTTAGAGGAGGTTAGCTGCATTAAGACACCTTTCCACCACATACAATCAGTTGGACTTCAATTACTAACGTGGCTAAGACCAAAGAGCTGTCCAAAGACACCAGACTGTAGACCTCCACAAGGCTGGAAAGGGTTACAGGGTAATTGCCAAGCAGCTGGGTGAAGAAAGATCCAACTCTTAGAGAATGATAGAAGCTAAACACGACTTTCATTCTCTCTCAGACTGGGGCTCCATGCAAAATTTCACTTCATGAGGTCTCAATGATCCTAAAAAAGGTCACTCCAGAACTACACTGAAGGAGCTGGTCAATGACCTGAAAAGAGCAAGGACCACCGTTTCCAAGGTTGGTACACTAAGACATCATGGTTTGACATCATGCATGGCAGGTTCCCCCCTTTTAAACCAGCACATGTTGGGGGCCGGCTAAAGTTAGCACATGATCATTTGAATGATCCAGAAGAGTAATGGGTGACTCTTCTTATTGGTCTTGGTTCTCCTTGCCATGTTTAGAGGAAGAAGAGTGATGAGTACCGTCCCAAGAACACCATCCCTACTGTGAAGTATGGCGGTGATAACATCATGCTATGGGGCTGTTTTTCTGCACATGGGACAGGATAACTCCACTGTATTAAGGAGTGCATGACCTTCCTTTACTTAGAGCATTGAAGAGGGGTTGTGGCTGGGTCTTCCACATGACTATGACCTAAAGCACACAGCCTGGAGAACCAAGCAGTGGCTCAGTAAAAAGCATATCAAGATTCTGGAGTGGCCTAGCCAGTCTCAACTCAATAGAAAACCTGGGGCGTGTACTTAAACTCCATGTTTCTCATCCCAGAAAGCTGACTGATATAGAAAAGATCTGTGTGGAGGAGTGAGCCAAAATCCCTCCTGCAGTCTGTGTAAACCTGGTGTAAAACTACAGGAAACGTTTGACCCGTGGAATCACAAAGGCTTCTTTACCAAATATTGACATTGATTTCCTCAGGTGTTCAAATACGTATTTTCCTCACTGTACGTCTAAAATGTATTGTTAAACTCTGTTTCGCTATTAAAAAACTTTATTGATAAGATCAGTTTTCTTGAAAGACGGAAAATAAGATACGATTCTGTTTTTGCATCGGCTCTTTGTTTGCCTTCAGGGAACCCAAACATTTCCATGAAAAAACTCCATTGTTGGATTGACTAAGGTCTTCAGGGTCTTTTTTGCTCTGATGCAGCACCACTAGTTGTTGATGGCCTCCAGGTCTGGGAGTTCAATATGAATGGCGCTAAAATGGTACATGTTGTAACATTCATTTCATCTGTAGCGTACGTCACACTGCACCCATGTTTGTGGAGGAACACCTGAAGCTGAAGGCCCCAACAACAACGGTTCACTGTAGAGTATGAGGTCCATAAGGGAACTAAGAACACCAACCGCATGAGCTCCCTGAAGCTAACACTCCAGTACAAACACAGAGGTAGAGGAATCCCAGAGGTTTTAGAGCTTACACAGTTGTTTTAATCAAATGCAGGAATCGTCAGAATCTAGTCTGGGTTCCAGATTGAAAAGCTTTACTTAGAGCTCCAGATGTGTTGTACCTTAAGAGTTCTGCTTTTGGGTGCTCTGTGGCTCAGTACTGTGTCGTCAAACCTTGTTACATGACACAAAGTCAAATGAAGCCTTTCGGGCCTTCCAGGAAATCCAACCTCTGCCAGAGAAATGGCTGAACGCAGTGAAGGGTGGTGTGAGCATCAGTGGGGGCATAAATCTTTCAAGTCATTTAGGATGAGGACTCCAGGGTCCCTGAGCTCGGACGGATGCTGCAAGAGAAAGCTCAGCGGTGCGTCTGCGCTCTGCTTTAGCAGATGTTTGTCATAGTTCTGCTGATTTTGACGTGAGCGCTGGCGTGCCCCGTGGAACATGATCAACTTTGGTGAACAACATTAAAACCTCCTAACTGATGAACTGTGACACACTTTCAATGCAGTCTGATGCTTTTCTGACTGCATAATGTTCAATAAAAACAGATGAAATTGCA